>CM076535.1:148685-241507 GCA_038429875.1 Poecile montanus
AATTGGGGAGGGGTCCAGGTGTAATTTGGGGAGGGGTCACCTACACCAGGTGGGGTTCAGGTAATTCGGGGAGGAGTCCAGGTGAGTCCCAGGGGTTCAGGTGAATTGGGGAGGGGTCAGGTGTGTCTCAGGTAATTTGGGGAGGGGTCACCTACACCAGGTGTGTCCCAGGTGATTTGGGGAGGGGTCCAGGTGAATTGGGGAGGGGTCCAGGTGAATCCCAGGGCTTCAGGTGGTTTGGGGAGGGGTCAGGTGTGTCTCAGGTAATTTGGGGAGGGGTCACCTACACCAGGTGGGGTTCAGGGGAATTGGGGAGGGGTCCCAGGTGAACTGGGGAGGGTTCAGGTGAATTGGGGAGGGGCCCAGGTGAATCCCAGGGGTTCAGGTGATTTGGGAGGGGTCCAGGTGTGATTTGGGGAGGGGTCACCTACACCAGGTGATTCCCAGGGGTCCAGGGAGGGGTGGGGGAGGGGTCCAGGTGTAATTTGGGGAGGGGTCCAGGTGAATTGGGGAGGGGTCCAGGTGAACTGGGGAGGGTTCAGGTGAATTGAGGAGGGGTCAGGTGAGTCTCAGGTAATTTGGGGAGGGGTCCAGGTGAATTGAGGAGGGATCAGGTGAGGTTCAGGTGAATTGGGGAGGGGTCCAGGTGAGTCTCAGGTAATTTGGGGAGGGGTCACCTACACCAGGTGAGGTTCAGGTGAACTGGGGAGGGGTCCAGGTGAACTGGGGAGGGTTCAGGTGATTTGGGGAGGGGTCCAGGTGTGTCTCAGGTGAATTGGGGAGGGGTCCAGGTGAATCCCAGGGGTTCAGGTGAATTGGGGAGGGGTCCAGGTGAGTCCCAGGGGTTCAGGTGAATTGGGGAGGGGTCAGGTGAGGTCCAGGTGAATTGGGGAGGGGTCCAGGTGAGGTTGTAGGGGTTCAGATGAATTGGGGAGGGGTCCAGGTGAACTGGGGAGGGGTTCAGGTGAATCCCAGGGGTTCAGGTGATTTGGGGAGGGGTCAGGTGAGCCCCAGGTGAACTGGGAGGGGTCCAGGTGAGGTTGAGGGGTTCAGGTGATTTGGGGAGGGGGTCCAGGTGAGGTTGAGGGGTTCAGGTGATTTGGGGAGGGGTTTCAGGTGAATTGGGGAAGGGTCCAGGTGAACTGGGGAGGGTTCAGGTGAATTGGGGAGGGGTCAGGTGAGTCTCAGGTGAATTGGGGAGGGGTCACCTACACCAGGGTGCGTGCAGTCCTGGCTCCAGTCGGGCCGGTAGCGAGGCCCCCAGCCCCGCGGCCGCCGAGCGCAGCTGAGCCCGCAGAGGGTTCTGGAAACCGCTCAGGGCCAGCACCACCCCCCCCCAAAACGGGACCCCCCGAATTGGGGAGGGGGCCCGAGCTGGGGGGGGAGGGGGGGGAGGGGCTTGGGGGGAGGGGGGCGGCGCTTGGGGGGGGGCTGGAAATGAGGAGGGGGGGAGTTAGTGTGGGGGGAGGGGAGCGGGGGGGTCCCAAAAAAGGGGGGGTTGGGGGGTCCCCAGGTGAGATTTTGGGGGTCCCAGGTGAGATTTTGGGGGGTCCCAGGTGAGATTTGGGGGGTCCCAGGTGAGATTTTGGGGGGGTCCCAGGTGGGGTTTGGGGGTCCCAGGTGAGATTTTGGGGGTCCCAGGTGAGGCTTGGGGGTCCCAGGTGGGGTTTGGGGGGTCCAGGTGAGATTTGGGGGGTCCCAGGTGCGGTTCAAGGGTTCCAGGTGAGATTTGGGGGTCCCAGGTGGGGTTTGGGGGTCCAGGTGGGGTTTGGGGGGTCCCAGGTGGGGTTTTGGGGGTCCCCAGGTGAGATTTGGGGGTCCCAGGTGGGGTTTGGGGTCCCAAAATTGGGTTGGGGGGGTCCCAGGTGAGGTTTGGGGTCCCCAGGTGAGGTTTGGGGGTCCCCAGGTGAGGTTTGGGGGTCCCAGGTGAGGTTTGGGGGGTCCCAGGTGAGATTTGGGGGGGTCCAGGTGAGATTTGGGGGGTCCCAGGTGAGATTTGGGGGGTCCCAGGTGAGATTTGGGGGGTCCCAGGTGGGGTTTGTGGGGTCCCAGGTGGGGGTTTGAGGGGTCCCAGGTGAGATTTGGGGGGTCCCAGGTGAGATTTGGGGGTCCCCAGGTAGAATTTGGGGTCCCCAGGGGTGGGTCAGGTGAGATTTTGGGGGTCCCAGGTGAGATTTGGGGGTCCCAGGTGAGGTTTGGGGTCCCCAGGTGAGATATGGGGGGTCCCCAGGTGAGGTTTTGGCCCCTCCCCCCGTTACCTGTGTGACGTCACTTGCGCCGAGCGCGGCCGCAGCGTAGCTGGGCCCGGGGGAGGGGTCCTGGGGGGGAGGGGCTGGGGGGAGGGGAGACGTTAAAAGGGGGGGAGGGGCTGGGGGGAGGGGCTGGGGGTGGTGGGGGAGGGGCTGAGGGGGTGGGGGAGGGGCTGGGGGGTGGGGGAGGGGGTCTTACCTGGGGTGGGGGAGGGAGATGTTAAAGGGGGAGGGGCTGAGGGGGGTGGGGGAGGGGCTGAAGGGGCTGTGGGGTGGGGGAGGGGCTGGGGGTGGGGTCTTACCTGGGGTGGGGGAGGGGAGATGTTAAAGGGGGAGGGGCTGAGGGGGTGGGGGAGGGGCTGAAGGGGCTGTGGGGTGGGGGAGGGGCTGGGGGTGGGGGTCTTACCTGGGGTGGGGGAGGGGCGCTGGTAGAAGAGGGCGCCGGGGGGGCGGCGGGGGGGGCTCCCCTCCCCCTCCTCGCGCAGCGTGAACGGACCCAGGCGGCGGCGCTGGGGGGGAGGGGCGGGGTCACAGGGGGGTCAGGGGTCACTCAGGGGTCAGAGGTCACTCAGGGGTCACTGAGGGGTCATTGGGGTCACTCAGGGGTCACTCAGGGGTCATCCAGGGGTCACTCAGGGGTCACTCAGGGGTCACTCAGGGGTCACTCAGGGGTCACTCAGGGGTCACTCAAGGGTCACTCAGGGGTCACTGGGGTCACTCAGGGGTCATTGGGATCACTCAGGGGTCACTGGGGTCACTCAGGGGTCATTGGGGTCACTCAGGGGTCACTCAGGGGTCAGAGATCACTCAAGGGTCACTCAAGGGTCACTCAGGGGTCACCCAGGGGTCACTGGGGTCACTCAGGGGTCATTGGGGTCACTCAGGGGTCACTGGGGTCACTCAGGGGTCACTGAAGGGTCACTCAGGGGTCACTCAGTGGTCACTCAGGGGTCAGAGGTCACTCAGGGGTCACCCAGGGGTCACTCAGGGGTCAGAGGTCACCCAGGGGTCACTCAGGGGTCACTCAGGGGTCACTCAGGGGTCACTGGGGTCACTCAGGGGTCACCCAGGGGTCACTCAGGGGTCACCCAGGGTCACTCAGGGGTCACTCAGGGCTCACCCAGGGGTCAGAGGTCACTCAGGGGTCACTCAGGGCTCACCCAGGGGTCACTCAGGGCTCACCCAGGGGTCAGAGGTCACTCAGGGGTCACTCAGGGGTCACTGGGGTCACTCAGGGGTCACTCAGGGCTCACCCAGGGGTCAAAGGTCACTCACCGCCCCCCCCGGCTGCGTCCCCTCCCCCTCGGCGAACACTCGGATGAACGACAGCCCGAAGGGACGGCTCTGTGGGGGGGGAGGGGCAGAATTAACCCAAGCCCCGCCCCCTCAGGCCCCGCCCCCTCAATCCCCACCCCCCCCAGGCCCCGCCCCCCTCAGGTGAGCTCACCTGGCTGTAGGGCTGGCTCAGCACCACCTTGAGCCGGTCCCGGCCGCTCCGGGCCGGGTTTTGCAGCAGAACCTCGGGGCCGAAGAGACGGACGCGGCGAAGCTCCGCCCCCCGCGCGGCTCTCGGCAGGTGACATCAGCGCGGCGCTGGGGAGCAGCACCTGCACAGGTGAGGGACAGGTGAGACACAGATAACCCCCAGGTGACATCAGCGCGGCGCTGGGGGAGCAGCACCTGCACAGGTGAGACACACAGATAACCCCCAGGTGAGACACAGGTGACATCAGCGCGGCGCTGGGGAGCAGCACCTGCACAGGTGAGACACACAGGTGAGACACAGGTGAGATCAGCGCGGCGCTGGGGAGCAGCACCTGCACAGGTGAGACACACAGATAACCCCCAGGTGACATCAGTGCGGCGCTGGGGAGCAGCACCTGCACAGGTAAGGGACAGGTAAGGGACAGGTGAGACACAGATAACCCCCAGGTGACATCAGCGCGGCGCTGGGGAGCAGCACCTGGACAGGTAAGGGACAGGTGAGACACAGATAACCCCCAGGTGACATCAGCGCGGCGCTGGGGAGCAGCACCTGCACAGGTGAGAGAGACAGGTGAGACAGGTGAGGGACAAGTGAGACACAGGTGAGACACAGGTGAGACACAGGTGACATCAACGCGGCGCTGGGGAGCAGCACCTGCACAGGTGAGACACAGGTGAGACACAGGTGAGACACAGGTGAGGGACAGATGAGGGACAGGTGAGGCTCAGGTGAGACACAGGTGAGACACAGGTGAGACACAGGGGAGACACAGGTGAGGGGACAGGTGAGACACAGGTGAGAGACAGGAGAGACACAGGTGAGACACAGGTGAGGGACAGGTGAGACACAGGAGAGGAGGAGACACAGGGGAGACACAGGTGAGACACAGGTGAGACACAGGGAGACACAGGTGAGACACAGGTGAGACACAGGTGAGACACAGGTGAGACACAGGGGACATCAGCGCGCGCTGGGGAGCAGCACCTGGACAGGTGAGAGGTGAGCTCCAGGTGAGGGCCCCAGATAACCCCCAGGTGAGACCCCAGGTAAGGGACAGGTGAGGCTCAGGTGAGCTCCAGGTGAGACCCCAGGTGAGACCCCAGGTGAGGCCCCAGGTGAGACCCCAGGTGACCCCCAGGTGAGCTCCAGGTGAGGCTCCAGGTGAGGCCCCAGGTGAGCTCCAGGTAAGACCCCAGGTGAGACTCCAGGTAACCCCCAGGTAACCCCAGGTGAGACCCCAGGTGAAGCCCAGGTGACCCCCAGGTGAGACTCCAGGTAACACCCCAGGTGAGACCCCCCAGGTGAGACCCCAGGTCCCCCCAGGTGAGACCCCCAGGTGAAGCCCAGGTGAGACCCCCAGGTGACCCCCAGGTGAGACCCCCAGGTCCCCCCAGGTGAGACCCCCAGGTCCCCCCAGGTGAAGCCCAGGTGAGACCCCCAGGTGACCCCCAGTGTGAAGCCCAGGTGAGACCCCCAGGTCCCCCCAGGAGACCCCCAGGTCCCCCCAGGTGAGACCCCCAGGTAACCCCAGGTCCCCCCAGGTGAGACCCCCAGGTAACCCCAGGGTAACCCCCAGGTGAGACCCCCAGGTGCCCCCAGGTGTGGGCGGGGCTCACCTGGAAGTCTCCCCCCGCAGAGGATCCCAGCAGAACCTCCACGAAGGCGGCGCCGTCGTTCCCGATGTGAAGGGAATGGATGGGGCGGGGCTCGGCCAGCTGTGGAGACCCCTCCCCAAATTACCTGGGACCCCTCCCAAAATCCACCTGGGACCCCTCCAGGTGTGGAGACCCCTCCCCAAATTACCTGGGGACCCCTCCCCAAACTCACCTGAACACCCCCCCAGCTGTGGAGACCCCTCCCCAAATTCACCTGGGACCCCCCAAATTACCTGGGACCCCCTCCCCAAATTCACCTGAACCCCCCCAGCTGTGGAGACCCCTCCCCAAATTACCTGAGGACCCCCAAATTACCTGAGACCCCTCCCCAAATTACCTGGGACCCCTCCCCAAATTACCTGAGACCCCTCCCCAAACTCACCTGAACCCCCCCCCAGCTGTGGAGACCCCTCCCCAAATTACCTGAGACCCCTCCCCCAACTCACCTGAACCCCCCCCCCAGCTGTAGAGACCCCTCCCCAAATTCACCTGAGACCCCCCCCAGCTGTGGAGGACCCCTCCCCAAATTACCTGAGACCCCTCCCCAAACTCACCTGAACCCCCCCCCCAGCTGTGGAGACCCCTCCCCAAATTCACCTGAACACCCCCAGCTGTGGAGACCCCTCCCCAAATTACCTGAGACCCCCAAATTACCTGAGACCCCTCCCCAAATTACCTGAGACCCCTCCCCAAATTCACCTGAGACCCCCAAAATTCACCTGAGGACCCCCTCCCCAAAATTCAGTCCCTCCCAGTTGTTCCCAGTCCCTCCCAATCCCCCCCAAACCCCCTCCCAGTCCATCCAGTCGCTCCCAGTTCCCCCAAACCCCCTCCCAGTCACTCCCAGTGCCCCCCAGTCCCCTCCCAGTCCATCCCAGTGCCCCCAAACCCCCTCCCAGTGCCCCCCAGTCCCCTCCCAGTCCATCCCAGTTTATCCCAGTGCCCCCAAACCCCCTCCCACTGTCCCCCAGTCCCCCTCCCAGTCCATCCCAGTCCCTCCCAGTGCCCCAAAACCCCCTCCCAGTGCCCCCCAGTGCTCTCCCAGTGCCCCCAAATCCCTCCCAGTCCCTCCCAGTGCCCCCAAACCCCCTCCCAGTGCCCCCCAGTCCCTCCCAGTCCCCCCCAAACTCCCTCCCAGTACCCCCCAGTGCCCTCCCAGTCCCTCCCAGTTCCCCCAAACCCCCTCCCAGTCCCTCCCAATCCCCCCCAAACCCCCTCCCAGTCCCTCCCAGTCCCTCCTCATCCTCTCCCCACCTCCAGCACCACGCTCAGCTGCTTCTCCCCCGCCGCCGCCCCCCGCCAGCGCCCGCCATCATCGGGCCGCAGCAGATTCTCGGCCGGGAAACGCTGCGGAGCCACAGGAGAGCTTCAGCCCGGATCCCCCCGCAGCTCCCCCGTCCTCCGGTGCCCCGGAGCCCTTTCCCGGACCCACCGGGTCGGCGCTGCTGACGGAGACCACCCGGCTTAACGGGATCTCCGGCATCGCCGCCATGCACCGGAAACCTCCCTCAGAGCGGCCCCAGGGAGGCGCTCTGCCAATCCCCGCCCGCAACTCGATGGTTCTCCAATGGGATTTTTGCGGTGCGCGGGAGACGCTCTAGCCCGCCGGTCCTCCGGGCTCTGTGGTAAATTCGGTCCTCCAAGGGGTTTTCCCGCCCTTTTTGAAGCGCGGGAAGCCGTGAGGGGAAGGGGGCGGGGCGGGATGAGGGCGGGCGCTAATTAAATTTCTGAGGGGATAATTAAACCTAATTATGCTTCGAGGGGTGGGTAATTAACCCTTGTAATTAATTAAGACCAAAACGAGCGGGTTTGAGGGGTTTCCAAAGGCGTTTATTGGTCCAGCGAAGCGCTCCCAGTGCTCCCAGTTCAGCCCAGTAAGCGGCCGTACTCGGCCAAGGCCGAAGATTTCTTCACCCCGTCCCAAATCCGGGCAGCGTAGTGGAACCTGCGGCCAGTATGGACCAGTATGGACCAGTATGGACCAGTATGGACCAGTACGGACCAGTACAGGTAAGATAGGCTCTCCCAGTTGGCCCCAGTCCCCTCCCAGATCCTTCCCAGTACATCCAGTCACCCCCCAAATCCTTCCCAGTACATTCCAGTTAATCCCAGTACCCCCAAACATCCTCCCAGTTCCTCCCAGTCCATCCCAGTGCCCCCAAAACCCCTCCCAGATCCTTCCCAGTCCATCCCAGTTCCTCCCAGTGTCCCCAAACCCCCTCCTAGTCCATCCAGTCACTCCCAGTGCCCTCCCAGTCCTTCCCAGTTCCCCCAAAACCCCTCCCAGTCCATCCCAGTCACTCCCAGTGTCCCCAGACCCCATTCCAGTGGCTCCCAGTTCCTCCCAGTCCATCCCAGATCCTTCCCAGTCCCTCCCAGTTCCCCCAAACCCCCTCCCAGTCCCGCCCAGTGTCCCCAAATCCCCTCCAGTCCCCTCCCAGTTCCCCCAAATCCCCTCCCAGTTCCTCCCAGTGCCCCCCCAGTGCCCTCCCAGTCACTCCCAGTCACTCCCAGTGCCCCCCAAACCCCCTCCCAGTCCATCCCAGTCACTCCCAGTCACTCCCAGTGCCCCCCAAACCCCTCCCAGTCCATCCCAGTCACTCCCAGTGCCCCCAAACCCCCTCCCAGTCCATCCCAGTCACTCCCAGTGCCCCCAAACCTGCTCCCAGTGCCCCCCAAACCCCCCTCCCAGTCCATCCCAGTCCGTCCCAGTCACTCCCAGTCACTCCCAAACCCCCTCCCAGTGACCCCAGACCCCCTCCCAGTCCATCCCAGTCCCTCCCAGTCTCACCAGTTGCGCTCGGTCAGCAGGCTGTGGGATAACTGGGAGCGGGCGGGCCGCCAGGACCCTCCCAGTGCCCCCCAAACCCCCTCCCAGTCCATCCCAGTCCATCCCAGTCACTCCCAGTGCCCCCAGTACCCCCTCCCAGTGGCTCCCAGTCCATCCCAGTCACTCCCAGTCACTCCCAGTGCCCCCCCCAAACCCCCTCCCAGTCCATCCCAGTCACTCCCAGTCACTCCCAGTGCCCCCCCAAACCCCCTCCCAGTCCATCCCAGTCCCTCCCAGTCACTCCCAGTGCCCCCAAACCCCCTCCCCAGTCCATCCCAGTCACTCCCAGTCACTCCCAGTGACCCCAAACCTGCTCCCAGTGACCCCAAACCCCCTCCCAGTCCATCCCAGTCCATCCCAGTCACTCCCAGTGCCCCCCAAACCCCCCTCCCAGTCCATCCCAGTCCATCCCAGTCTCACCAGTTGCGCTTGGTCAGCAGGCTGTGGGATAACTGGGAGCGGGTGGCCGCCAGGACCCTCCCAGTGCCCCCCAAACCCCCTCCCAGTCCATCCCAGTCCATCCCAGTCACTCCCAGTCACTCCCAGTGACCCCAAACCCCCTCCCAGTCCATCCCAGTCACTCCCAGTCACTCCCAGTGTCCCCAAACCTGCTCCCAGTCACTCCCAGTGACCCCAGACCCCCTCCAGTGACCCCAGACCCCCTCCCAGTCCATCCCAGTCCATCCCAGTCACTCCCAGTGCCCCCAAACCTGCTCCCAGTGACCCCAAACCCCCTCCCAGTGCCCCCAGACCCCCTCCCAGTGGCTCCCAGTCTCACCAGTTGCGCTCGGTCAGCAGGCTGTGGGATAACTGGGAGCGGGCGGCCGCCAGGACCCTCCCAGTGACCCCAAACCCCCTCCCAGTCCATCCCAGTCACTCCAGTGACCCCAAAACCCCCTCCCAGTGCCCCCAGACCCCCTCCCAGTGGCTCCCAGTCTCACCAGTTGCGCTCGGTCAGCAGGCTGTGGGATAACTGGAGCGGGCGGCCGCCAGGACCCTCCCCCGCAGCCGGGCCAGGAGCCCCCCCCAGCCCCCCCCCGGCCCCCGGAATGGGGGCAGGGCTGGGAACAGCGCCCCCTCCCCCACCTGCGGGACACACACACACACACTGGGAGGGACTGGGAGGGACTGGGAGGGACTGGGAGGGGCTTTGGGGGGCACTGGGAGGGACTGGGAGGGACTGGGAGGGGGTTTGGGGGAACTGGGAGGGACTGGGAGGGCACTGGGAGGGACTGGGAGGGCACTGGGAGGGCACTGGGAGGGACTGGGGGGTGGTTTGGGGGAACTGGGAGGGACTGGGATGGACTGGGAGGGGGTTTGGGGGGGACTGGAATAGACTGGGATGGAGTGGGGAGGGACTGGGAGCCACTGGGAGGGGGGACTGGGGACACTGGGAGGGGGTTTGGGAGAACTGGGAGGGACTGGGGGGCACTGGGAGGGGCTGGGATGTACTGGGAAGGGGTTTTGGGTGCACTGGGATGTACTGGGACATGCTGGGAAGGGTTTTTGGGGGCACTGGGACATACTGGGATGGACTGGGATGGACTGGGAAGGGTTTTTGGGGGCACTGGGACATACTGGGATGGACTGGGATGGACTGGAATATACTGGGAAGGGGTTTTTGGGGGCATTGGGACATACTGGGGCATACTGGGATATACTGGGATGGACTGGGAAGGGTTTTTAGGTACACTGAGATGAACTGGGATGGACTGGGATGGACTGGGATATACTGGGAAGGGTTTCTGGGTGCACTGGGACATACTGGATGTACTGTGATATACTGGAAGGGTTTCTGGGGGCACTGGGACGAACTGGGATGTACTGAGATGAACTGGGATGAACTGGGATGGACTGGGAAGGGTTTTTGGAGGCACTGGGACATACTGGGATGGACTGGGATATACTGGGAAGGGTTTTTGGGTACACTGGGACGAACTGGGATGTACTGAGTTGAACTGGGATGAACTGGGACATACTGGGGTGTACTGGGAAGGGTTTTTGGGGGCACTGGGACGAACTGGGATGGACTGAGATGAACTGAGATGAACTGGGATGAACTGGGACATACTGGGATGTACTGGGAAGGGTTTTGGGGGGCACTGGGAAGGACTGGGAAGCAGCTGAGGGGGCTGTGCTGGGGGTGACCGGTCCCCTACTGGTTTATACTGGTTCATACTGGTTTATACTGGTTTATACTGGTTTATACTGGTCTGTACTGGTTTATACTGGTTTATACTGGTCTCACCTGCCCGGGGCAGGGCGTCCTCGGGCTCCTCCTCCAGGGGGGGCAGCAGGAACAGGGTTGACCTCGGGCTCGGGGGGGCTGGGGGGCAGCGAGGGGGGAGCGGGGAGCAGCTCCCGCATGGACAGAGAGCCTGGAGGGGAAATTAACCAAAAACGGGCAAAATTCACCCAAAATGGCCAAAATTCACCCAAAAATGGCCAAAATTCACCCAAAAACGGGCAAAAATTCACCCCAAAAACGGCCAAAAGTTAACCAAAAATGGCCAAAATTCACCCAAAAACGGGCAAAATCCACCCCAGAAACGGGCAAAATTGGGAAAAATTGAACCAAAAACGGCCAAAATTGAACCCAAAATGGCCAAAATTCACCCAAAAATGGGCAAAATTCACCCCAAAAATGGCCAAAAATCATCCAAAAACGGGCAAAATTCACACCAAAAACGGGCAAAATTCTCCCAAAAATGGCCGAAATTCACTCAAAAATGGCCAAAATTCACACAAAAATGGCCAAAATTCACCCAAAAACGGGCAAAATTTAACCAAAAATGGCCAAAATTGAACCAAAAATGGCCAAAATTCACCCAAAAAACGGGCAAAATTTAACCAACAAATGGCCAAAATTGGGAAAATTGAACCAAAAACGGCCAAAATTGAACCCAAAATGGCCAAAATTCACCCAAAAACGGGCAAAATTCACTCAAAAATGGCCAAAATTCACACCAAAAACGGGCAAAATTCACCCAAAAATGGCCAAAATTCACCAAAAACGGGCAAAATTTAACCAAAAATGGCCAAAATTGGGGAAAATTGAACCAAAAACGGCCAAAATTTAACCCAAAATGGCCAAAATTCACCCAAAAATGGCCAAAATTCACCCAAAAATGGCCAAAATTCACCCAAAAACGGGCAAAATTTAACCAAAAATGGCCAAAATTGGGAAAAATTTACCAAAACCAGTCAAAATCGGGAAAAATCTGGCAAAAAACCAACCAAAATTGGGAAAAATTCACACTAAAACACCCAAAATCCACATAAATCCATCCCAAATCCTTCTCAGGACTCCCAAATCCCACAAAGTCCCCCCCAAATCCCCCCCAAATCCCTTTCAGAACCCCCCAAACCCCCCCAAATCCCTCTCACAGCCCCCCCAGGACCCCCAAATCCCCCCCAAACCCAGCCCAGACCTCTCTCAGTCCCCCCAGACCCCCTCAAATTCCCCAAACCCTTTTCAGGACCCCCAAATCCCCCCTAAGTCCCCCCCAGATCCCCCCAAACCCCTCTCAGCCCCACAAACCCCCTCTCAGACCCCCCCCAAAATTCCCCCCAAACCCCTCTCAGGACCCCCCAAATCCCCCCCAGACCCCCCCCAAATCTCCCCAGACCCCTCTCAGGACCCCCAAATCCCTTTCAGGACCCCCCCCAGACCCCCCCAAACCCCTCTCAGGACCCCCCAAATCCCCCCAGACCCCTCTCAGGACCCCCAGATTCCCCCCAAATCTTTCTCACAGTCCCTCCAGGACCCCCACAACCCCCCAGACCCCTCTCAGGACCCCCCAAATCCCCCCTCAAACCCCCCCAAATCCCCCCCATACTCCCCCAGACCCCTCTCAGGACCCCCAAACCCCCCCAAAGCCCTCTCAGGACCCCCAAACCCCCCCCAGACCCCTCTCAGGACCCCCCCAGCCCCCCCAAATCCCTCTCAGGACCCCCCAAACCCCTCTCAGGACCCCCTGGCCCCCCCAAATCCCCCCCAAATCTTTCTCACAGTCCCTCCAGGACCCCCACAGCCCCCCAAATCCCTCTCAGGACCCTCCAAACCCCTCTCAGGACCCCCCAAATCCCTCTCAGGACCCCCCAAACCCCTCTCAGGACCCCCCAAATCCCTTTCAGGACCCCCCAAATCCCCCCCAGACCCCTCTCAGGACCCCCAAACCCCTTTCAGGACCTCCCCAGACCCCCCCAGACCCCTCTCAGGACCCCCAAATCCCTTTCAGGACCTCCCCAGACCCCCCCAGACCCCTCAAACCCCTCTCAGGACCCCCAGACCCCTCTCTAGTCCCCCCCAAACCCCCTCAAATTCCCCCCAAATCCCTCTCAGGACCCCCCAAACCTCTCTCAGCCCCCCCAGACCCCTCTCAGGACCCCCCCAAATCCCCCCCAAATCCCCCCCATACCCCCCCAAACCCCTCTCAGGACCCCTCAAATCCCTCTCAGGACCCCCCCAGATCCCCCCCAGATCCCCCCCATACCCCCCCAGACCCCTCTCAGGACCCCCAAACCCCCCCAAATCCCTCTCAGCCCCCGCAGACCCCTCTCAGGACCCCCCCAAACCCCTCTCAGGACCCCCCAAATCCCCCCCAAATCCCTCTCAGGACCCCCCCAAATCCCCCCCAATCCCCCCGTACCCCGGTACTTGAGTCGGGAATGCGCCATCAGCCGCCCCAGCACCCGCTGCATCTGCCCCAGGCGGCGCGGGGAGAAACACTCGGGGGGGGCGCGGGTCTGCACGAAAACTGGGGGGGAAAATTGGGGTCACAGGGGTCACAGGGGTCACAGGGGTCACTGGGGTCACTGGGGTCAGGGGGGTCACTGGGGGGGTTCTGCCCCAGGCGGCGTGGGGAGAAACACTCGGGGGGGGCGCGGGTCTGCACGAAAACTGGGGGGGACGGGGGGGTCAGGGGGGTCTGGGGGGTCACAGGGGTCAGGGGGGGTCACAGGGGTCAGGGGGGTCACTGGGGGGGTTCTGCCCCAGGCGGCGCGGGGAGAAACACTCGGGGGGGGGCGCGGGTCTGCACGAAAACTGGGGGGAAATGGGGGGGGTCAGGGGGGTCTGGGGGGGTCACAGGGGTCACAGGGACTGGGGGGGGTCACTGGGGGAAAAATGGGGGGGTCACTGGGGGGGTCTGCCCCAGGTGGAGCGGGGAGAAACACTCGGGGGGGGGCGCGGGTCTGCACGAAAACTGGGGGGGAATGGGGGGGTCACAGGGGGTCAGGGGGGGTCACAGGGACTGGGGGGGGTCACAGGGGTCAGGGGGGTCAGAGGGGTCAGGGGGGGTCAGAGGGGTCAGGGGGGGTCACAGGGACTGGGGGGGTCAGAGGGGTCAGGGGGGTCACAGGGGTCAGGGGGGGTCACTGGGGTCAGGGGGGGTCACAGGGGTCAGGGGGGGTCACAGGGGTCACAGGGACTGGGGGGGTCAGGGGGGTCACAGGGGTCAGGGGGGGTCACAGGGGTCAGGGGGGGTCAGAGGGGTCAGGGGGGGTCACAGGGACTGGGGGGGTCAGAGGGGTCAGGGGGGTCACAGGGGTCAGGGGGGGTCACAGGGGTCAGGGGGGGTCACTGGGGTCAGGGGGGGGTCACTGGGGTCAGGGGGGGTCACAGGGGTCACAGGGACTGGGGGGGTCACAGGGGTCAGGGGGGGTCTGGGGGGTCGGGGGCGGTGGGCTGGGGATGGGATCTATGGGTCAGGATCTATAGGTCCCATTCCATAGGGGTCAGGATCTATAGGAGTCAGGATCTATAGGGGTGATTCTATAGGTGTCAGGACCTATAGGGGTCCCATTCTATAGGGGTCAGGATCTATAGGTCAGGATCCATAGGGCTCAGGATCCATAGGGGTCAGGATCTATAGATGTCAGTATCTATAGGTCCCATTCCATAGGTGCCAGGCTCTATAGGGATCAGTATCTATAGGTCTCATTCCATAGGTGCCAGGATCCATAGGGGTCAGGATCTATAGGGGTCAGGCTCTATAGGAATCAGGCTCTATAGAGGTCAGTATCTATAGGTGCCAGGATCCATAGGGGTCAGTATCTATAGGTGCCAGGCTCTATAGGTGTCAGTATCTATAGGTGTCAGGATCCATTAGGGTCAGGTTCTATAGGGGTCAGTATCTATAGGGGTCAGGATCTATAGGTCCCCCATTCCATAGGTGCCAGGATCCATAGGTGTCAGTATCTATAGGTGTCAGTATCCATAGGTGTCAGGCTCTATAGGTGTCAGGATCTATAGGTGTCCCATTCCATAGGTCCCGTTCCATAGGTATCAGTATCTATAGGTCCCATTCCATAGGAGCCAGGATCCATTAGGGTCAGGTTCTATAGGGGTCAGTATCTATAGGGGTCAGTATCTATAGGGGTCAGTATCTATAGGTGCCAGGCTCTATAGGTGTCAGTATCTATAGGTGTCAGTATCTATAGGTGTCAGTATCTATAGGTGTCAGTATCTATAGGTGTCAGTATCTATAGGTCCCATTCCATAGGGGTCAGGCTCTATAGGTCCCCCATTCTATAGGTGCCAGGATCCATAGGTTCTCACCCAGGTGTGGGTAATACTCCGAGGGCTCCTCGGCCCCTCCCCCGCTGCAGTCGTGGCTCGGGGACGGCGTCGGCGGCTTCACCATCTCGGCCGTCTGCAGGAACCTGCAGGGGTCAAAGGTCAACCAGGGGTCAGCCAGGGGTCACTCAGGGGTCATTGGGGTCACTCAGGGGTCACCATCTCGGCCGTCTGCAGGAACCTGGGGTCACACAGGGGTCAAAGGTCACACAGGGGTCAGCCAGGGGTCATTGGGGTCACTCAGGGGTCACCATCTCGGCCGTCTGCAGGAACCTGGGGTCACACAGGGGTCAAAGGTCACACAGGGGTCAGCCAGGGGTCATTGGGGTCACTCAGGGGTCACCATCTCGGCCGTCTGCAGGAACCTGGGGTCACACAGGGGTCAAAGGTCACACAGGGGTCAGCCAGGGGTCATTGGGGTCACTCAGGGGTCACCATCTCGGCCGTCTGCAGGAACCTGGGGTCACACAGGGGTCAAAGGTCACACAGGGGTCAGCCAGGGGTCATTGGGGTCACTCAGGGGTCACCATCTCGGCCGTCTGCAGGAACCTGGGGTCACACAGGGGTCAAAGGTCACACAGGGGTCACTCAGGGGTCACTCAGGGGTCACCATCTCGGCCGTCTGCAGGAACCCGCAGGGGTCACACAGGGGTCAAAGGTCACACAGGGGTCATTGGGGTCACTGGGGTCACTCAGGGGTCACCATCTCGGCCGTCTGCAGGAACCTGCAGGGGTCAAAGGTCAACCAGGGGTCACTCAGGGTCATTGGGGTCACTCAGGGTCATTGGGGTCAGCCAGGGGTCATTGGGGTCACTCAGGGGTCATTGGGGTCACTCAGGGGTCATTGGGGTCACTGAGGGGTCATTGGGGTCACTCAGGGGTCACCATCTCGGCCGTCTGCAGGAACCTGCAGGGGTCAAAGGTCAACCAGGGGTCACTCAGGGGTCATTGGGGTCACTCAGGGGTCATTGGGGTCACTGAGAGGTCATTGGGGTCACTCAGGGGTCACCATCTCGGCCGTCTGCAGGAACCTGGGGTCACACAGGGGTCAAAGGTCACACAGGGGTCATTGGGGTCACTCAGGGTCATTGGGGTCAGCCAGGGGTCATTGGGGTC
Source organism: Poecile montanus (assembly GCA_038429875.1). Classification (NCBI taxonomy): domain Eukaryota; kingdom Metazoa; phylum Chordata; class Aves; order Passeriformes; family Paridae; genus Poecile; species Poecile montanus. The sequence continues at coordinate 164,602 of CM076535.1, forward strand.
ACTGAGGGGTCATTGGGGTCACTGAGAGGTCATTGGGGTCACTCAGGGGTCACCATCTCGGCCGTCTGCAGGAACCTGGGGTCAAAGGTCAACTGGGGGTCAGCCAGGGGTCACTCAGGGTCATTGGGGTCACTCAGGGGTCACTGGGGTCAGCCAGGGGTCACTCAGGGTCATTGGGGTCACTCAGGGGTCACCATCTCAGCCGTCTGCAGGAACCTGGGGTCACACAGGGGTCAAAGGTCACACAGGGGTCATTTGGGTCAGCCAGGGGTCACTCAGAGTCATTGGGGTCACTCAGGGGTCATTGGGGTCACTCAGGGGTCACTCAGGGGTCACTCAGGGGTCACCATCTCGGCCGTCTGCAGGAACCTGGGGTCAAAGGTCAACCGGGGGTCACCCAGGGGTCACCCAGGGGTCATTGGGGTCAGCCAGGGGTCATTGGGGTCACTCAGGGGTCATTGGGGTCACTGAGGGGTCATTGGGGTCACTCAGGGGTCACCATCTCGGCCGTCTGCAGGAACCTGGGGTCAAAGGTCAACCAGGGGTCACTCAGGGGTCATTGGGGTCACTCAGGGGTCATTGGGGTCACTCAGGGGTCATTGGGGTCACTCAGGGGTCACCATCTCGGCCGTCTGCAGGAACCTGCAGGGGTCAAAGGTCAACCAGGGGTCACTCAGGGTCATTGGGGTCAGCCAGGGGTCACTGGGGTCAGCCAGGGGTCACTCAGGGTCATTGGGGTCACTCAGGGGTCACTCATGGGTCACTCAGGGGTCACCAAGGGGTCAGTTGGGGTCACTCAGGGGTCACCCAGGGGTCACCTCAGGGGTCACCCAGGGGTCACCCAGGGGTCACCCAGGGGTCACTCAGGGGTCAGGGGTCACTCAGGGGTCAGAGGTCACCCAGGGGTCACTCAGGGGTCAAAGGTCACACCTGTAGAGCCCCAGGTCCGTGAACCAATCCTGGACCAGCAGCACCACGTGACACACGGTGAACAGGAACGCCGCGATCTGCAACGACTGGCCCCGCCCACCGACCCTCATTAGCATAAATTAACGCCTCATTTGCATACCCGGGCCACGCCCCCCTCACCTGCGTCTCCACGTAGGCGTGGGGCAGCGCGAACTCCGGCGGAAGCTTCCGGTCGTTGTTGATCAGGTGATCCAGGTGGGCGGGGCTTAGGATGGGCTGGGGGGGCGGGGCCAGGGTGAGGCCATGCCCACATTGCCCCATATGGTAATGAGGGGGAAAGGGGGGGGTTAATTGGGGGTAATTAGGGGTAATTGGGGTAATTGGGGTTAATTAGGGTAATGGGGGTAATAAGGGTTAATTATGGTAATTGGGGTAATTAGAGTAATTAGGGTTCATTATGGTAATTGGGGTAATAAGGGTTAATTATGGTAATTGGGGTAATAAGGGTTAATTATGGTAATTAGGGTTAATTATGGCAATTAGGGTTAATTATGGTAATTAGGGTTAATTATGGCAATTAGGGTTAATTATGGTAATTAGGGTTAATTATGGTAATTGGGGTAATAAGGGTTAATTATTGTAATTGGAGTAATTAGGGTAATTAGGGTTAATTACGGTAATTGGGGTAATTAGGGTTAATTATCGTAATTGGGGTAATAAGGGTTAATTATGGTAATAAGGGTTAATTATGGTAATTATGGTAATTGGGGTAATAAGAATTAATTATGGTAATTGGGGTAATTAGGGTAATTAGGGTTAATTATGGTAATTGGGGTAATTGGGGTTAATTATGGTAATTGGGGTAATAAGGGTTAATTATGGTAATTGGGGTAATTGGGGTAATTAGGGTTAATTATGGTAATTTAGGTTAATTATGGTAATTGGGGTAATAAGAGTTAATTATGGTAATTATGATAATTGGGGTTAATTATGGTAATTGGGGTAATAAGGGTTGATTATGGTAATTGGAGTAATTATGGTAATTAGGGTTAATTACGGTAATTAGGGTTAATTATGGTAATTGGGTAATCAGGGTTAATTATGGTAATTAGGGTTAATTATGGTAATTAGGGTAATTATGGTAATTGGGGTAATAAAGATTAATTATGGTAATTAGGGTTAACTATGGTAATTGGGGTAATTGGGGTAATTAGGGTTAATGATGGTAATTGGGGTAATAAGGGTTAATTACGGTAATTGGGGTAATAAGGGTCAATTATGGTAATTAGGGTAATAGAGGTTAATTAGGGTTAATTATGGTAACTGGGGAAATTATGGTAATTGGGGTAATTAGGGTTAATTATGGTAATTAGGATTGATTATGGTAATTGGTGTTAATTATGGTAATTGGGGTAATTAGGGTGAGATGGGTCATTAGGGTCATTAGGGTTAATTATGGTAATTGGGGTAATTATGGTGAGGTGGATAATTAGGGTTAATTATGGTAATTATGGCAATTGGGGTAATTATGGTAATTGAGATTGGTCATTAGGGTAATTAGGGTTAATTACGGTAATTGGGGTAATTGGGATAATTACGGTGAGGTGGGTCATTAGGGTAATTAGGGTAACTTGGGTTAATTATAGTAATTATGGTAACTATCACTCATTAATTAACACTAATTAAAGGAAAATAAAAAACTCAGGGAGACAGCAGGGAGGGAGGAACACTAATTAGTGCTAATTAACGCTAATTAAAGACAAACAACAGCTCAAGGCAGGGGCGGCAGGGAGGGAGGAACACTAATTAATGCTAATTAACGCTAATTAAAGTCAAACAACAGCTCAAGGCAGGGGCAGCAGGGAGGGAGAGGTGCCAATTAATCCTAATTAATGCTAATTAAAGGCAAATAAAACCTCAAGGCGGAGGCGGCGGGGAGGAAGGGACGCTAATTAATGCTAATGAATGCTAATGAATGCTAATTAGCGTTAATTAATGACCTGTGTGTCCAGGAAGAGCACGCGCTCCTGGGTAACGAAGAGGTCGATGCCGCCGGTCTGGGCCCCGCCCCTTTCCCGCAGCTCCGGCGGCTGCGGCCGGAACACGAAGGACCTGGCACCAGTATAAACCAGTTTAAACCAGTTTAAACCAGTACGGACCAGTATAAACCGGTATGGACCAGTATAAACCGGTATGGACCAGTTTAAACCAGTACGGATCAAACCCCATCCCAGTCTTCCCAAAAACCCCATCCCAGTATGGACCAGTATGGCCCAAAACCCTTCCCAGTCCATCCCAGTTCCCTCCCAGTTTGTCCCAGTCCCTCCCAGTCCCCTCCCAGTTTGTCCCAGTCCCTCCCAGTTCCCTCCCAGTCCCTCCCAGTTCCCTCCCAATCCCCTCCCAGTCCCCTCCCAGTTTGTTCCAGTCTCTCCCAGTTTATCCCAGTTCCCTCCCAGTCCCTCCCAATCCCCTCCCAGTTTGTCCCAGTCCCTCCCAGTTTCTCCCAATCCCTCCCAGTGGCTCCCAGTTCCCTCCCAGTCCCTCCCAGTTCCCTCCCAATCCCCTCCCAGTCCCCCCCAGTTTATCCCAGTCCCTCCCAGTCCCCTACCAGTTTGTTCCAGTCCCCCCCAGTCCCTCCCAGTCCCCCCCCAGTCCCTCCCAGTCCCCTCCCAGTCCATCCCAGTCCCTCCCAGTTCCTCCCAATCCCCTCCCAGTCCATCCCAGTCCCCTCCCAGTTTGTCCCAGTCCCTCCCAGTCCCTCCCAGTCCCCTCCCAGTCCCCTCCCAGTCCCTCCCAGTCCCTCCCAGTCCCTCCCAGTACCGTGGATCCTCCTCGGGCTGGTTCCCGGCCAGCAGCGACAGCACCGTGGATTTCCCGGTGCCCTGCAGCCCCAGCGCCCCCACCACCAGCACGTCCGTCTGCTCCAGCAGGAACTGGGAGCACTGGGAGTCACTGGGAGCCCCTCCCCCACCCCCCCAGCCCCTCCCCCACCCCCCCAGCCCCGCCCCCACCCCCAGCCCCGCCCACCTCCAGGGCGCTGTCGCACCAGTTCATCTGCTCGTCCACCAGTTTGATACTGGTTTTCATCTTCTCCGGCCCCGCCCCCACCCCCGGCCCCGCCCCCAGCCCCTCCCCCACCCCCCCAGCCCCTCCCCCACCCACCCCGAGCCCCGCCCACCTCCAGGGCGCTGTCGCACCAGTTCATCTGCTCGTCCACCAGTTTGATACTGGTTTTCATCTTCTCCGGCGCCGCCAGACGCGCCTGGGCCTGGGCGGCTGAAAAAGGGGCGGGGCCAGGTGTGGGACACGCCCCCTTTAAAGGGGACACGCCCACTCTTCATGGGGACACGCCCACTCTTAATGGGGACACTGCCCCTTTAATGGGGACACTGCCCCTTTAAATGGGGACACGCCCACTCTTAATGGGGTCACGCCCAATTTTAGTGGGGACACGCCCCCTTTAATGGGGACACACCCCTTTTAATGGGGACACGCCCACTCTTAATGGGGACACGCCCCCTTTTAATGGGGACACGCCCACTCTTAATGGGGACACGCCCACCTTTAATGGGGACACGCCCACAGCACAGAAACCCCTCCCCCACGGGGTTTGGCCACGCCCAGGAAAAGCCACGCCCACAAAACCCCGCCCATTTTATTCAGCCAATCCCTGCAGGGTTCTGCTTTTAGCCACGCCCACAATGGCCACACCCAGGAAAAAGCCCTGCCCCCCAAACCCCGCCCATTTTATTCAGCCAATCGCTGCAGGGTTTAGCCTTTAGCCACGCCCACAATGGCCACACCCAGCCATGGCCACGCCCCCAAACCCCGCCCATTTTATTCAGCCAATCCCCGTGGGGTTTAGCCTTTAGCCCCGCCCACCAGCACCGACCACGCCCACAATGGCCACGCCCCATCCCGCTGACCACGCCCCCTCTCCCACCGTAGCCCCGCCCCCTCAAGCCCCGCCCACTCACGGTCGAGCGCGGCGGGCGGGGCCAGCCCCCGGCTGTGCAGTTGATAGACGGGCTGGGTGGGGCGTGGCCCCTCCCTCTCCATGGGCGGGGCCTGCGCCGGCCCCTCCCCCGAGCTCCCCGAGGCCCCGCCCCCTCCCCGGGGCTCCTCCCCCCGCGCCTTCATCAGCACGATGGGCGGGGCCGGGGCGGGAGGGGGCGGGGCTTGCACCGGCCCCGCCTTCGGCGCCGTTGGGGGCGGCTGCTGCGGGGAGGAAACGGAAATGACGTCATGGGGGCGTGGCCATGCAAAGCAGGGTGGGTTATCATTAATTTCTGGGTGGCCACGCCCCTTTTTGGGGTGGCCACGCCCCCAGACTCACCCTCTCGGCCGGGGGCTTGGCCAGGATGATCGGGGTCTTCTGCAGGGTCCCCGCTGGCTCCTCCCCCACCTCCTGGGGGCGGGGCGGGGTCAGCGAGGCCACGCCCACCACACCCAGAGACAGCCACGCCCACCCAGAGGTAGCCCCGCCCCCTCCGTGCCGGCTGGGTGTTGGTTATGGGGGCTTAGGCCACGCCCACCCCGCTCTGGACACGCCCATGGCTGCGTCAATCATCACAAAGCCACGCCCCCGCTAAGCTACGCCCTCTGTGACAGCTGTCAATCATCTCAAAGCCACGCCCCCGCTAAGCCACGCCCTCTGTGGCAGCTGTCAATCATTGCTGTGCCCCGCCCCTTAAGGGCACTGTCAATCATTGTCAAAGCCACGCCCCCGCTAAGCCACGCCCTCTGTGGCAGCTGTCAATCATTGTCTAAACCACGCCCCCTCTAAGCCACGCCCTCTGCAGCAGCTGTCAATCATTGCCAGAACACACCCCCAGTTATGTCAATCATTCCCAAGCCACGCCCCCTTCACCTCATGTCAATCATTCCCAGAACACGCCCCCACATCTGTCAATCATTCCCAAGCCATGCCCCCTTCAGCTGCTGTCAATCATCTTTAAACCCCACCCATTATCTGCTGTCAATCATCCGCAAGCCACGCCCCATTATCTGCTGTCAATCATTGCCAGAACACACCCCAAGATGTGTCAATCATTCACAAGCCACGCCCCCTTCAGCTGCTGTCAATCATCGTTAAACCCCACCTATTATCTGCTGTCAATAATTCCCAAGCCACGCCCCATTATCTGCTGTCAATCATCTTTAAGCCCCTCCCACACCGCTGTCAATCACCCAAACCCCGCCCACCAACCCAACCGCTGTCAATCACCCCAAGCCCCGCCCCACCCATCAATCAACCCCGTAAGCCCCGCCCTCCTCCCCCTTAAGCCCCGCCCCCTTTAAGCCCCGCCCACCCTCCGCTCTCCGCCTCCTTCCGGTTCCTTCTCGCGGTTCCAGCAGCGCCTGCGCGCGCCGGGGGCGGGGCTTTGCCCCGAGTCCGACATGGCGGCGGCTCCCGGCGGCTCCCGGCGGCTCCCGCGGGCCCCGAGCGGCTCCCGGAGGCTCCCGAGAAGGTTCTGGAAGCTCCCGGGAAGGTTCTGGAAGGTTCTGGGGGGGTTTTTCCCCGAGTTCCGGGTTCTTTTCCCGCCTCCCGGCGCGCGCGCGAAGCGTGAGGGGAGAGGAGGGGGCGTGGCCTCTTCGAGCGGAACGCGCATGCGCGGGGGGGGCTTTGGGGCGTGGTTTACGCGCTGCGCATGCGCGGGAAAGAGGGCGTGGCCCGGATTTAAAGGGCCAGCGGCGCTTTTAAAATAAAATTGGGGGGGAGGGGCGGCGCGCGCGTTTTGCACCACGTGACCCGCCCCTCCCCCCACCCCCGCCCCTCCCCCCCACCCCAATAAAGGACAGCGCAGCCTCGTTGTGGTTTTTATTAACGGCGAAATCCTCGTTAATTAATTAATTAATGAACGAACGAACGGAGAGCAAAGAGGGTGGGGGAGGGGAGGGGAGGGGGGGGATGGGTGGGGGAGGGGAGGGGGTGGGGGAGGGGCGGTCGCAGCTCCGGGCTCATGCGGGGGGGTCCCGGGGGGGGGGGGGCAGGGTCAGGCCAGCGCCAGCACTGTGGGGGAGGGGAGAGAGAGAGAGAGAGAGAGAGAGAGGTCACGTGACCTCACCTGGGCTCACCTGGGCTGGCCCCTCCCCCCAGCAGTGCCCAGGTGTGTCCCCAACCCCCCCAGATGTGTCCAGGTGTCCCCAGGTGTGTTCTAGACTGTTCTAGGTGTCCCCAGGTGTCCCCAGATGTGTCCCCAACCCCCCCCAGGTGTGTCCAGGTGTGTCCAGGTGTGTTCCAGCTGTTCCCAGGTGTGTTCCAGGTGTGTTCTAGACTGTTCTAGGTGTGTTCCAGGTGTCCCCAGGTATCCCAAACACCCCCCAGGTGTGTCCCAGGTGTATTCCAGGTGTCCCAAGTTGTCCCCAGGTGTCCCCAGGTGTGTTTTTGGTGTCCCCAGGTGTCCCCAGTTGTCCCCAGGTGTGTTTTGAGAGTCCCCAGGTGTGTCCCCAGGTGTCCCCAGCTGTCCCCAGGTGTGTTTTTGGTGTCCCCAGGTGTCCCCAGGTGTCCCCAGGTGTGTTTTGGGTGTCCCCAGGTGTCCCCAGCTGTCCCCAGGTGTGTTTTTGGTGTCCCCAGGTGTCCCCAGTTGTCCCCAGGTGTGTTTTGGGTGTCCCCAGGTGTCCCCAGGTGTCCCCAGGTGTCCCCAGGTGTCCCCAGGTGTGTCCCAGGTGTGTTTTGGGTGTCCCCAGGTGTCCCCAGGTGTCCCCAGCTGTCCCCAGGTGTGTCCCCAGGTGTCCCTCACCTGTCAGCGCCTCCTGTGCGAAATATTTGACGTCGACGTCCTGGTCCTGCGTCAGCTTCTCCAGCACCGGCTTCACCTCGGTCTGCAGCGTCCTGGACAGGTGAGAGCGGACAGGTGAGACCAGTACGGACCAGTATGGACCAGTATGGACCAGTACAGACCAGTCCAAACCAGTCCAAACCAGTATAAACCAGTATAACCCAGTATAAACCAGTATAAACCAGTATAAACCAGTATAAACCAGTATAAACCAGTATAAACCAGTGTCCCCAGTACCCCCAGCCCCATTTCCAGTCCAAACCAGTATAAACCAGTCTAAACCAGTCTAAACCAGTATAAACCAGTATAAACCAGTATAAACCAGTATAAACCAGTACCCGCTGTCCAGGATGGGCCCGATGCGCTGCAGGGATTTGGCCACGCCCCATTCCCAGTACAAACCAGTATAAACCAGTGTCCCCAGCTCCGTTTCCAGTCCAAACCAGTCCAAACCAGTATAAACCAGTATAAACCAGTATAAACCAGTAAGAACCAGTACCCGCTGTCCAGGATGGGCCCGATGCGCTGCAGGGATTTGGCCACGCCCCATTCCCAGTACAAACCAGTATAAACCAGTGTCCCCAGTCCCCCCAGCCCCATTTCCAGTCCAAACCAGTCCAAACCAGTATAAACCAGTATAAACCAGTCCAAACCAGTCCAAACCAGTATAAACCAGTATAAACCAGTACCCGCTGTCCAGGATGGGCCCGATGCGCTGCAGGGATTTGGCCACGCCCCATTCCCAGTACAAACCAGTATAAACCAGTGTCCCCAGTATCCCCAGCCCCGTTTCCAGTCCAAACCAGTATAAACCAGTATAAACCAGTATAAACCAGTAAGAACCAGTACCCGCTGTCCAGGATGGGCCCGATGCGCTGCAGGGATTTGGCCACGTTGAAGCGAACGTTGGCCACGGCGTCGGCCGCCATGCGCAGCACGGTGGGCAACATCTGGGTGGTGGTGACCTCCTGACCGCACACCTCTGATAACACCTGCACAGGTGAGACAGGTGAGACAGGTGTGACAGGTGTGACACAGGTGTGATGTGACAGGTGTGACACAGGTGTGACAGCAACATCTGGGTGGTGGTGACCTCCTGACCACACACCTCTGATAACACCTGCACAGGTGAGACAGGTACAGGTGTGACAGGTGTGATGGGTGTGATGGGACAGGTGTGACACAGGTGTGACAGGTACAGACAGGTGTGACAGGTGTGACACAGGTGTGACAGCAACATCTGGGTGGTGGTGACCTCCTGACCACACACCTCTGATAACACCTGCACAGGTGAGACAGGTGACACAGGTGAGACAGGTACAGGTGTGACAGGTGTGACATGGACAGGTGTGACAGGTGTGACATGGACAGGTGTGACACAGGTGTGACAGCAACATCTGGGTGGTGGTGACCTCCTGACCACACACCTCCGATAACACCTGGACAGGTGAGACAGGTACAGGTGTGACATGGACAGGTGTGACAGGTGTGACAGGTGTGACATGGACAGGTGTGACAGGTGTGACATGGACAGGTGTGACACAGGTGTGACAGCAACATCTGGGTGGTGGTGACCTCCTGACCGCACACCTCTGATAACACCTGGTGAGACAGGTGAGACAGGTACAGGTGTGACACAGGTGTGACAGGTGTGACAGGTGTGACAGGTGTGACAGGTGTGACACAGGTGTGACACAGGTGTGATGGGACAGGTGTGATGTGACAGGTGTGACAGGTGTGACACAGGTGTGACATGGACAGGTGTGACACAGGTGTGACACAGCTGTCCCCAGGTGTGTCCAGGTGTACTGAGGTGTATCTCAGCTGTCCCCAGGTGTCCCCAGGTGTCCCCAGGTGTGTCCAGCTGTACCCCAGCTGTCCCCAGGTGTCCCCCAGGTGTGTCCAGCTGTACCCCAGCTGTCCCCAGGTGTCCCCAGGTGTCCCCAGGTGTGTTCAGGTGTATCTCAGGTGTGTCCAGGTGTACTGAGATGTGGTGAGGTGTACCCCAGGTGTGTCCAGGTGTGTTCAGGTGTGTCAGGGTGTACTGAGGTGTATTTCAGGTGTCCCCAGGTGTGTTCAGGTGTCCCCAGGTGTCCCCAGGTGTCCCCAGGTGTGTCAGGGTGTACTGAGGTGTATTTCAGGTGTCCCCAGCTGTCCCCAGGTGTATCTCAGGTGTCCCCAGGTGTCCCCAGGTGTGTCCAGGTGTATCTCAGGTGTCCCCAGCTGTCCCCAGGTGTATCTCAGGTGTCCCCAGGTGTCCCCAGGTGTGTCCAGGTGTATCTCAGGTGTCCCCAGCTGTCCCCAGGTGTATCTCAGCTGTCCCCAGGTGTCCCCAGGTGTGTCCAGCTGTCCCCAGCTGTCCCCAGGTGTCCCCAGCTGTCCCCAGGTGTACCCCAGGTGTCCCCAGGTGTCCCCAGGTGTATCTCAGGTGTACCCCAGGTGTGTCCAGCTGTACCCCAGGTGTCCCCAGGTGTACCCCAGGTGTCCCCAGCTGTACCCCAGGTGTCCCCAGGTGTACCCCAGGTGTGTCAGGGTGTACTGAGGTGTACCCCAGCTGTCCCCAGGTGTCCCCAGGTGTCCCCAGGTGCACTCACGTTGATGCAGAACAGCGTGGTCATGCGGTGCAGGTAGTTGGGGTCGGCGGCCATGGCGAGCACCTTGGGCACGATGGTGCCCTGGGCCCAGGTGTGCCCGAACCTCTCCACCAGTTTGCGCAGGTTACTGGTGGCGGCCTCGCGGATGGCGTACACTGCGGGGGAGACCAGTGTGAACCAGTATAAACCAGTATAAACCAGTATAGACCAGTACTACCCACTCCCAGCACCCAGTAACCCTCCCAGTCCCTCCCAGTCCATCCCAGTTCCATCCCAGTGCATCCCAGTCCCTCCCAGTTCCCTCCCAGTCCCTCCCAGTCCATCCCAGTCCCCTCCCAGTCCCTCCCAGTCCCCTCCCAGTCCCTCCCAATCCCCTCCCAGTCCCTCCCAGTCCCTCCCAGTTCCCTCCCAGTCCCTCCCAATCCCCTCCCAGTCCCTCCCAGTCCCTCCCAATCCCCTCCCAGTCCCTCCCAGTCCATCCCAGTCCATCCCAGTCCCTCCCAGTTCCCTCCCAGTCCCTCCCAGTCCATCCCAGTCCCTCCCAGTACCGTGATCCACCAGCCAGGCCATGCAGAGCGAGTTCAGTTTCTCATCGAAGAACTCCACGCCCTGGGGGGGGGGGAGACACCAGTAAGGACCAGTACAGACCAGTAAGGACCAGTACAGACCAGTAAGGACCAGTACAGACCAGTAAGGACCAGCACAGCCAGACAGAGACCAACAGGAACCAGTACAAACCAGTATGGACCAGTATGAATAAACCCCGCCCAGTCCATCCCAGTCTCCTCCCAGTCCCTCCCAGTATATCCCAGTCCCTCCCAGCGCCCTGTACACGGCTCCCAGTGGTTCCCAGTCCATCCCAGTCTCCTCCCAGTTTATCCCAGTGCCTCCCAGTTTATCCCAGTGCCTCCCAGTCCCTCCCAGTCCCTCCCAGTTCATCCCAGTCCCTCCCAGTTCCCCTCAATCAATTCCCAGTGTCTCCCCTGCTCCCCTTAGTGGCAGCTTTGGGAACTGCAGCCTCCTCCAGCTCCCTCCCAGTGGCTCCCAGTTTATCCCAGTCTCCTTCCAGTCCATCCCAGTTTATCCCAGTCCCTCCCAGTTCGTCCCAGTCCATCCCAGTTCCCCTCAATCAATTCCCAGTGTCTCCCCTGCTCCCCTTAGTGGCAGCTTTGGGAACTGCAGCCTCCTCCAGCTCCCTCCCAGTGGCTCCCAGTTCCCTCCCAGTTTATCCCAGTGCCTCCCAGTTTATCCCAGTTTATCCCAGTCCATCCCAGTTTATCCCAGTTTGTCCCAGTCCATCCCAGTCCCTCCCAGTCCATCCCAGTCCATCCCAGTCCCCCTCAATCAATTCCCAGTGTCTCCCCTGCTCCCCTTAGTGGCAGCTTTGGGAACTGCAGCCTCCTCCCAGTGCCTCCCAGTGCCTCCCACTCCCTCCCAGCTCCCTCCCAGTGGCTCCCAGTTTATCCCAGTCCCTCCCAGTCCGTCCCAGTCTCACCAGCTGGCCGGCCAGCAGCGGCATGTACTCGATGATGGCGAGTCTCACGCGCCACTTGGCGTCCTCGGCCAGCTCCACGATGGCCGGGAGCAGCGACTGCGAGAGCTGCCGGATGCCGATCACCTCGTTCACGCAGTCCAGGTTGGAGATGATGTTCAGCCGCACCTCGGGGCACTGGGGGGAACTGGGAGTTACTGGGAGGGACTGGGAGGGAACTGGGAGAGGGGTGGGAGGGACTGGGAGGGAGCTGGGAGGCAGTGGAAAGCACTGGGATGGACTGGGAGGGAGTGGGAGGGACTGGGAGGGAACTGGTCCAGGTTGGAGATGATGTTCAGCCGCACCTCGGGGCACTGGGAGGGACTGGGAGTTACTGGGAGGGACTGGGACAAACTGGGAGGGACTGGGAGGGAACTGGGAGAGGGTTGGGAGGGACTGGGACAAACTGGGAGGGAGTGGAAAGCACTGGAAGGGACTGGGAGGAGGCTGCAGTTCCCGAAGCTGCCACTAAGGGGAGCAGGGGAGACACTGGGAATTCATTGAGGGGAACTGGGATGGACTGGGATGAACTGGGATGGACTGGGATGGACTGGGAGGGACTGGGATGGACTGGGAGGGACTGGGAGGGGATTGGGAGGGACTGGGAGGGACTGGGAGGGAACTGGGATGGACTGGGATGGACTGGGATGGACTGGGATGGACTGGGATGGACTGGGAGGGAACTGGGAGGGACTGGGAGGGACTGGGAGGGACTGGGAGAAACTGGGAGGGGACTGGGAGGGACTGGGAGGGACTGGGAGGGACTGGGAGCAGGTGTCAGTGGGTGGTGGCTCCCCAGCTGTCCCCAGCTATAGCAGGTGTGTCCCCAGGTGTCCCCAGGTGTGTCCCCAGGTGTGCTCTGGGTGTGTCCAGGTGTGTCCCCGTGTAACCCCAGGTGTTCCCAGGTGTCCCCAGGTGTATCCAGGTGTATCCAGGTGTTCCCAGGTGTCCCCAGGTGTATCCAGGTGTATCCAGGTGTTCCCAGGTGTCCCCAGGTGTATCCAGGTGTGTCCAGGTGTGTCCCCAGGTGTCCCCAGGTGTCCCCAGGTGTCCCCAGGTGCGTCACCTCGTCCTTGAGCTGTGCCAGGAACAGGGGCAGCAGGTGTTGTGTATCCCCATGTACCCCAGGTGTATCCAGGTGTACCCCAGGTGTGCTCAGGTGTACCCCAGGTGTATCCAGGTGTACTGTGGGTGTATCCAGGTGTACTGTGGGTGTATCCAGATGTATCCAGGTGTGTCCCCAGGTGTACCCAGGTGTGTCCCCAGGTGTCCCCAGGTGTATCCAGGTGTGTTCAGGTGTCCCCAGGTGTCCCCAGGTGCGTCACCTCGTCCTTGAGCTGTGCCAGGAACAGGGGCAGCAGGTGTTGTGTACCCCCATGTACCCCAGGTGTACCCCAGGTGTATCCAGGTGTATCCAGGTGTGCTCAGGTGTGTCCCCAGGTGTCCCCAGGTGTGCTCAGGTGTATCCAGGTGTGTTCAGGTGTGCTCAGGTGTATCCAGGTGTGTCCCCAGGTGTCCCCAGGTGCGTCACCTCGTCCTTGAGCTGTGCCAGGAACAGGGGCAGCAGGTGTTGTGTACCCCCATATACCCCAGGTGTATCCAGGTGTACCCCAGGTGTATCCAGGTGTGCTCAGGTGTATCCAGGTGTATCCAGGTGTATCCAGGTGTATCCAGGTGTCCCCAGGTGTGTCCCCAGGTGTCCCCAGGTGCGTCACCTCGTCCTTGAGCTGTGCCAGGAACAGGGGCAGCAGGTGTGGTGTACCCCCATGTACCCCAGGTGTATCCAGGTGTACCCCAGGTGTATCCAGGTGTACCCAGGTGTGCCCAGGTGTGCCCAGGTGTGCTCAGGTGTGTCCCCAGGTGTGTCACCTCGTCCTTGAGCTGTGCCAGGAACAGGGGCAGCAGGTGTTGTGTATCCCCATGTACCCCAGGTGTACTGTGGGTGTTCCCAGGTGTATCCAGGTGTACCCAGGTGTGCCCAGGTGTGCCCAGGTGTGCTCAGGTGTGTCCCCAGGTGCGTCACCTCGTCCTTGAGCTGTGCCAGGAACAGGGGCAGCAGGTGTTCCACCGTGTTGTCCTTGCCCAGGATCGGGGACAGTCCCATGATCACCGAGGCCAGCGCTGACTTCACGTGTTGGTTGGCATCGGACACCAGCTCCTGCAGGTGGGACAGGTGAGACAGGTGAGACAGGTGAGACAGGTGAGACACAGGTGGGACAAGTGAGACACAGGTGAGACAGGTGAGGGACACCAAAGGTGCCCCACATGTCCCCAGGTGTGCCCAGGTGTGTCCCCAGCCCCCCCCCAGGTGCCCCCAGGTGTCCCCAGGTGTGCCCAGGTGTCCCCAGGTACCCCCAGCTGTCCCCAGGTGTTGCCAGGTGTCCCCAGCTGTCCCCAGGTGTGTCCCAGGTGTCCCCAGGTGTCCCCCAGCTGTGTCCCAGTTCCCCCTAGGTACCCCCACATGTCCCTAGGTGTTCCCCAAGTGTCCCCAGGTGTGTTTTTCTCCCCCCCAGGTATCCCCAGGTGTGTCCCCAGCCCCCCCCAGGTGTCCCCAGGTGTCGCCAGGTGTCCCCAGGTGTGTCCCCAGGTGTCCCCAGGTGTGCCCAGGTGTCCCCAGCCCCCCCCCCCCAGGTGTCCCCAGGTGTCCCCAGGTGTGCCCAGGTGTGCCCAGGTGTGTCCCCAGGTGTCCCCAGGTGTGTCCCCAGGTGTGCCCAGGTGTCCCAGGTGTCCCCAGGTGTCCCAGGTGTGTCCCCAGGTGTCCCCAGGTGTGTCCCCAGGTGTGTCCAGGTGTGTCCAGGTGTCCCCAGGTGTCCCAGGTGTGCCCAGGTGTGCCAGGTGTGCTCACCTTGATGCAGGGCAGGATCTGGCCCATGATCACGGCCTCCCGGCAGTCGGGGGAGAGATTCTCGCAGAACTCTGGGGACACACGGGGACCCCAAAATGGGGATTTGAACCCCAAAATGGGGACAGAAAACCCAAAATTGGGACAGAAAACCCAAAATTGGAACAAAGAACCCAAAATTTGGATCAGGGAACCCAAAATTGGGGCTGGGGAACCCAAAATTGGGACAGGGACCCCAAAACTGGAACAGGGAACCCGAAATTGGGGGTGGGGACCCCAAAATGGGGGTGGGAAACACCTGTCCCAGGTCGGTGACACCTGTCCTGGATTGGTGACACCTGTCCTGGGTTGGTGACACCTGTCCCAGGTCAGTGACACCTGTCCCGGGTCAGTGACACCTGTCCTGGGGGTGGTGACACCTGTCCCGGGTTGGTGACACCTGTCCTGGGTTGGTGACACCTGTCCCAGGTCGGTGACACCTGTCCCGGGTCAGTGACACCTGTCCTGGGTTGGTGACACCTGTCCCGGGTCAGTGACACCTGTCCTGGATTGGTGACACCTGTCCCGGGTTGGTGACACCTGTCCTGGGTTGGTGACACCTGTCCCAGGTCGGTGACACCTGTCCCGGGTCAGTGACACCTGTCCCGGGTTGGTGACACCTGTCCCGGGTTGGTGACACCTGTCCTGGGTTGGTGACACCTGTCCTGGGGTCAGTGACACCTGTCCCGGGTCAGTGACACCTGTCCCAGGTTGGTGACACCTATCCTGGATTGGTGACACCTGTCCTGGATTGGTGACACCTGGATCAGGTCAGTGACACCTGTCCCGCGGGTGGTGACACCTGGGCCAGGTTGGTGACACCTGGGCCAGGTCAGTGACACCTGTCCAGGGTCGGTGACACCTTGGGGTGGCCGCTGACCTTTGACCTTGTGCGACGCGGCCGCCCGGACCTCGGCCTCGCAGTCCTTCATCAGGCTCTGGAACGCCCCCACCAGGTCGGTCTTGGTGATCTCGGGGCCCACGGCACGCTGGAGCTGCGGGGACAGGTGTGGACAGGTGTGTTACAGGTGTGTACAGGTGCGTACAGGTGTGTCTGTGTGTGTACAGGTGTGTACAGGTGTGTCTGTGTGTGTACAGGTGTGTACAGGTGTGTTACAGGTGAGTACAGGTGTGTACAGGTGTGTCACAGGTGTGTACAGGTGTGTCTGTGTGTGTACAGGTGTGTACAGGTGTGTCTGTGTGTGTACAGGTGTGCACCACCAGGTCGGTCTTGGTGATCTCGGGGCCCACGGCGCGCTGGAGCTGTGGGGACAGGTGTGTACAGGTGAGTACAGGTGAGTACAGGTGAGTACAGGTGTGTTACAGGTGTGTACAGGTGAGTACAGGTGTGTACAGGTGAGTACAGGTGTGTACAGCTGTGTACAGGTGTGTCTGTGTGTGTACAGGTGTGTACAGGTGTGTCTGTGTGCGTACAGGTGTGTCACAGGTGTGTCCCCAGATGTGTCTGGGTGTGTCTGGGTGTCTCTGGGTGTATCCCAGGTGTACCCAGGTGTATCTCAGGTGTATCCAGGTGTACCCCAGGTATGTCTGTGTGTGTCTGGGTGTGTCTGGGTGTACCCCAGGTGTCCCCAGGTGTGTCCTAGGTGTGTCTGTGTGTGTCTGGGTGTATCCAGGTGTATCTCAGGTATACCCAGGTGTACCCCAGGTGTCCCCAGGTTGTGCCCAGGTGTGTCCCCAGGTGTACCCAGGTGTGTCTGGGTGTATCCCAGGTGTACCCAGGTGTACCCCAAGTGTATCTCAGGTGTCCCCAGGTGTCCCCAGGTGTACCCAGGTGTACCCAGGTGTACCCAGGTGTGTCTGGGTGTACCCCAGGTGTACCCACATGTGCCCAGGTGTACCCCAGGTGTGCCCAGGTGTGCCCAGGTGTGTCCCCACCTCGGTGAACTTGTCGGCCACCATGTATCGGACGCGCCAGGACTTGTCCTCGGCGGCCTGGCGCAGGGTGGGCATCACCAGCCCCTCCAGGTGTGCCCAGGTGTGCCCAGGTGTGTCCCCAGGTGTGTCTGGGTGTACCCCAGGTGTCCCCAGGTGTATCCAGGTGTACCCCAGGTGTACCCCAGGTGTCCCCAGGTGTGCCCAGGTGTGCACAGGTGTATCCAGGTGTACCCCAGGTGTGCCCAGGTGTGCCCAGGTGTGTCCCCAGGTGTGTCCCCAGGTGTGTCCCCAGGTGTGTCTGGGTGCATCCCAGGTGTACCCAGGTGTACCCAGGTGTATCTCAGGTGTACCCAGGTGTATCTCAGGTGTATCTCAGGTGTGTCTGGGTGTACCCCAGGTGTACCCACGTGTGCCCAGGTGTATCCAGGTGTATCCAGGTGTGCCCAGGTGTGTCCCCAGGTGTCTCTGGGTGTATCCCAGGTGTACCCAGGTGTATCTCAGGTGTATCCAGGTGTATCTCAGGTGTGTCTGGGTGTACCCCAGGTGTACCCCAGGTGTGCCCAGGTGTGCCCAGGTGTATCCAGGTGTACCCCAGGTGTGCCCAGGTGTGCCCAGGTGTATCTCAGGTGTATCCAGGTGTATCTCAGGTGTGTCTGGGTGTACCCCAGGTGTGCCCAGGTGTGCCCAGGTGTGCCCAGGTGTGCCCAGGTGTGTCCCCACCTCGGTGAACTTGTCGGCCACCATGTATCGGACGCGCCAGGACTTGTCCTCGGCGGCCTGGCGCAGGGTGGGCATCACCAGCCCCTCCAGGTGTGCCCAGGTGAGCTCAGGTGTGTCTGGGTGTATCCCAGGTGTCCCCAGGTGTACCCCAGGTGGATCTCAGGTGCACCCAGGTGTATCCAGGTGTATCTCAGGTGTGTCTGGGTGTACCCCAGGTGTACCCACGTGTGCCCAGGTGTATCCAGGTGTGCCCAGGTGTATCCAAGTGTACCCCAGGTGTACCCAGGTGTGCCCAGGTGTATCCAGGTGTGCCCAGGTGTGTCCCCAGGTGTCTCTGGGTGTATCCCAGGTGTACCCAGGTGTATCTCAGGTGTATCCAGGTGTATCTCAGGTGTGTCTGGGTGTACCCCAGGTGTCCCCAGGTGTACCCAGGTGTGCCCAGGTGTGCCCAGGTGTGCCCAGGTGTGTCCCCACCTCGGTGAACTTGTCGGCCACCATGTATCGGACGCGCCAGGACTTGTCCTCGGCGGCCTGGCGCAGGGTGGGCATCACCAGCCCCTCCAGGTGTGCCCAGGTGAGCTCAGGTGTGTCCCCAGGTGTGTCTGGGTGTCTCTGGGTGTATCCCAGGTGTACCCAGCTGTATCTCAGGTGTATCCAGGTGTATCTCAGGTGTGTCTGGGTGTACCCCAGGTGTATCCAGGTGTACCCCAGGTGTGCCCAGGTGTGCCCAGGTGTGTCCCCACCTCGGTGAACTTGTCGGCCACCATGTATCGGACGCGCCAGGACTTGTCCTCGGCGGCCTGGCGCAGGGTGGGCATCACCAGCCCCTCCAGGTGTGCCCAGGTGAGCTCAGGTGTGTCCCCAGGTGTGTCTGGGTGTCTCTGGGTGTATCCCAGGTGTCCCCAGGTGTATCTCAGGTGTATCCAGGTGTATCTCAGGTGTGTCTGGGTGTACCCCAGGTGTCCCCAGGTGTACCCAGGTGTGCCCAGGTGTGCCCAGGTGTGCCCAGGTGTGTCCCCAGGTGTCTCTGGGTGTATCCCAGGTGTACCCAGCTGTATCTCAGGTGTATCCAGGTGTATCTCAGGTGTGTCTGGGTGTACCCCAGGTGTATCCAGGTGTACCCCAGGTGTGCCCAGGTGTGCCCAGGTGTGTCCCCACCTCGGTGAACTTGTCGGCCACCATGTATCGGACGCGCCAGGACTTGTCCTCGGCGGCCTGGCGCAGGGTGGGCATCACCAGCCCCTCCAGGTGTGCCCAGGTGAGCTCAGGTGTGTCCCCAGGTGTGTCTGGGTGTCTCTGGGTGTATCCCAGGTGTACCCAGCTGTATCTCAGGTGTATCCAGGTGTATCTCAGGTGTGTCTGGGTGTACCCCAGGTGTATCCAGGTGTACCCCAGGTGTGCCCAGGTGTGCCCAGGTGTGTCCCCACCTCGGTGAACTTGTCGGCCACCATGTATCGGACGCGCCAGGACTTGTCCTCGGCGGCCTGGCGCAGGGTGGGCATCACCAGCCCCTCCAGCTCCTCCTGCGGCAGCAGCTGCGCGATGCTCACGCACGCCTCCACCGCCAGCAGCCGCACCGAGTCCTGCAGGTGAGCACAGGTGAGCACAGGTGAGCTCCAGGTGTGCACAGGTAACCCCCAGGTAACCCCCAGGTGTCACCAGATAACCCCCAGGTGTCACCATGTAACCCCCCAGTGCTGGCCTCCACCGCCAGCAGCCGCACCGAGTCCTGCAGGTGAGCACAGGTGAGCTCAGGTGAGCACAGGTGAGCTCAGGTGAGCACAGGTGAGCTCAGGTGAGCACAGGTGAGCACGGGTGAGCTCAGGTGAGCACAGGTGTGCACAGGTAACCCCCAGAGAACCCCCAGGTGTCACCAGGTAACCCCCAGGTGTCACCAGGTAACCCCCAGGTGTCACCAGAGAACCCCCAGGAGCCCCCAGGTGTACCCAGGAATCCCCAGGTGTGTTTTTATGCCCCCCAGGTGTGCCCAGGTGTGCCCAGGTGTGTTTTTACGCCCCCCAGGTGTGCCCAGGTGTGCCCAGGTGTGTTTTTATGCCCCCCAGGTGTGCCCAGGTGTGCCCAGGTGTGCCCAGGTGTGTTTTTACACCCCCCAGGTGTGCCCAGGTGTGCCCAGGTGTGCCGTACCTGCTCGTCCGAGGCCAGGTTGGAGAACATGGGGATGATCTCGCTCTTGACGTGCTCCAGCTCCCCCCAGGTGTGCCCAGGTGTGCCCAGGTGTGCCCAGGTGTGTTTTTACGCCCCCCAGGTGTGCCCAGGTGTGCCCAGGTGTGTTTTTACGCCCCCCAGGTGTGCCCAGGTGTGCCCAGGTGTGCCCAGGTGTGCCCAGGTGTGTTTTTACGCCCCCCAGGTGTGCCCAGGTGTGCCCAGGTGTGCCCAGGTGTGCCGTACCTGCTCGTCCGAGGCCAGGTTGGAGAACATGGGGATGATCTCGCTCTTGACGTGCTCCAGCTCCCCCCAGGTGTGCCCAGGTGTGTTTTTATGCCCCCCAGGTGTGCCCAGGTGTGCCCAGGTGTGCCCAGGTGTGCCGTACCTGCTCGTCCGAGGCCAGGTTGGAGAACATGGGGATGATCTCGCTCTTGACGTGCTCCAGCTCCCCCCAGGTGTGCCCAGGTGTGCCCAGGTGTGCCCAGGTGTGCCCAGGTGTGTTTTTATGCCCCCCAGGTGTGCCCAGGTGTGCCCAGGTGTGCCCAGGTGTGCCGTACCTGCTCGTCCGAGGCCAGGTTGGAGAACATGGGGATGATCTCGCTCTTGACGTGCTCCAGCTCCCCCCAGGTGTGCCCAGGTGTGTTTTTATGCCCCCCAGGTGTGCCCAGGTGTGTTTTTACGCCCCCCAGGTGTGCCCAGGTGTGCCCAGGTGTGCCCAGGTGTGCCGTACCTGCTCGTCCGAGGCCAGGTTGGAGAACATGGGGATGATCTCGCTCTTGACGTGCTCCAGCTCCCCCCAGGTGTGCCCAGGTGTGTTTTTATGCCCCCCAGGTGTGCCCAGGTGTGTTTTTACGCCCCCCAGGTGTGCCCAGGTGTGCCCAGGTGTGCCCAGGTGTGCCGTACCTGCTCGTCCGAGGCCAGGTTGGAGAACATGGGGATGATCTCGCTCTTGACGTGCTCCAGCTCCAGCACCTTGGCGAACTCGCCCAGCTTGGAGGCGGCCGCGCGCCGCACCATGGGCGTGTCGTCCGAGCACAGGTTCCGGAAGTACCTGCGGGCACACCTGGGGCTCACCTGGGGGCACCTGGGGTGGCCTGGGGACACCTGGGGTCACCTGGGGGCAGCTGGGATGGCCTGGGGTCACCTGGGGGTCACCTGGGATGGCCTGGGGGCAACTGGGGATCACCTGGGGTGGCCTGGGGGCACCTGGGGCTCACCTGGGGCACCTGGGATGGCCTGGGGATCACCTGGGGTCACCTGGGGGCAGCTGGGGATCACCTGGGGTCACCTGGGGGCAGCTGGGGGTCACCTGGGGGCAACTGGGGTCACCTGGGGGTCACCTGGGGCACCTGGGATGGCCTGGGGGCAACTGGGGGTCACCTGGGGGCAAGTGGGGGACACCTGGGGACACCTGGGATGGCCTGGGGATCACCTGGGGCACCTGGGGTGGCCTGGGGATCACCTGGGGACACCTGGGGACACCTGGGATGGCCTGGGGTACCTGGGGGTCACCTGGAGATCACCTGGGGCACCTGGGATGGCCTGGGGGCAACCGGGGGCAGCTGGGGTAGCCTGGGGTACCTGGGGGTCACCTGGGGGTCCCTGGGGTCACCTGGGGACACCTGGGGGTCACCTGGGGTTACCTGGGCACTACTGGGACAGGTTGGTGACCCTGTGGTCAGTTCAGTGACCCCAGACCCAATTCAATGACCCCAAGGACAGTTCAGTGACCCCAGGGATGGGTCAGTGACCCCAGGGATTGGTCAGTGACCCCAGGGATTGGTCAGTGACCCCAGACCCAATTCAATGACCCTGTGGTCAGTTCAATGACCCCACCCCCCTCGTGGTCACTCACTGGCGCAGCTCAGCCTTGACCGGGCTGGACACTCGTGGGTAGCAGTGACTGCACACCCAGCCCAGTGACCCCAGACCCAATTCAGTGACCCCAGGGATGGGTCAGTGACCCCAGACCCAATTCAGTGACCCCAGGGATTGGTCAGTGACCCCAGACCCAATTCAGTGACCCCAGGGATGGGTCAGTGACCCCAGGAGCAGTTCAATGACCCCAGACCCAATTCAGTGACCCTGTGGTCAGTTCAATGACCCCACCCCCCTCGTGGTCACTCACTGGCGCAGCTCAGCCTTGACCGGACTGGACACTCGTGGGTAGCAGTGACCCCAGGGATGGGTCAGTGACCCCAGACCCAATTCAGTGACCCCAGGGATTGGTCAGTGACCCCAGGGATTGGTCAGTGACCCCAGACCCAATTCAGTGACCCCAGGGATTGGTCAGTGACCCCACACCCAATTCAGTGACCCCAGGGATTGGTCAGTGACCCCAGACCCAATTCAGTGACCCCAGGGATTGGTCAGTGACCCCAGGGATTGGTCAGTGACCCCAGACCCAATTCAGTGACCCCAGGGATTGGTCAGTGACCCCAGGGATTGGTCAGTGACCCCACACCCAATTCAATGACCCCAGGGATTGGTCAGTGACCCCAGACCCAATTCAGTGACCCCAGACCCAGCCCAGTGACCCCAGACCCAATTCAGTGACCCCAGGGATTGGTCAGTGACCCCAGACCCAATTCAATGACCCTGTGGTCAGTTCAATGACCCCACCCCCCTCGTGGTCACTCACTGGCGCAGCTCAGCCTTGACGGGACTGGACACTCGTGGGTAGCAGTGACCCCAGTGATTGGTCAGTGACCCCAGACCCAATTCAATGACCCCAGGGATGGGTCAGTGACCCCAGACCC
This sequence comes from Poecile montanus, assembly GCA_038429875.1. Lineage (NCBI taxonomy): Eukaryota > Metazoa > Chordata > Aves > Passeriformes > Paridae > Poecile > Poecile montanus. The sequence goes on from CM076535.1 coordinate 186,840, forward strand.
AATTCAATGACCCTGTGGTCAGTTCAATGACCCCACACCCCCCGTGGTCACTCACTGGCGCAGCTCAGCCTTGACCGGGCTGGACACTCGTGGGTAGCAGACGCTGAAGAGGCCGCAGGCCGAGGTCCGGGACGTGAACCAATCGCCGCCCGCCAGGCGCTTGACCAGCGGCACGAAGTGACCCTCCAGGTCCGGCGGGGAGTGCTCGTGGGACACGGCCCGGAGAGACTCCACCGCCTTGTCCCGCACAACCGTCTCCTCCACCGTGGCCAGGCTCTCCAGGGGCGGCTGCCGGACAGATGGACACGGTGTGGACACACGGACATGGTGTGGACACACATGGATGGACACAGGGATGGACACACGGGATGGACACATGGACACACATGGGATGGACACAGGGACTCCACCGCCTTGTCCCGCACAACCGTCTCCTCCACCGTGGCCAGGCTCTCCAGGGGCGGCTGCCGGACAGATGGACATGAGATGGACACATGGACATGGACACATGGACAGGGGATGGACACATGGACACGCAGGGATGGACACAGGATGGACACAGGGATGGACACAGGGACTCCACCGCCTTGTCCCGCACAACCGTCTCCTCCACCGTGGCCAGGCTCTCCAGGGGGGGCTGCCGGACACACGGACACACGGGATGGACACATGGACACATGGATGGACACACGGGATGGACACACGGACATGAGATGGACACACGGACACAGGGATGGACACAGGGATGGACACAGGGGATGGACACACAGACATGTGATGGACACATGGACACAGGGGATGAACACACAGGATGGACACACGGACACAAGAGATGGACACACGGACGCGTGATGGACACACGGACATTGGACACACAGACACAGGGGATGGACACACGGACACAGGGATGGACACACGGACACAGGGATGGACACACGGACACACGGGGTGGACACACGGACATTGGACACACGGACACAGGGGATGGACACACGGGGTGGACACACGGACAGGGGACGGACACACAGACACACGGACACAGTGTGGACACACGGACACAGGGATGGACACATGGACACACAGGGGATGGACACAGGGATGGACACACGGACATGACATGGACACACAGACATGAGATCGACACATGGACACACGGACACAAGGATGGACACACGGACACGAGATGGACACACAGACACGCAAGATGGACACATGGACACACGGACACACGGGATGGACACACGGACACATGGGATGGACACACGGACATGAGATGGACACACGGGATGGACACACGGACACGGGGATGGACACACAGGGTGGACACACGGACACGGGATGGACACACGGACACGGGGATGGACACACAGGGTGGACACACGGACAGGGGATGGACACACGGACAGGGGATGGACACACGGACACACGGGGTGGACACAGGGACTCCCTAGGTGTGGCTTTCCCTCCCCCCAGGTGTATTTTCCCCTCCCCAGGTGTATTTTACTTTCTCAGGTGTATTTGTGTCCCCCAGGTGTGTTTTTGTCCCCCCAGGTGTATTTGGAGGTCCCCAGGTGTATTTTGGGGTCCCCAGGTATGTTTTTATGCCTTCCAGGTGTGTTTTTTGCCCTCCCAGGTGTGTTTTCGGGTTCCCAGGTGTGTTTTTGGGGTTCCCAAGCATGTTTTTATCCCCTCCAGGTGTATTTTGGGGTTCCCAGGTGTATTTCTTGCCCTCCCAGGTGTGTTTTTTGCCCCCCCAGGTATGTTTCCGGGGTCCCCAGGTGTGTTTTATCCCCCCCAGGTATGTTCTTTGCTCCCCCAGGTGTATTTCAGGGTTCCCAGGTGTATTTTTTGCCCTCCCAGGTGTATTTTGGGGTCCCCAGGTGTGTTTTTTGCCCTCCTAGGTGTGTTTCCAGGATCCCCAGGTGTGTTTTTGCCCCCCCAGGTGTATTTTGGGGTTCCCAGGTGTGTTTCCGGGGTCCCCAGGTGTATTTTTGGGGTCCCCAGGTGTATTTTGGGGTTCCCAGGTGTATTTTGGGGTTCCCAGGTGTGTTTCCAGGGTCCCCAGGTGTGTTTTTGCCCCCCCAGGTGTATTTTGGGGTTCCCAGGTGTGTTTCCAGGGTCCCCAGGTGTATTTTTGGGGTTCCCAGGTGTGTTTCCAGGGTCCCCAGGTGTATTTTTGGGGCTCCCAGGTGTATTTCAGGGTCCCCAGGTGTATTTTTGGGGCTCCCAGGTGTATTTTCTGGCTCTCCAGGTGTATTTTTTTGCCCCCCCAGGTGTATTTTTGGGGTTCCCAGGTATATTTTTTGCCCTCCCAGGTGTATTTCTGGGGTCCCCAGGTGTATTTTGGGCTCCCCAGGTGTATTTTGGGGCTCTCCAGGTGTATTTTTTGCCCCCCCAGCTGTATTTTTGGGGTTCCCAGGTATATTTTTTGCCCTCCCAGGTGTATTTTGGGCTCCCCAGGTGTATTTTAGGGCTCCCCAGGTGTATTTTTGGGGCTCCCAGGTGTATTTTCTGGCTCTCCAGGTGTATTTTTTTGCCCCCCCAGGTGTATTTTTGGGGTTCCCAGGTATATTTTTTGCCCTCCCAGGTGTATTTTGGGCTCCCCAGGTGTGTTTTATCCCCCCCAGGTGTGTTTTCGGGGCTCCTACCAGCAGGCAGTGCACGAACTCGGGCCCTCCCACGAGGGCGGTGAAGGTGCCGAGCTGCTCGGCCAGCGCCAGCAGCACCTCGTCCTCATCGTAAATGGTGTCTGTGACATCACAGGTGACACACCTGTCACTCACCTGTCCCCCCCTCACACCTGTCAATCATCCCCCAAACCCCGCCCACCGCCCCAAACCCCACCCACCGCCCCAAACCCCGCCCACTCCACCCCACAGGGGAGATTTGGGGCCGTTTTTGGGAGCGATTTCGGGACCTCCCTGGGTTTCCTCACCCCCTCCCCCTCCCCCACCCCAGATTTTGGGGAGATTTCCCCGAATTTTGGGAGCCCTCCAGGTACCGGTGAGGAAAGGGAGGAGCTCGCTGCGGGTTCGCTCCACGCCCAGCGCCAGCGCGATGGTCGAGAGCTTCTTGATGCTGTTGAGCCGCAACTGGGACGGGGGAAAAAAATGGGAAAAACTTGAGGAAAATTTGGGGGAAAAAAGAACAAAACCGGGAATTGCCCTTTTTCAAGGCAAACCCCGCCCCCCGGCGCGATGCAGCCAATCAACGGCGGCGTCTCACGGCACCGCGGCAGAGAGAAGCGCTCCGATTGGCTGGGAGAAGCCACGCCCACGCCGCCGGCAGCCAATGGGGAGCGGCGCTGACTCGGCCTCGCGCTGCCATTGGCTGGAGCCGGGAAGGGGGCGGGGCGAAGCCGGCGCTGCCCCGCCGCTAGGGGGCGCTGCGGAAGGCGGGGTGGATTCCCCCCCCCCCGAACGCTGCGGACCAATCAGAACGCGCCTAACAAAACCAAACCGAGCCGCCAGCCAATCAGAGCGCGCCTTTCACCGCAATCTCCCCCCCCCCACCCCAAAGGGGACCAGCGCTGCCCCACACATGTAACGCCGCCTCCCATTCGCCCGCGCCTGAGGGGACCGGGCCGTCTCAGCCAATCAGCGCGGCCGTCTCATGGCGGCCATCAGCAGCGCGGCCGCGGCGAGCGGGCCGGGCCCCGAGGAGCGCGGAAGGGCCCCGAAGAGCGCGGGGAGGCCCGGGGGTGTCGCGGCGAGGCGGCGGCAGCGGTACCTGCACGTCCTCGTTGCGGAGCTCGTCGATGAGCACCGCGATGGGGTAAAGCGAATCGTCGCCGTCCGCCGCCGCCATCTTCGCCGCCGCCGCCGCCGCCCCGGCTCTGAGGGGCCGTACGGGGCCGCCCGCCCCGCTCCTGCAGGGTTTCCGCGGCGCTGATTGGCCGGCGCTGCCGCAGGGCCCGCCCCCCGGCTCTTCCCATTGGCGCAGGGCGCTGCCTGTCAGCTCGAGCCCGCCCCTGCGGAGGGGGCGCTGCCTCGCGCTGTGATTGGGCGAGGCGTTTGATTGGCAGCTGGGAGGGGGCGGGGTCAGGCGTTGCTGGGCAACGCGGAGCCGCCGTGTTGGAGGCTGGGAGGAACTGGGACGAACTGGGACAAACTGGGAGCGAACTGGGACGGACTGGGAGCGAACTGGGAGCCGCTGGACCGTGTTAGGACAGACCGGAATCCCCCTGGAGCCAGACTGGGAGCCGCTGGGTTATACTGGGACAAACTGGGACCCACCAGGACGGGAACTGGGAGCCGCTAGGTTATACTGGGACAAACTGGGACGCACTGGGACCCCGCCAGTGCCAAACTGGTTTATACTGGGTCGCGCCCGCAGCGAAAAACCAGTTAAAACCAGTAAAACTGGGCCAGGATGTGGCCACGCCCCCGCCCCGGTTAAGCCCCGCCCCCAAAAGTGAACGCGATGACGTCATCGACTGGCCACGCCTTTATTGGGGGTGGGGGAAGGCACTGGGAGGGCCTGGGCCAGACTGGAAGGCACTGGGAGGGACTGGGATGGACTGGGAGGGAACTGGGATGGACTGGGATGGACTGGGAATGAACTGGGATGAACTGGGATTGAACTGGGATGGACTGGGATGGACTGGGATTGAACTGGGATGGACTGGGATTGAACTGGGATGAACTGGGATGAACTGGGATGGACTGGGAATGAACTGGGATGAACTGGGATTGAACTGGGATGAACTGGGATTGAACTGGGATTGAACTGGGATGGAACTGGGATGAACTGGGATGAACTGGGAGAGCACCAGCGCGCTGCTCCAGGCCAGGAAGGCACCGGTTCAAACTGGGACGGGACCAGTCAAAAGCCAACTGGGCCAAACTGGGACGGACTGGGGGGAACTGGGAGCGGATCGGAACCAACTGGGCCAGACTGGGACCAACTGGGACCAACTGGGACTGACTGGAGCCAATGGGAACCAACTGGGACCAACTGGAAGAACCAACTGGGATCAACTGGGCCCAACTGGAACCAACTGGTTCTTACTGGACCCAACTGGAACCAACTGGACCCAACTGGACCCAACTGGGATGAACTGGAACCAACCAGAACCAACTGGAAGAACCAACTGGACCCAACTGGAACCAACTGGTTCTTACTGGACCCAACCAGAACCAACAACTGGAACCAACTGGGCCCAACTGGTTCTTACTGGACCCAACTGGAACCAACTGGGACTGACTGGAACCAACTGGACCCAACTGGAAGAACCAACTGGAACCAACTGGGAGTGACTGGGCTCAACTGGTTCTTACTGGAACCAACTGGACCCAACTGGAACCAACCAGACCCAACTGGAAGAACCAACCAGACCCAACTGGTTCTTACTGGGACCAACTGGAACCAACTGGACCCAACTGGAAGAACCAACTGGACCCAACTGGTTCTTACTGGACCTAACTGGAACCAACTGGAACCAACTGGACCCAACTGGAACCAACTGGGACCAACTGGGATCAACTGGACCCAACCAGAATCAACAACTGGAACCAACTGGTTCTTACTGGACCCAACTGGAACCAACTGGGACTGACTGGAACCAACCGGACCCAACTGGAAGAACCAACCGGACCCAACTGGTTCTTACTGGGATGAACTGCAACCAACTGGGACCAACTGGAACCAACCGGAAGAACCAACTGGAACCAACTGGGATCAACTGGAAGAACCAACTGGACCCAACTGGGACTGATTGGAACCAACTGGACCCAACTGGGAGAACCAACTGGACCCAACTGGGACTGATTGGAACCAACTGGACCCAACTGGGATGAACTGGACCCAACTGGACCCAACTGGACCCAACTGGAAGAACCAACTGGACCCAACTGGTTCTTACTGGACCTAACTGGAACCAACTGGAACCAACTGGACCCAACTGGAACCAACTGGGACCAACTGGACCCAACTGGAACCAACTGGAAGAACCAACTGGGCCCAACTGGTTCTTACTGGACCCAATCAGACCCAACTGGACCCAACTGGACCCAACCAGAACCAACCAGAACCAACTGGAAGAACCAACTGGACCCAACTGGACCCAACTGGGAGTGATTGGACCCAACTGGACCCAACTGGACCCAACTGGGAGTGATTGGACCCAACTGGACCCAACTGGACCCAACTGGGAGTGATTGGACCCAACTGGACCCAACTGGACCCAACTGGACCGGCCCGGCCCAGCCCATGGCGGGGGTGGGCGTGGCTCAGATGCGGCCGCTGTGCCTCAGTTTCTCCAGCAGCTGCTCCACGCTCTCCACCTTCTCCCCCCCGGCGCGGGGCGGCGGCTCCTGCACCTGCAGCACCTTCAGGCGGGCGGGGCCCCCGGACACGCCCAGTTCTGCCGCCGGAATCACCTCCAGAGGCTTCTTCTTGGCTTTCTGCGGAATTCCGGGGATTTCGGGAAAAAATTGGGATTTTGGGGGAAAAAATTGGGATTTTGGGGGAAAAAATTGGGATTTTTGGGGATTTTTTTGGGATTTTTTTGGGTTTTTTTGAGATTTTTTTGGGATTTTTTGGGGTTTTTTTTGGGATTTATGGGGATTTTTGGGGGATTTTTGGGGAGTTTTTTGGAAATTTTTTGGGATTTTTTGGGGTTTTTTTGGGGATTTTTGGGGTTTTCTTGGGGGTTTTTAAGGATTTTTTGGGGGATTTTTTTGGGATTTTTTGGGGGATTTTTTGGGATTTTTTTGGGGGTTTTTTGGGGTTTTTTGGGGGAAATTCTGGGGGAATTTTGGGGAATTTTTGGGATTTTTCGGGACTTTTTGGGGGGTTTTTTGGGATATTTTGGGGATTTTTTGGGATTTTTTGGGGGATTTTTTGGGGAAGTTTTGGGGATTTATTAGAGATTTTTTTTGGATTTTTTTTGGATTTTTTTGGGATTTTTTTGGGATTTGTTTTGGGATTTTTGGGGGTTTTTGGGGATTTTGGGTGATTTTTTGGGGATTTTTTTGGGATTTTTGGGGGATTTTTGGGGATTTTTTGGGGACTTTTTGGGGATTTTTTAGGATTTTTTTGGGGTTTTTTTTTTCTTTTTTGGGAATTTTTGGGGGATTTTTTTGGGGATTTTTTGATGATTTTTTGGGATTTTTTAGGGATTTTTTGAGGGTTTTTGGGGGTGTTTTGGGGATTTTGGGGGATTTTTGGGGATTTTTTGGGAGATTTTTTGGGGATTTTTTTGGGATTTTTTAGGATTTTTTTGGGATTTTTTGGGGGATTTTTTGGGGATTTTTTGGGATTTTTTGGGGATTTTTTTGGATTTTTTGGGGATTTTTTGGGGGATTTTTGGGGGATTTTTTGGGATTTTTTTTGGATTTTTTGGGATTTTTGGGGGATTTTTGGGGGATTTTGGGGGGAGTTTTGGAGGATTTTTGAGGATTTTTGGGGGATTTTTTGGGGGGATTTTTTGGAGTTTTTTGGGGAATTTTTTGAAATTTTGGGGGGGATTTTTTGGGTGTTTATGGGAATTTTTTTCTGGGATTTTTTGGGGGATTTTTTGGGGTTTTTTGGGGGGTTTTTTTTGAGATTTTTTAGGACTTTTTTTTTATTTTTTGGGGGGTTTTTTGGGGTTTTTTGTGGTGATGTTGGGGTGGTTTTTTTACAGATTTTTGGGGTTTTTTGGTGGATTTTGGGGGTGATTTTTTTCTCAGGATTTTGGGGTGATTTTGGGGTGTTTTAGGGTGTTTTTGGGGCTGTTCTCACCATGATGTTGGGCAGCGTGGCGTAGCGGGGCTCGTTGAGCCGCAGATCCGCCCTCAGCACCACCGGCAGCCGCACTTTGGGGGCTTGTCCGGGATTTTGGGGTGGTTTTGGGTGATTTTGGGGTGTTTTGGGTTTTTTTTTGGGGGGGAACTTTGAGATGGTTTTTTCCGGAATTTTGGAGTTTTTTGGGGGTGTTTTGGGGTGTTTTGGGGTGATTTTGGGGTGTTTTGGGGTGATTTTGGGGTGTTTTTTTGGAGTGGATTTTGGGTTTTTTTCCATGATTTTGGAGTGGTTTTTTGGGGATTTTTAGGGTTTTTTGGGGTGATTTTGGGGTGGTTTTTTTCCGGATTTTTGGGTTTTTTTGGGGGGAATTTTGGGGTGGTTTTTTTTCAGAATTTTTGGGAGTTTTTGGGGGGGATTTTGGGGTGTTTTTTTCCCAGGATTTTAGGGGTTTGGGGGAGGTTTTTTCCATATTTTTGGGAGTTTTTTGGGGGGATTTTGGGGTGTTTTTTTCCCAGGATTTTGGGGTGTTTTAGGGTGGTTTTTTCAGTATTTTGGGAGTTTTTTTGGGGTTTTTGGGGTGGTTTTTTCAGTATTTTGGGAGTTTTTTGGGGGATTTTGGGGGTGCTTTTTTCTGGGATTTTGGGGTGGTTTTGGGTGCTTTTGGGGTGTTTTAGGGGGATTTTGGGGTGGTTTTTTGGGGATTTTTGGGGTTTTTTGGGGGGGATTTTTGGGGTTTTTTGGTGGATTTTGGGGGTGATTTTTTTCTCAGGATTTTGGGGTGATTTTGGGGTGATTTTTAGGTTTTTTGGGATTCTCTCACCATGATGTTGGGCAGCGTGGCATAGCGGGGCTCGTTGAGCCGCAGATCCGCCCTCAGCACCGCCGGCAGCCGCACTTTGGGGGCTTGTCCGGGATTTTGGGGTGGTTTTGGGTGATTTTGGGGTGTTTTGGGGTGATTTTGGGGTGGTTTTTTTGAGGGGATTTTGGGTTTTTTTCCATGATTTTGGAGTGATTTTTTAGGGATTTTTGGGGTTTTTTAAGGTGATTTTGGGGTGTTTTTTTCCCGGAATTTTAGGATTTTTTAGGAGGGATTTTTGGGGTGTTTTAGGGTGATTTTGGGGTGATTTTTTGGGGGGATTTTGGGGTGGTTTTTTCCAGGATTTTGGGTTTTTTTGGGGGGGATTTTGGGGTGTTTTAGGAGGATTTTGGGGTGTTTTTTTTCAGAATTTTGGGGTTTTTTGGGGGGATTTTGGGGTGTTTTTTCCCCAGAATTTTAGGATTTTTTGGCAGGGATTTTGGGGTGTTTTAGGGTGTTTTTGGGGCTGTTCTCACCATGATGTTGGGCAGCGTGGCGTAGCGGGGCTCGTTGAGCCGCAGATCCGCCGTCAGCACCGCCGGCAGCCGCAGCCGCAGCGTCTCCAGGCCCCCGTCCACCTCCCGCTGCACCCGAACCGCGCCCGACTCCAGCTCCAGCCGCGATGCAAACGTGCCCTGGGGGGGAACTGGTGGGACTGGGAGCCACTGGGAGCCACTGGGAGGGACTGGGAGCCACTGGGGGAAAACTGGTGGGGACTGGGAGGGACTGGGAGTGACCCCAGTGTGGACTAGGAGGGACTGGGAGCCACTAGGAGGGACTGGGAGGGACCCCAGCATGTACTGGGAGCTACTGGGGGGGACTGGGGGGGGACCCCAGTGTGGACTGGGAGGGACTGGGAGGAACTGGGAGGGACTGGGAATGACTGGGAGCTACTGGGGGGGACTGGGAGTGACCCCAGTTGGGGATTCGGAGGTACTGGTGGGACTGGGAGGGACTGGGGGAGGGATTGGGACTGTCCCAGTATGGATTGGGAGTGTCCCAGTAGCGACTGGCGGGGACTGGGAGGAACTGGGAGGGACTGGGAGTGACCTCAGTGTGGATTGGGAGCTACTGGGGAGAACTGGGAACCACGGGATTTATCCCCCCTTTAACCGCAAGGGATTGTGGGATTTATCCCCCCTTTTACCGCAAGGGATTATGGGATATATCCCCCCTTTTACCGCAAGGGATTGTGGGATTTATCCCCCCTTTAACCGCAAGGGATTGTGGGATTTATCCCCCCTTTGTCGCAAGGGATTATGGGATATATCCCCCCTTGAACTGCAAGGGATTGTGGGATTTATCCCCCCTTTGTCGCAAGGGATTGTGGGATTTATCCCCCCTTTAAGTGCAAGGGATTGTGGGATTTATCCCCCCTTTAACCGCAAGGGATTGTGGGATTTATCCCCCCTTTTACCGCAAGGGATTATGGGATATATCCCCCCTTTAACCGCAAGGGATTGTGGGATTTATTCCCCCCTTTTACCACAAGGCATTATGGGATATATCCCCCCCTTTTCCCGCCATTTTGGGGCCGTTTCCCATCATGCCCCGCGCGCGGGGCCGTTACCTGAGGCCAGTCCAAGATGGCGGCGAGGAGCTGCCCGGTCTGGTTGCAATCGTCATCGATGGCCTGGGGGACACGGCCATCTATAGGGGATCTATAGGGGATCTATAGGGGATCTGCAGGGTTCTATAGGGGATCTATGGGGGATCTGCGGGGGATCCCGGCCCAGGGGCGCGCGGGGCCTCCCCCCCCGGGGGCCTGAGGGAGGGCCCTGAGGGGGGAGTCCGGAAGGTTCTATAGGGGTCTGGGTGGTTCTATAGGGCTCTGGGGAGGTCCTATAGGGCTCTGGGGAGGTTCTATAGGGGTCTGGGGAGGTTCTATAGGGTTCCATAGGGGTCCACAGAGGTTCAGAGGGGATCTATAGGGCTCCATAGGGGGTCTATAGGGTTCCTTAGGGCCCCACAGGGGATCTAAAAGGTTCCATAGGGGATCTATAGGTGCTCTATAGGGCCCCATGGGGGATCTAGAGGGTTCCAGAGGGATCTATAGGGTTCCATAGAAGATCTATAGGGTTCCATAGGGATCTATAGGTGCTCTATAGGGATCTATAGGGTTCCATAGGGATCTATAGGGTTCTATGGGGATCTATAGGGTTCCATAGGGCCCCACAGCTGCTTTATAGGGTCCCACAGGTGCTCTATAGGGTTCCATAGGGATCTATAGGGTCCCACAGGTGCCCCACAGGTGCTCTATAGGGTCCCACAGGTGCCCCACAGGTGCTCTATAGGGTCCCACAGGTGCCCTATAGGGTTCCATAGGGATCTATAGGGTTCCATAGGAATCTATAGGGTTCCATAGGGATCTGTAGGTGCTCTACAGGGTTCCAGAGGGATCTATAGGTGCTCTATAGGGTTCCATAGGGATCTATAGGGTTCCATAGGGATCTGTAGGTGCCCTACAGGGTTCCAGAGGGATCTATAGGTGCCCTACAGGGTTCCAGAGGGATCTATAGGTGCTCTATAGGGTTCCAGAGGGATCTATAGGTGCTCTATAGGGTTCCATAGGGATCTACAGGGTCCCAGAGGGATCTATAGGTGCTCTACAGGGTTCCAGAGGGATCTATAGGTGCTCTACAGGGTTCCAGAGGGATCTATAGGTGCTCTATAGGTGCCCCACAGGCGTCCCCGCGCTCACCTGTTTGCCCAGCAGCACCAGGTTCGGCTGCAGGCGCTGGGCCAGCGCCGCCAGCGCCGTGGCCACCTCACGGGGCCCCACGGCCACCCCCTCCCCCACCTCGGCCAGCACCGCCCGGTCAGCGCCCACGGCCAGGGCCGTGCGCAGGGACTCCTGCGGGGAGGAAAGGGTTAAAAACACCCCAAAAATACCCCAAAATACCCCAAAATACCCCAAAAACACCCCAAAAAACTGACTGAAAACAGCCCAAAAATACCCCAAAAACTGCCCCAAAATACCCCAAAAACTGCCCCAAAACTGCCCCAAAATACCCCAAAAACTGCCCCAAAACTGCCCCACGGCCAGGGCCGTGCGCAGGGACTCCTGCGGGGAGGAAAGGGTTAAAAATGTACCAAAACCGACCCAAAATACCCCAAAATACCCCAAAAATATCCCCAAAATACCCCAAAAACACCCCAAAAATATCCCCAAAATATCCCCAAAATCTGACTGAAAACACCCCAAAAACTGCCCCACGGCCAGGGCCGTGCGCAGGGACTCCTGCGGGGAGGAAAGGGTTAAAAACACCCCAAAAATACCCCAAAATACCCCAAAAACACCCCAAAAAACTGACTGAAAACAGCCCAAAAATACCCCAAAAACTGCCCCAAAACTGCCCCACGGCCAGGGCCGTGCGCAGGGACTCCTGCGGGGAGGAAAGGGTTAAAAATGTACCAAAACCGACTGAAAACACCCCAAAAACACCCCAAAAATACCCCCAAAACACCCCAAAAATACCCCTAAAACACCCCAAAAATACCCCCAAAAATACCCCCAAAACTGCCCCAGGGCCAGGGCCGTGCGCAGGGACTCCTGCGGGGAGGAAAGGGTTAAAAACACCCCAAAACTGACCCAAAACACCCCAAAAACACCCCAAAAACTGCCTGAAAATACCCCAAAAACACCCCAAAAATACCCCCAAAAACTGACTGAAAATACCCCAAAAACTGCCCCAAAAACTGCCCCAAAAACTGCCCCAAAAATACCCCAAAAACACCCCAAAATACCCCAAAATCAGCCCAAAAATACCCCCAAAAACTGACTGAAAACCCCCCAAGAACACCCCAAAATACCCCAAAACTACCCTAAAAACCCCAAAAACCGACTGAAAATACCCCAAAAACACCCCAAAAATACCCCAAAATACCCCCAAAACACCCCAAAACTGCCCCAAAAACACCCCAAAAACCGACTGAAAATACCTTAAAAACACCCCCAAAAACACCCTAAAAACACCCCAAAAATACCCCAAAATACCCCAAAACTGCCCCAAAAACTGCCTGAAAACACCCCAGAAATACCAAAAAATACCCCAAAAATACCCCAAAAACCACCCAAAACACCCCAAAAACAGCCCAAAAACTGACTGAAAACACCCCAAAACCAGCCCAAAAATACCCCCAAAATACCCCAAAAATACCCCAAAAACTGCCCCAAACCACCCTGAAAAGGCCCCCAGGTGTCTCCAGGTGTGTTCCAGGTGTGCTCTAGACTCGGTTCTAGAGCGGTTCCAGACTCGGTTCTAGATCGGTTCTAGGTCACTCTAGAACGTTCTAGACTCGGTTCTAGACTCGGTTCTAGGTCACTCTAGAACGTTCTAGAGCGGTTCTAGAGCGGTTCTAGACTCGGTTCTAGATTGGTTCTAGACTCGGTTCTAGAACGTTCTAGATCTGTTCTAGAGCGGTTCTAGACTCGGTTCTAGATTGGTTGTAGACTCGGTTCTAGGTTGGGTTCCAGGCTGGGTTCCAGGTGTTCCCAGGTGTGTTCCAGGTGTCCCCAGGTGTCCCCAGGTGTATTTTTAGTGTTCCCAGGTGTATTTTTGGTGTCCCCAGGTGTTCCCAGGTGTATTTTGATGTCCCCAGGTGTATCTCAGGTGTATCTCAGGTGTGTTTTTGCTGTCCCCAGGTGTGTTTTTGATGTCCCCAGGTGTATTTTTAGTGTCCCCAGGTGTATTTTGGTGTCCCCAGGTGTATTTTTGGTATCCCCAGGTGTGTTCCAGGTGTCCCCAGGTGTATTTTGGTGTCCCCAGGTGTATTTTGGTGTCCCCAGGTGTGTTTTTGGTGTCCCCAGGTGTCCCCAGGTGTATTTTGATGTCCCCAGGTGTATTTTGGTGTCCCCAGGTGTATCTCAGGTGTGTTTTTGGTGTCCCCAGGTGTCCCCAGGTGTCTCACCTGGCTGGCCTTTGTCCCCACGCTGGCCGCGATCACCTCGCAGGCGGCCCCGGGTGTGTCTGGGTGTGTTCAGGTGTGTTCAGGTGTGTTCAGGTGTCCCCAGGTGTATCTCAGGTGTATCTCAGGTGTGTTTTTGGTGTCCCCAGGTGTATTTTGGTGTCCCCAGGTGTCTCACCTGGCTGGCTTTGGTCCCCACGCTGGCCGCGATCACCTCGCAGGCGGCCCCGGCCTCACGGAGCCTCACGGCCTCTTCCAGGGCGATCTCACAGAAGGGATTCAGCGAGTGCTTCACGCCCTGGGTCTGCACCCCGGCCCCACCTGGCGCCACCCTCACCTGGGGGACACACCTGACTCAGGTGAGCTCCACAGGGGGAAAAACTCGGAATTTTTGGGGAAATTTTTGGAATTTTTTTTGATTTTTTTTGGATTTTTTTTGGATTTTTTTTTAATTTTTTTTTTATTTTTTGGGGTTTTTTGGGGGGAATTTTTTTGGATTTTTTGGGGATTTTTTTGGAATTTTTTTTAATTTTGGGGGTTTTTTGGGGGGAATTTTTTTTATTTTTTGGGGATTTTTTTTTATTTTTCGGGGATTTTTTGAGGTTTTTTGGGGAAATTTTTGGATTTTTTGGGGGATTTTTTGGGGGTTTTTTTTGGGAATTTTTTTTCTATTTTTTGGGATTTTTTGGGGATTTTTTTTTTTTTTTTTTGATTTTTTGGGGATTTTTTTGGGAATTTTTTGGATTTTTTTTTTATTTTTTTTTATTTTTTGGGGGTTTTTGGGGGGAATTTTGGGGATTTTTTTGGGATTTTTTTTTTTATTTTTTTGGGTTTTTTTGAGGTTTTTTGGGGAATTTTTTTAGGATTTTTTTTTATTTTTGGGGGTTTTTTTGGGGCTTTTTTGGGGATTTTTGGGGCAGTTTTTGGGATTTTTTGAGGGTTTCTTGGGGGTATTTTTGAGAATTTTTTTGGGGTTTTTTTTTATTTTTTTTTATTTTTTGGGGATTTTTCGGGAATTTTTTGGGGATTTTTTTGGGATATATTTGGGGGATTTTATTTTTATTTTTGGGGGATGTTTTTTTTTTGTTTTTCTGGGGTTTATTTGGGTTTTTTTTGGGGTTTTTTGGTGTCCCCAGGTGTGCCCAGGTGTCCCCAGCCCAAAACCGACCCCAAGATTTGAGGAGATTTTGGGGTTTTGGGTTTTTTTAGGGGTTTTTTTTTTAATTTATTTGGGGTTTTTTGGGATTTTTTTTTGGTTTTTTATTTGGGTTTTTGGGGTTTATTTCGTTTTTTTGAGGATTTTTGGGTTTATTTGGGGTTTTTTGGGTTTATTTGTGTTTTTTAGGGTTTTTTTGGGATTTATTTGGGGTTTTTTGGGGTCCCCCAGGTGTCCCCAGGTGCGACTTTCCCGCCCTTTCCCCCCCCACTTTCCCGCCAAAAACAAACCCCGCGAGAAACCGCGAGATTTTGGCAATTCTCGCGATAATTCCCGAATCCCAGAGAATTCCCGCGGGAATTTCGGGAATTTTCGGGGGTGCCCAGGTGAGCTCCAGGTGCGCTCAGGTGTGACCTTTCCCGCCAAAAAAAACCGCGCGAAACCGCGGGATTTTGGGGATTTCCCGCGGGAATCCCCGAATTCCGGGGGAGTGGGGGGGGGGGTCCGGAATTCCAGGGAATTCCCTTGGGAATTTTGGGAATTCCGGGAATTCCGGGGGTGTCCAGGTGTGCTCCAGGTGCGCTCTTACCTTGACGGCGAAGTCAATGACGCGCTTCACCCCCACGAGCACGCGCAGAGCCGCCATTGCTGCCCCTCCCCCCTCGGCCACGCCCACAAACCGCCGCTTCCCGCTGACGTCACCACGCCAGCGGAGCCACGCCCACAACGCGTGATGACGCAATACGCAGAGAGTGAAGCCACGCCCACAAAGGCAAAGGGAGTGACGTAAGGGTGTTGGCGAAGCCACGCCCTCTGTGACGTAAGCGCGTCACGTGACGGGAAGTGGCGCTTCCCCCCCCCCCCCGGACGCGATTTTGGGGGGATTTTGGGAAATTTTGGGGTTTTTGGGGTTTTGGTGGAATTTTAGGGGGATTTTGGGGTTTTTTTTGGGGGGATTTTCGGGTTTTTGAGGGGAATTTGGGGGGATTTTGGGGCTTTTTGGGGTTTTTTGGGGTTTTTGAGATTTTTGGGGGGGGATTTTGGGGGATTTTTGAGGAATTTTGGGTTTTTTTGGGGGGATTTTGGGGGATTTTTGAGGAATTTTGGGGTTTTTTGGGGGGAATTTTGTGGGGATTTGGGGTAGTTTTGGGGTTTTTGGGGGGGAATTTTGGGGTTTTTGGGGTTTTTTGGGGGTTTTTGAGGTTTTTGGGGAGGAATTTTGGGGTTTTTTGCGGAGTTTTGGCGAATTTTGCCGTTTTGGGGGGATTTTGTGGGGATTTGGGGGAGTTTTGGGGTTTTTTGGGGCTTTTTGGGTTTTTTGGGGAATTTTGGGGTTTTTTGGGGAGGTTTTGAGGTTTTTGGGGGGATTTTGAGGTTTTTTGGGTTTTGGGGGGGATTTTTGAGGTTTTATTTGGGGGGTTTTAGGAAATTTTGGGGGTTTGGGGATTTCTGGGGGGATTTTTGGGGAATTTTGGGGTTTTTTTGGGGCAATTTCCCGCCTTCCCTTTACCTGAGGGCCGCGTTCTCCCTCTCACCTGGGATCCCCAAAATTCCCGAATTTTCCACCCCCAAAAATCCCCCCCCGGACACCTGGAGCCCCCAAAATTCCCATTTTTTCCCCCCAAAATTCCCATTTTTCCCAAAATTTTCATTTTTATCCCCCAAATTCCCGATTTCCCCCTAAAAATCCCATTTTTACCCCAAAAAATCCCAAATTTTCCCCCCAAAATTCACATTTTTCCCAAAAAATCCCATTTTTCCCCCCCAAAATTCTCCAATTTTCCCCCAAAATTCCCAATTTCTCCCCCCCCCCCAAATTTCCCGCCTTATCTGGGCGATAAGCGCCTCGTTAATCGCTAATTAATCATTAATTAATTAACGATTAGGTGTTAATCATCAGCCAGGGGGACAAAAGGAGCCGCCCCTCCCCCACCGCGATAAGCCCCGGGTTGATGGGGGGGGGAGGGGGGAGGGGAAAGGAGGGGGGGGGAGGGGCGAAATCCCGAATTTTCCCGCCTTTATCCCAAAAAAAATAAAAAATGGTTCCTCCCCTCCCCCACTCCAGGTGTCCCCCAGGTGTCCCCTCCCCCCTTCAGGTGTCCCCTCAGGTGTCCCCCATTGTCCCCAGGTGTCCCCTCCCCCCCAGGTGTCCCCCATTGTCCCCTCCCCCTCCCCAGGTGTCCCCAGGTGTCCCCTCCCCCCTCCCCAGGTGTCCCCATTGTCCCCTCCCCCCCTCCAGGTGTCCCCCATTGTCCCCTCCCCCTCCCCAGGTGTCCCCAGGTGTCCCCTCCCCCCTCCAGGTGCCCACAGGTGTCCCCCAGGTGTCCCCCATTGTCCCCTCCCCCTCCCCAGGTGTCCCCCAGGTGTTCCCTCCCCCTCCCCAGGTGTCCCCTCCCCCCCTCCAGGTGTCCCACAGGTGTCCCCCATCTTCCCCTCCCCCATTCAGGTGTCCCCCAGGTGTCCCCCAGGTGTCCCTATTGTCCCCTCCCCCCCTCAGGTGTCCCCCAGGTGTCCCCTCCCCCACCTCAGGTGCCACTCAGGTGTCCCCATTGTCCCCTCCCCCCCCAGGTGTCCCCCATTGTCCCCAGGTGTCCCCTCCCCCCTCCCCAGGTGTCCCCCAGGTGTCCCCCATTGTCCCCTCCCCCCCTCAGGTGCCCCCAGGTATCCCCAGGTGTCCCCTCCCCCCTCCAGGTGTCCCCCATTGTCCCCTCCCCCTCCCCAGGTGTGCCCAGGTGGGGTCACCTTGGGGCGGTTCCCGCGGGGGTTTAAAAAGGGGGAACTGGGACGGACTGGGAGAGACTGGGAGAGACTGGGAGAGACTGGGACGGACTGGGAGAGAGCGGAGATGGGGATGGAGGTGAGCGGGGAGAGGGACGGGAGGGGAGAGGGGAGAGGGAGAGGAGGATGGAGAGGGGAGAGGGAGGGAGGGAGGATTGAAGGGAGATGGAGGAGGAGGATTGAGGGGAGAGGGGGAGGGAGGAGAGGAGGATGGAGAGAGGGGGGAGAGATGGAGGGAGAGGGGAGATGGAGGAGGAGGAGGATTGAGGGGAGAGGGAGGGAGGGAGGGAGGAGAGAGGGAGGAATGAAAAGAGAGATGGAGGAGGAGGAGGATTGAGGAGAGATGGGAGAGGGATGGAGGAGAGGGGAGATGGAAGGAGGGAGGATGAAGGGAGAGAGGGAGGAGATGGAGAGAGGAGGATTGAGGGGAGAGGGGAGGAGGGAGGGAGGAATGAAAGGGGAGAGGGAGGGGAGGATCGAGGGGAGATGGATGGAAAAGAGGATGAAAGAGAGAGGGAGGAAGGAAATGAGAGATGGAAGGAGAGAGGGAGAGGAGGATGGAGAGGGGAGAGGGAAGGAGAGGATGAAGGGAGAGAGGGAGGAGATGGAAGGAGAGAGGGAGGATCGAGGGGAGAGGGACGGGAGGATTGAGGGGGAGATGAAATGAGGGAGGAGGAGGGAGGGAGGGATGAAAGGAGAGAGGGGAGAGGAGGATGGAGAGGGGATATGGAAGGAGGGAGGATCAAGGAGAGAGGGAGGAGGATCGAGGGGAGATGGAGGGAGGAGATGAGGAGAGGCAGAGGAGGGAGGGAAGGAGCGGGGAGATGGAGGAGGAGGATCGAGGGGAGATGGAAGCAAGGAGGGAGGAATGAAAGGGGAGAGGGACGGGAGGATCAAAGAGAGATGGAGGAGGAGGAGGAGGGAAGATGAAGGGAGAGAGGGAGGAGATGAGGAGAGGCAGAGGAGGGAGGGAGAGGGGAGATGGAGGAGGAGGATCAAGGGGAGATGGAGGAGGAGGAGGATGGAGGGGAGAGAGGGAGGAAGAGGATCGAGGGGAGATGGAGGGAAGGAGAGAGGGAGGAAGAGGGGAGATGGAGGGAGGATGAAGGGAGAGAGGGACCCCTCCCCCCTCCCCCCTCTGACCCCTCCCCCCCCCCAGAAGTTCGAGCTCGGCCCCTCCCCCCCCGCACGGGGGCGGCGCAAGAAACGCGAGAGACTGGAGGAGATGAAACGGGAACTGGAACTGGTGAGACTGGGAGGGACTGGGAGGGACTGGGATGGACTGGGAGGGACTGGGAGGGACTGGGAGGGACTGGGAGGGGACTGGGAGGGGACTGGGAGGAACTGGGACCAAACTGGGATGGACTGGGATGGACTGGGAGGGACTGGGAGGGGGTTGGGGGTTACTGGTTGATACTGGTTTGGGGTTTGGGGTTACTGGGAGCACTGGGAGGGTCCCTGGGGTGGCTGTACTGGTTTAAACTGGTTTATACTGGTCCCTACTGGTTTATTCTGGTTTTTACTGGTCCGTACTGGTTTGTACTGGTTTAAACTGGTCCCTACTGGTTTAAACTGGTCCGTACTGGTGCCCGCAGGACGATCACAAACTGGACGTGAAGGAGCTGGAGCTGAAATACAGCACCAACGCCAGCACGGTGACCTCTGACCCCTGAGTGACCCCTGGGTGACCCCTGGGTGACCCCTGAGTGACCCCTGAGTGACCCCTGAGTGACTCCAATGACCCCTGAGTGACCCCTGAGTGACCCCTGAGTGACCCCTGAGTGACTCCAATGACCCCTGAGTGACCCCTGAGTGACCCTGAGTGACCCTGAGTGACCCCTGAGTGACCCCTGAGTGACCCTGAGTGACCCCTGAGTGACCCCTGAGTGACCCCTGAGTGACCCCTGAGTGACCCTAATGACCCCTGAGTGACCCCTGAGTGACCCCTGAGTGACCCCAATGACCCCTGAGTGACCCCTGAGTGACCCCTGAGTGACCCCTGAGTGACCCTGAGTGACCCCAATGACCCCTGAGTGACCCCTGAGTGACCCCTGAGTGACCCCTGAGTGACCCTGAGTGACCCCTGAGTGACCCCTGAGTGACCCCAATGACCCCTGAGTGACCCCCGAGTGACCCCTGAGTGACCCTGAGTGACCCCTGAGTGACCCCAATGACCCCAATGACCCCTGAGTGACCCTGAGTGACCCCAATGACCCCTGAGTGACCCCTGTCCGTGTCCCCAGGGTCTGTCCGAGTCGGCCGCGGCCGAGCGGCTCCTCAGGGACGGCCGGAACGAGCTGCGGCCGCCACTGACCCCTGACCCTTGAGTGACCCCTGACCCCTGAGTGACCCCAATGACCCCTGAGTGACCCCTGAGTGACCCCTGAGTGACCCCAATGACCCCTGAGTGACCCCTGAGTGACCCCTGCTCTGTCCCCAGGGTCTGTCCGAGGCAGTGGCCGCCGAGCGGCTCCTCAGGGACGGCCGGAACGAGCTGCGGCCACCACTGACCCCTGACCCCTGAGTGACCCCTGAGTGACCCCAATGACCCCTGAGTGACCCCTGAGTGACCATTTCTGTGTCCCCAGGGTCTCTCAGAGGCAGCAGCGGCCGAGCGGCTCCTCAGGGACGGCTGGAACGAGCTGCGGCCACCCCTGACCCCTGAGTGACCCCTGACCCCTGAGTGACCCCAATGACCCCTGAGTGACCCCTGAGTGACCCCAATGACCATTTCCTGTCCCCAGGGTCTGTCCGAGGCAGCAGTGGCCGAGTGGCTCCTCAGGGACGGCCGGAACGAGCTGCGGCCGCCACTGACCCCTGAGTGACCCCTGACCTCTGAGTGACCCCAATGACCCCTGAGTGACCCCTGTCCGTGTCCCCAGGGTCTGTCCGAGTCGGCCGCGGCCGAGCGGCTCCTCAGGGACGGCCGGAACGAGCTGCGGCCGCCACTGACCCCTGACCCCTGAGTGACCCCTGAGTGACCCCTGAGTGACCCCAATGACCCTGAGTGACCCCAATGACCCCTGAGTGACCCCTGCTCTGTCCCCAGGGTCTGTCCGAGTCGGTGGCCGCCGAGCGGCTCCTCAGGGACGGCCGGAACGAGCTGCGGCCACCGCTGACCCCTGACCCCTGAGTGACCCCTGACCCCTGAGTGACCCCTGTCCGTGTCTCCAGGGTCTGTCCGAGTCGGCCGCGGCCGAGCGGCTCCTCAGGGACGGCCGGAACGAGCTGCGGCCGCCACTGACCCCTGAGTGACCCCTGACCCCTGAGTGACCCCTGAGTGACCCCAATGACCCCTGAGTGACCATTTCCTGTCCCCAGGGTCTCTCAGAGGCAGCAGCGGCCGAGCGGCTCCTCAGGGACGGCCGGAACGAGCTGCGGCCGCCACTGACCCCTGACCCCTGAGTGACCCCTGAGTGACCCCAATGACCCCTGAGTGACCCCTGAGTGACCCTGAGTGACCCCTGACCCCTGAGTGACCCCTGAGTGACCCCTGCTCTGTCCCCAGGGTCTGTCCGAGGCAGTGGCCGCCGAGCGGCTCCTCAGGGACGGCCGGAACGAGCTGCGGCCGCCACTGACCCCTGACCCTTGAGTGACCCCAATGACCCCAATGACCCTGAGTGACCCCTGAGTGACCCCAATGACCCCTGAGTGACCATTTCCTGTCCCCAGGGTCTGTCCGAGGCAGTGGCCGCCGAGCGGCTCCTCAGGGACGGCCGGAACGAGCTGCGGCCGCCGCGGGGGACGCCGGGCTGGGCGCGCTTTGGCCGGCAGCTGGCCGGGGGCCTGCAGTGCCTGATGTGGGTGGCAGCGGTCATCTGCCTGACCGCCTACGGTGTCCAGCGGGGAGAGGGTGACCGGGGCAGCTCGGACAACGTGAGTGTACCTGAGATACCTGTAACACACCTGTAACACACCTGGGATACCTGTAACACACCTGAGATACCTGTAACACACCTGTAACACACCTGAGATACCTGTAACACACCTGTAACACACCTGTAACACACCTGGGGTCAGTTATAACACACCTGGGGTCACCTGGCTGGGCTCATCTGCCTGACCGCCTACGGCGTCCAGCGGGGAGAGGGTGACCGGGGCAGCTCCGACAACGTGAGTACACCTGGACACACCTGAGATACACCTGGGGTACCTGTAACACACCTGGGCACACCTGGGGTCAGTTATAACACACCTGGGGTCACCTGGGGTCACCTGGCTGGGCTCATCTGCCTGACCGCCTACGGCGTCCAGAGAGGAGAGGGTGACCGGAGAATGTGAGTACACCTGGGGACACCTGGGCACACCTGTAACACACCTGGGACACACCTGGACACACGTGGGATACACCTGGGGTACACCTGGACACACCTGGACACACCTGGACACACCTGGACACACCTGTAGCACAGCTGGGCATATCTGGACACACCTGGACACACCTGGACACACCTGGACACACCTGTAGCACACCTGGACACACCTGTAACACACCTGGACACACCTGGGCACACCTGGGCACACCTGGGCACACCTGGGGGCAGTTATAACACACCTGGGACACACCTGGGACACACCTGGACACACCTGGACACACCTGTAACACACCTGTAGCACACCTGGGCACACCTGGACACACCTGTAGCACACCTGGGACACACCTGTAACACACCTGGGCACACCTGGACACACCTGTAGCACACCTGTAACACACCTGTAGCACACCTGGACACACCTGTAGCACACCTGTAGCACACCTGTAACACACCTGGACACACCTGTAGCACACCTGTAGCACACCTGTAACACACCTGTAGCACACCTGTAACACACCTGGGCACACCTGTAGCACACCTGTAACACACCTGGGCACACCTGTAACACACCTGTAGCACAGCTGGGCCCAGCCCCGCTCTCACCTGGCCTCACCTGCAGCTGTACCTGGCCGTGGCTCTCATCGCCGTCGTGGTCGTCACCGGGTGCTTCGGGTACTACCAGGAGTTCAAGAGCACCAACATCATCGCCAGCTTCCGCAACCTGGTGCCGCAGGTGAGCTCACCTGGGACACCTGGGGACAGCAAAAACACACCTGGGACACACCTGGAACACCTGGGATACCTGGGGACACCTGGGACACCTGGGGACACCTGGGACACCTGGGGACACACCTGGGACACACCTGGGGACACCTGGGGACACACCTGGGGACACCTGGGGACACCTGGGGACAGCAAAAACACACCTGGGACACCTGGGACACCTGGGGACACACCTGGAACACCTGGGACACACATGGGACACACCTGGGACACCTGGGACACACCTGGGGACACCTGGGGACACCTGGGGACACACCTGGGACAGAAAAAACACACCTGGGACACCTGGGGACACCTGGGGGGAGCTGGGGACACACCTGGGACACCTGGGACACACCTGGGACACCTGGGGACACCTGGGGACAGAAAAAACACACCTGGGACACCTGGGACACACCTGGGGACACACCTGGGGACACCTGGGACACCTGGGACACACCTGGGGACACCTGGGACACCTGGGACACACCTGGGGACAGAAAAAACACACCGGGGACACCTGGGGGCACACCTGGGACACCTGGGGACAGAAAAAACACACCTGGGACACCTGGGGACACCTGGGCACACCTGGGGACACCTGGGGGGAACTGGGGGGGATAAAACACACCTGGGCACACCTGGGGACACACCTGGGGACACCTGGGGACACACCTGGGGACAGAAAAAACACACCTGGGGACACCTGGGGGGAGAGAAAAATCACACCTGTGCTCATCTGGACACACCTGTGCTCACCTGTGGTGTCACCTGTGGTGTCACCTGTTCTCACCTGTGCTCACCTGGGCACACCTGGAGGTTATCTGGGCACACCTGTGGTGTCACCTGGTGTCTTACCTGGGGTCTCAGCTGGTGTCTCACCTGGGGTCTCACCTGTGCACACCTGGTGTCTCACCTGTGGTCTCACCTGGGGTCTCACCTGGGGTCTCACCTGCTCTCACCTGGGGTCTCACCTGGTGTCTCACCTGTCCCTCACCTGCTCTCACCTGGGGTCTCACCTGCTCTCACCTGCTCTCACCTGGTGTCTCACCTGTCCCTCACCTGGTGTCTCACCTGGTGTCTCACCTGTCCCTCACCTGGGGTCTCACCTGGGGTCTCACCTGTG
Source organism: Poecile montanus (assembly GCA_038429875.1). NCBI lineage: Eukaryota > Metazoa > Chordata > Aves > Passeriformes > Paridae > Poecile > Poecile montanus. The sequence goes on from CM076535.1 coordinate 210,470, forward strand.
GTGTCACCTGGTGTCTCACCTGGTGTCTCACCTGCTCTCACCTGGGGTCTCACCTGGTGTCTCACCTGTGGTCTCACCTGGTGTCTCACCTGTGGTGTCACCTGTGGTCTCACCTGGGGTCTCACCTGAGCTCACCTGGGGACACCAGAGCTCACCTGGACACACCTGGGGACAGCTGGGGGTTATCTGTGCACACCTGGTCTCTCCCCTGCTCTCCCCTGCTCTCACCTGTGCAGCAAGCCACGGTGATCCGGGCGGGGCAGACCCTGCAGGTGAACGCGGCCGAGCTCGTCCTGGGGGACCTGGTGGAGATCAAAGGTGGAGATCGAGTCCCGGCCGACATCCGGATCCTGGCGGCGCAGGGCTGCAAGGTGAGCGCACCTGGGCACACCTGGGCACACCTGGGCACACCTGGGGACACACCTGGGACACACCTGGGACACCTGGAGGGCAGGAAACACACCTGGGCACACCTGGGGACACACCTGGGGGGCAGGAAACACACCTGGGACACACCTGGGGACACCTGGAACACACCTGGGACACCTGGGGACACACCTGGAACACACCTGGGACACCTGGGGACACACCTGGGCACACCTGGAACACACCTGGGACACCTGGGGACACACCTGGGACACACCTGGGACACCTGGGGACACACCTGGAACACATCTGGGGGGGATAAAACACACCTGGGACACCTGGGGACACCTGGGGGGGATAAAACACACCTGGGGACAGCAGGGGACACCTGGAACACACCTGGGGGGGATAAAACACAGCTGGGGGCACACCTGGGGACACACCTGGGCACACCTGGGACACCTGGAGGGCAGGAAACACACCTGGGCACACCTGGAACACACCTGGGACACACCTGGGACACACCTGGGGGGGATAAAACACAGCTGGGGACACACCTGGGGACACCTGGGGACACCTGGAACACACCTGGGGACACCTGAGCACACCTGGGGACACCTGAGCACACCTGGGGACACCTGGGGGGAACTGGGGGGGATAAAACACACATGGGCACACCTGGGGACACACCTGGGGACATCTGGGGGGTGTAAAAACACACCTGGGGGTCATCTGGGGACTCCTGGGACACACCTGGGGCACACCTGGGCACACCTGGGGACACCTGGGCACACCTGGACACACCTGGGGCACACCTGGGGCACACCTGGGCACACCTGGATGCTCAGGTGTGGGCTGTACCTGGCCCAGGTGGACAATTCCTCGCTGACCGGGGAGTCGGAGCCGCAGCCGCGCTCACCTGAGTGCAGCCACGAGTCTCACCTGGAGAGCCGCAACATCGCCTTCTTCTCCACCATGTGCCTGGAGGGTGAGCACACCTGGGACACCTGGGACACACCTGGGACACCTGGGGACACCTGGGGACACCTGGGGACACCTGGGACACCTGGGGACACCTGGGGACAGCTGGGGACACACCTGGGGACACCTGGGGACACCTGGGGACACCTGGGACACCTGGGACACCTGGGACACCTGGGGACACCTGGGGACACCTGGGGACAGCTGGGACACCTGGGGACACCTGGGGACACCTGGGACACCTGGGGACACCTGGGGACAGCTGGGGACACCTGGGGACATCAAAAACACACCTGGGGACACCTGGGGACACCTGGGGACACCCAGAACACACCTGGGGACACCTGGGGACACCTGGGGACACCTGGGACACCTGGGGACACACCTGGGGACACCTGGGGACACACCTGGGGACACCTGGGGACACACCTGGGGACACCTGGGGACACCTGGGGACACACCTGGGGACACACCTGGGGACACCTGGGGACAGCTGGGGACATCAAAAACACACCTGGGACACCTGGGGACACCTGGGGACAGCTGGGGACACCTGGGGACACCTGGGACACCTGGGGACACCTGGGGACACACCTGAGGACACCTGGGGACACACCTGAGGACACCTGGGGACACCTGGGGACACCCAGAATGCACCTGGGAACACCTGGAACCCAGTCTAGAACACGCCTGGAACCCACCTGTAGACACCTGGGACACACCTGGGGACACCTGGGGTCACCTGTGTCACACCTGGGGACACCAAAACTCACCTGGGGACACACCTGGGTCACACCTGGGTCACACCTGGACACACCTGTGTCACACCTCACCTGTCCCCAGGTACGGCCACGGGCCTGGTGATCAGCACAGGTGACCGCACGGTGATCGGCCGCATCGCCAGCCTGGCCTGGGGGGACACCTGGGGACACCTGGGTCACATCTGGGCACACCTGGGTCACACCTGGACACACCTGGGGACACCTGGGTCACACCTGGGTCACACCTGGGGACACCTGGGTCACACCTGGGGACACCTGGACACACCTGGACACACCTGGACACACCTGGGGACACCTGGGGTCACTTGGGTCACACCTGGGGACACCTGGGTCACACCTGGGTCACACCTGGGGACACCTGGGGACACTTTAAAGGGGGTCACCCCTGGGTCCTGCACACCTGGGTCCCACAGGGAGATCTGGATCCCACCTGGGTCCTACATGGGTCACACCTGGGTCACACCTGGGGACACCTGTGTCACACCTGTGTCCCCTCTCACCTGTCCCCAGGTACGGCCACGGGCCTGGTGATCAGCACAGGTGACCGCACGGTGATCGGCCGCATCGCCAGCCTGGCCTGGGGGGACACCTGGGGACACCTGGGGTCACTTGGGTCACACCTGGGGACACCTGGGGACACCTGGGTCACATCTGGGTCACACCTGGACACATCTGGGGACACCTGGGTCACACCTGGGGACACCTGGGGACACCAAAACTCACCTGGGGACACTTTAATGGGGATCACACCGGGGTCCCGCACACCTGTGTCCCACATGGAGATCTGGATCCCACCTGGGTCCTACATGGGTCACACCTGGGGTTACCTGTGTCACACCTGTGTCCCCTCTCACCTGTCCCCAGGTACAGCCACAGGTCTGGTGATCAGCACAGGTGACCGCACGGTGATCGGCCGCATCGCCAGCCTGGCCTGGGGGGACACCTGGGTCACATCTGGGTCACACCTGGGGACACCTGGGGACACCTGGGGACACCTGGGTCACACCTGGTCACACCTCACCTGTCCCCAGGTACAGCCACAGGCCTGGTGATCAGCACAGGTGACCGCACGGTGATCGGCCGCATCGCCAGCCTGGCCTGGGGGGACACCTGGGGACACCTGGGTCACATCTGGGTCACACCTGGGGTCACCTGTGTCACACCTGTGTCCCTCTCACCTGTCCCCAGGTACAGCCACAGGTCTGGTGATCAGCACAGGTGACCGCACGGTGATCGGCCGCATCGCCAGCCTGGCCTGGGGGGACACCTGGGGACACCTGGGTCACATCTGGGTCACACTTGGGGACACCTGGGGACACCTGGGGTCACCTGTGTCACACCTGAACTCTGTCTCACCTGTCCCCAGGTACAGCCACGGGCCTGGTGATCAGCACAGGTGACCGCACGGTGATCGGCCGCATCGCCAGCCTGGCGTCGGGCGTGGAGAACGAGAAGACGCCGATCGCGGTGGAGATCGAGCACTTTGTGGACATCATCGCCGGGCTGGCCGTGCTCTTCGGCGGCACCTTCTTCGTGGTGGCCATGCTGATCGGCTACCCCCTGCTGCGCGCCGTCGTCTTCTTCATGGCCATCGTGGTGGCCTACGTGCCCGAGGGGCTGCTGGCCACCGTCACGGTACGGACACCTGGGCGCACCTGGGCGCACCTGGGGACACCTGGGGGCACCTGGGAGTGAGGAACCCTTGAGGTGTTTATGGAGTCCCACCAAAACAGGGGGGTCGGAGGGACAGGTGGAGCTCACCTGAGCACACCTGGGCGCACCTGGGGGCACCTGGGCACACCTGGGCACACCTGGACACACCTGGGGGCAACTGGGCACACCTGGGGGCAACTGGGAGTGAGGAACCCTTGAGGTGTTTATGGGTTCTACCAAAGGTTCTGGGGGTTTCGAGGTCCTTATGGGGTCCCAGTGCAGTGTGGAGGGTCAGAGGGACAGGTGGAGCTCACCTGGGCACACCTGGGCACACCTGGGGACACCTGGGGACACACCTGGGCTGAGGAACCCTTGAGGTGTTTATGGGTTCTACCAAAGGTTCCGAGGGTTCTTCATGGCCATTGTGGTGGCCTACGTGCCCGAGGGGCTGCTGGCCACCGTCACGGTACGGACACCTGGGCGCACCTGGGCGCACCTGGGGGCACCTGGGGGGTCAGGGGACACCTGGGAGTGAGGAACCCTTGAGGTGTTTATGGAGTCCCACCAAAACAGGGGGGTCGGAGGGACAGGTGGAGCTCACCTGAGCACACCTGGGCACACCTGGGGGCACCTGGGCACACCTGGGGGCAACTTGGGGCAACTGGGAGTGAGAAACCCTTGAGGTGTTTATGGGTTCTACCAAAGGTTCTGGGGGTTTTGAGGTCGTTATGGGGTCCCAGCACAGTGGGAGGGGTCAGAGGGACAGGTGGAGCTCACCTGGACACACCTGGGGACACCTGGGGACACCTGGGGGCAACTGGGAGTGAGGAACTCTTGAGGTGTTTATGGGTTCTACCAAAGGTTCTGGGGGTTCTGAGGTCGTTATGGGGTCCCAACGCAGTGTGGAGGGTCAGAGGGACAGGTGGAGCTCACCTGGGCACGCCTGGGCACACCTGGGGACACCTGGGGACACACCTGGGCTGAGGAACCCTTGAGGTGTTTATGGGTTCTACCAAAGGTTCTGAGGTTTTGGGGGCTCTTCATGGAAGTTCTTGAGGTCGTTATGGGGTCCCAGCACAGTGGGAGAGGTCAGAGGGACAGGTGGAGCTCACCTGAGCACACGTGGACACACCTGGAAACACCTGGGGGTGATGGGTTGGGTGTGGGGATGATGAGGAACCCTTGAGGTGTTTATGGGTTCTACCAAAGGTTCTGAGGGTTCTTCGTGGCCATCGTGGTGGCCTACGTGCCCGAGGGGCTGCTGGCCACCGTCACGGTACAGCCACCTGGGCACACCTGGGCGCACCTGGGGGCAACTGGGGGCAACTGGGAGTGAGGAACCCTTGAGGTGTTTATGGGTTCTGCCAAAGGTTCTGGGGGTTTTGAGGTCGTTATGGGGTCCCAGTGCAGTGTGGAGGGTCAGAGGGACAGGTGGAGCTCACCTGAGCACACCTGGGCACACCCGGGGACACCTGGGCACACCTGGAGTGAGGAACCCTTGAGGTGTTTATGGGTTCTACCAAAGGTTCTGGGGGTTTCGAGGTCCTTATGGGGTCCCAGTGCAGTGTGGAGGGTCAGAGGGACAGGTGGAGCTCACCTGGGGACACCTGAGCACACCTGGGCACACCTGGAGTGAGGAACCCTTGAGGTGTTTATGGGTTCTACCAAAAGTTCTGGAAGCTCCGAGCTCCTCAGGAGCTCCCAGCCCCACCCGGGGGCGCCCAGGTGAGCACCCCTCACCTGTCCAGGTGTGCTGTGACCAATCCAGGTGTGCTCTCACCTGCCCAGGTGTGCCTGTCGCTGACGGCCAAGCGCCTGGCGCGCAGGAACTGCGTGGTGAAGAACCTGGAGGCCGTGGAGACCCTGGGCTCCACCTCCGTCATCTGCTCCGACAAGACCGGGACCCTCACCCAGAACCGCATGACAGTGGCCCACCTGTGGTTCGACGGACAGGTGCACACGGCCGACACCACCGAGGACCAGTCAGGTGAGGGGGACACACCTGGGGACAGCCAAAATACACCTGGGGACACCCGGGGACACCTGGGGACACACCTGGGGACACCTGGGGACACCTGGGGACATCAAAAACACACCTGGGGACACCTGGGGACACACCTGGGGACATCAAAAACACACCTGGGGACACCTGGGACACACCTGGGACACACCTGGGGACACCTGGGCACACCTGGGGACACCTGGGACACACCTGGGGACACCTGGGGACACCTGGGGACATCAAAAACACACCTGGGACACACCTGGACATACCTGGACACACCTGGGGACACCTGGGGACACCTGGGGACACCTGGGACACCTGGGGACACCTGGGACACACCTGGGGACACCTGGGGACACCTGGGGACACCTGGGGATACCTGGGGACACCCAAAAAACACCTGGGGACACCTGGCGGCACCTGGGGACACCTGAGGATTGGTGGGGACACCTGGGGACAGCTGGGGACACCAAAACACACCTGGGGACACCTGGGGACACCTGGGGACACCTGTCACTCACCTGTCACCTGTCACTCACCTGTCACCTGTCACCTGTCACCTGTCCCTCACCTGTCCCTCACCTGTCCCACACCTGTCACTCACCTGTCACTCACCTGTCACTCACCTGTCCCACACCTGTCCCCTCCCCCAGGTGAGAGCTTTGACCAATCGTCGCCGTCCTGGGCTCTGCTCAGCCAGGTGATCACACTCTGCAACCGCGCCCAGTTCAAACCCGGCCAGGACGGCGTACCTGTGGCACAGGTGGGACTGGGATGGACTGGGACGGACTGGGAGGGACTGGGATGGACTGGGAGGGGATTGGGACCAAACTGGGAGGGACTGGGACGGACTGGGAGGGACTGGGAGGGACTGGGAGGGACTGGGAGGGACTGGGAGGGAACTGGGATGGACTGGGAGGGACTGGGAGGGACTGGGAGGGAACTGGGAGGGACTGGGAGGGAACTGGGAGGGACTGGGACCAAACTGGGAGGGACTGGGAGGGGATTGGGAGGGACTGGGAGGGGACTGGGATGGACTGGGATGGACTGGGAGGGGATTGGGAGGGAACTGGGAGGGACTGGGAGGGACTGGGAGGGACTGGGATGGACTGGGACCAAACTGGGAGGGACTGGGAGGGACTGGGATGGACTGGGAGGGACTGGGAGGGAACTGGGATGGACTGGGACCAAACTGGGAGGGAACTGGGAGGGACTGTGAGGAACTGGGACAAACTGGGAGGGACTGGGATGGAGTTTGGGGTTACTGGTTTGGGGTTTGAGCTTACTGGGAGCGACTGGTTTGAACTGGTTTGAACTGGTTTGGGGTTTCGGTTACTGGTTCGTGGTTTTTGGTTACTGGTTTGTGGTTTTCGGTTACTGGTTTGAACTGGTTTGAACTGGATTGTACTGGTTTGAACTGGTTTGTGGTTTGGTTACTGGTCTGTGGTTTCGGTTACTGGTTTGAACTGGTTTGAACTGGTTTGTTGTTTTGGTTACTGGTTTGGGATTTCAGTTACTGGTTTGAACTGGTTTGAACTGGTTTGAACTGGTTTGGGGTTTGAGGTTACTGGTCTGTGGTTTCGGTTACTGGTTTGAACTGGTTTGAACTGGTTTGAACTGGTTTGAACTGGTTGGAACTGGTTTGGGGTTCAGGGTTACTGGTTTGGGGTTACTGGGAGGGACTGGTTTGAACTGGTTTGAGGTTACTGGTTCAGGTTTCTCATAACTGGTTTGAACTGGTTTGAACTGGTTTGAACTGGTTTGAGGTTACTGGTTCGGGTTTTTGGTTACTGGTTTGAACTGGTTTGAACTGGTTTGTGGTTTCAGTTACTGGTTGGAACTGGTTGGAACTGGTTTGAACTGGTTTGAACTGATTTTAACTGGTTTGAACTGGTTTGTGGTTTTGGTTACTGGTTTGGGTTTTCAGTTACTGCTTTGAACTGGTTTGGACTGGTTTGAACTGGTTTGAACTGGTTTGGGGTTTGAGGTTACTGGTCTGTGGTTTGGGTTACTGGTTGGAACTGGTTGGAACTGGTTGGAACTGGTTTGAACTGGTTTGAACTGGTTTGAACTGGTTTGAACTGGTTTGTGGTTACTGGTTCGGGTTTTTGGTCACTGGTTTGAACTGGGAGGGGAGGTGGGCGTGTCCTGACGGCGGCCCCGCCCCCTTAGCGTGACGTCATCGGTGACGCGTCGGAGACGGCGCTGCTCAAGTTCGCGGAAGTGACGTCAGGGCCGGTGGCGGCCGCCAGGGGGCGCTGCCCGAAAATCGTGGAGCTCCCGTTTAATTCCACCAACAAATTCCAGGTGAGGAACACCTGGACAGGTGAGGGAACACCTGGACAGGTGAGGGGGAACACCTGGACAGGTGAGAGAACACCTGGAGAGGTGAGGGGGAACACCTGGACAGGTGAGACAGGTGGGGGGGAACACCTGGAGAGGTGAGGGGGAACACCTGGAGAGGTGAGGGGGAACACCTGGACAGGTGAGGGGGAACACCTGGAGAGGTGGGGGAACACCTGGAGAGGTGGGGGAACACCTGGAGAGGTGAGACAGGTGGGGGACAACACCTGGACAGGTGAGGGGGAACACCTGGAGAGGTGAGGGGGAACACCTGGAGAGGTGGGGGAACACCTGGACAGGTGAGGGGGAACACCTGGAGAGGTGAGACAGGTGGGGGACAACACCTGGACAGGTGAGAACACCTGGAGAGGTGAGGGGGAACACCTGGACAGGTGAGGGGGAACACCTGGAGAGGTGAGACAGGTGAGGGGGAACACCTGGACAGGTGAGACAGGTGGGGGGGAACACCTGGACAGGTGAGGGGGAACACCTGGAGAGGTGAGACAGGTGGGGAGAACACCTGGAGAGGTGAGAGACACCTGGACAGGTGAGGGGGAACACCTGGAGAGGTGAGGGAGAACAGCTGGAGAGGTGAGAGAACACCTGGAGAGGTGAGAGAACACCTGGAGAGGTGAGAAACAACACCTGGAGAGGTGAGGGGGAACACCTGGACAGGTGAGAGGGGACAGGTGAAAACACCTGGACAGGTGAGACAGGTGGGAGAGATGTCACAAGTGTACTCCAGGTGTATCAGGGATACTCCAGGTGTACTCCAGGTGTATCCAGGTGTACACAGGGATACTCCAGGTGTATCAGGGATACTCCAGGTGTACACAGGCGTACCCAGGTGTACCTGTCTCTTACCTGTGCAGGTGTCGGTGCATGAGGCGGGGCTGGGTGTACTCCAGGTGTATCAGGGATGCACACAGGTGTACTCCAGGTGTACTCCAGGTGTACTCCAGGTGTACCCAGGTGTATCAGGGATACTCCAGGTGTACTCCAGGTGTACTCCAGGTGTACTCCAGGTGTACTCCAGGTGTACCCAGCTGTACCTGTGTCTCACCTGTGCAGGTGTCGGTGCACGAGGCGGGCGGGCGGCAGCTCCTGGTGCTCAAGGGCGGGGCTGGGTGTGTTCCAGGTGTACTCCAGGTGTTCCAGGTGTACCCAGGTGTACTCCAGGTGTACCCAGGTGTATCAGGGATACTCCAGGTGTACTCCAGGTGTATCAGGGATACTCCAGGTGTACTCCAGGTGTACTCCAGGTGTACTCCAGGTGTACCCAGGTGTACCTGTCTCTCACCTGTGCAGGTGTCGGTGCACGAGGCGGGCGGGCGGCAGCTCCTGGTGCTCAAGGGCGGGGCTGGGTGTACTCCAGGTGTATCAGGGATACTCCAGGTGTACTCCAGGTGTATCCAGGTGTACTCCAGGTGTACCCAGGTGTACTCCAGGTGTACCCAGGTGTACCCAGGTGTATCAGGGATACTCCAGGTGTACTCCAGGTGTACCCAGGTGTACTCCAGGTGTATCAGGGATACTCCAGGTGTACCCAGGTGTACCCAGGTGTATCAGGGATACTCCAGGTGTACTCCAGGTGTACTCCAGGTGTATCAGGGATACTCCAGGTGTACCCAGGTGTACTCCAGGTGTGACTCACCTGTCCATGTCTCACCTGTGCAGGTGTCGGTGCACGAGGCGGGCGGGCGGCAGCTCCTGGTGCTCAAGGGCGCCCCCGAGCGGGTCCTGGAGCGGTGCCGGGGGTACCTGCGGGGGGGGGAGGAGCAGCCCCTGGACCCCCAATGGAGGCGGAGCCTGGAGGAGGCGTACGCGGAGCTGGGGGGGAGGGGCGAGAGGGTGCTCGGTGAGTGGGGGAGGGGCTGGGGGGTGGGGGAGGGATGGGGGAGGGGTTGGGAGGGATGGGGAGGGGCTGGGGTGGGTGGGGGAGGGGTTGGGAGGGGTGGGGGAGGGGTTGGGAGGGATGGGGAGGGGCTGGGGTGGGTGGGGGGAGGGGAAAGGGTGAGTGAGCCCCTCCGCCCATCCCCCACTCACGACCCCCCCCAAGGTCCCCAAATGTCCCAAATCCCCTCGGTGACCCCAATGACCTCAGTGACCCCAACAATGACCCCATTGACCCCAACAGTGACCCCAGTGACCCCAATTACCCCAATAATGACCCCAGTGACCCCAACAATGACCCCAGTGACCCCAACAGTGACCCCAGTGACCCCAACAATGACCCCAGTGACCCCAACAGTGACCCCAGTGACCCCAACAATGACCCCAGTGACCCCAACAGTGACCCCAGTGACCCCAGTGACCTCAGTGACCCCAACAATGACCCCAGTGACCCCAACAATGACCCCAACAATGACCCCAGTGACCCCAGTAATGACCCCCAGTGACCCCAGTGACCCCAATAATGACCCCAACAATGACCCCAGTGACCCCAACAGTGACCCCAACAATGACCCCAGTGACCCCAGTACTGACCCCCACTGACCCCAGTGTCCCCACTGACCCCAGTAATGACCCCCAGTGTCCCCAGTGACCCCAGTGACCCCAGCAATGACCCCAGTGACCCCAGTGACCCCAGTAATGACCCCCAGTGTCCCCCCCAGGTTTCAGTGCCCGCTGGCTGCCCCCGGACACCGTCCCACCGGACACTGACCCCTCGGCCCTGGCCGAAGTGGCCACCGGGCTCTGCTTCGCGGGGCTCGTGTCCCTCATCGACCCCCCCAGGGCCACCGTCCCCCAGGCCGTGCGCAAGTGCCGGACAGCCGGGATACGGGTGAGGATGGACAGACGGACATGGGGACACTGGGGACAGCCGGGATACGGGTGAGGATGGACAGATGGACAGATGGACATGGGGACATCATTGGGGACATTGGGGACATCACTGGGGACAGCCGGGATACGGGTGAGGATGGACAGACGGACAGATGGACACTGGGGACATCATTGGGGACATCATTGGGGACACTGGGGACAGCCGGGATACGGGTGAGGATGGACAGATGGACAGATGGACAGATGGACAGATGGACAGATGGACATTGGGGACATCATTGGGGACAGCCGGGATACGGGTGAGGATGGACAGATGGACAGATGGACAGATGGACATGGGGACATCATTGGGGACATTGGGGACACTGGGGACAGCCGGGATACGGGTGAGGACGGACAGATGGACACTGGGGACACTGGGGACAGATGGACATGGGGACATCATTGGGGACATTGGGGACACTGGGGACAGCCGGGATACGGGTGAGGATGGACAGACGGACAGATGGACAGATGGACATCATTGGGGACACTGGGGACACTGGGGACAGCCGGGATACGGGTGAGGATGGACAGATGGACAGATGGACAGATGGACATGGGGACATTGGGGACATTGGGGACACTGGGGACACTGGGGACAGCCGGGATACGGGTGAGGACGGACAGATGGACAGATGGACAGATGGACATCATTGGGGACACTGGGGACACTGGGGACATCACTGGGGACATCCGGGATACGGGTGAGGACAGACGGACAGATGGACAGATGGACAGATGGACATCATTGGGGACATCACTGGGGACAGCCGGGATACGGGTGAGGATGGACAGATGGACAGATGGACATTGGGGACATTTCGGGGCTGAGCCCACAGGTGGGACAGGTGAGTCAGGTGAGCCCCAGGTGTCCTCAGGTGACCCAGGTGACCCCAGGTGTGTCCCAGATGTCCCCAGGTGACCCCCAGGTGATCATGGTGACAGGTGACCCCTCCAGGTGTCCCCAGGTGACCCCAAGTGACCCCCAGGTGTCCCCAGATGTGTCCCCAGGTGTCTCAGGTGTCCCCAGGTGTGTCCCCAGCTGTCCCCAGGTGTCCCCAGGTGTGTCTCAGGTGTCCCCAGGTGACTCAGGTGTCCCCAGGTGTCCCCAGGTGTGTCCCCAGGTGACCCAGGTGTGTCCCAGGTGACCCAGGTGTGTCCCCAGGTGACTCAGGTGTCCCCAGGTGTGTCCCCACAGGTGATCATGGTGACAGGTGACCCCCCCAGGTGTCCCCAGGTGACCCAGGTGTGTCCCCACAGGTGATCATGGTGACAGGTGACCCCCCCAGGTGTCCCCAGGTGACTCAGGTGTCCCCAGGTGTGTCCCCAGGTGTCCCCAGGTGACTCAGGTGTCCCCAGGTGTGTCTCAGGTGTCCCCAGGTGACCCAGGTGTGTCCCCACAGGTGATCATGGTGACAGGTGACCCCCCCAGGTGACTCAGGTGTCCCCAGGTGTGTCCCAGGTGTCCCCAGGTGACCCAGGTGTGTCCCCACAGGTGATCATGGTGACAGGTGACCCCCCCAGGTGACTCAGGTGTGTCTCAGGTGTCCCCAGGTGTCCCCAGGTGTGTCCCCAGGTGACTCAGGTGTCCCCACAGGTGATCATGGTGACAGGTGACCCCCCCAGGTGACTCAGGTGTCCCAGGTGTATCCCCAGGTGTCCCTAGGTAACCCCAGGTGTGTCCCCACAGGTGATCATGGTGACAGGTGACCCCCCCAGGTGTCCCCAGGTGACCCAGGTGTGTCCCCAGGTGTCCCCAGGTGACCCAGGTGTGTCCCCACAGGTGATCATGGTGACAGGTGACCCCCCCAGGTGTCCCCAGGTAACCCCAGGTGTCCCCACAGGTGATCATGGTGACAGGTGACCCCCCCAGGTGACCCAGGTGACCCAGGTGTGTCCCCACAGGTGATCATGGTGACAGGTGACCCCCCCAGGTGTGTCCCAGGTGACCCAGGTGTGTCCCCAGGTGACTCAGGTGACCCAGGTGTGTCCCCAGGTGTGTCTCAGGTGTCCCCAGGTAACCCCAGGTGTCCCCACAGGTGATCATGGTGACAGGTGACCCCCCCAGGTGACCCAGGTGTGTCCCCACAGGTGATCATGGTGACAGGTGACCCCCCCAGGTGACCCAGGTGTCCCCAGGTGTGTCTCAGGTGACCCCAGGTGACCCAGGTGTGTCCCCACAGGTGATCATGGTGACAGGTGACCCCCCCAGGTAACCCCAGGTGTCCCCACAGGTGATCATGGTGACAGGTGACCCCCCCAGGTGACCCAGGTGTGTCCCCACAGGTGATCATGGTGACAGGTGACCACCCCATCACGGCCAAGGCCATCGCGGCCTCGGTTGGAATCATCTCCGAGGGCTCCGAGACCCCCGAGGACGTCGCCGCGCGCCTGCGCCTGCCCCTCGAGCAGGTGGACCCCAGGTGAGGCCCCGGCAGGGGCACAGGTGGCACCAGGGGTGTCCCCAGGTGTGTCCCCAGGTGTGTCCAGGTGTCCCCAGGTGTGTCCCCAGGTGTGTCTGGGTGTGCCCCAGGTGTGTCGTGGTGTGTCCAGGTGTGTCCCTAGGTGTGTTCAGGTGTCCCCAGCTGTCCCCAGCTGTCCCCAGGTGTGTCCAGGTGTGCCCCAGGTGTCCCCAAGGGTCTCTCAGGTGTCCCCAGGTGGGTGACAGTGCCCAGGTGTGTCCCCAGGTGTGTGAGGGTGTGTCCCCAGGTGTCCCCAGGTGTATCCAGGTGTGTGAGGGTGTGTCCAGGTGTGTCTGGGTGTGTCCAGGTGTGTGAGAGTGTGTTCAGGTGTCCCCAGCTGTCCCCAGGTGTGTCCCAGGTGTCCCCAGGTGTGTCCCAGGTGCACTCAGGTGTCCCCAGGTGTCCCCAGGTGTCCCCAGGTGTGTTCAGGTGTCCCCAGCTGTCCCCAGGTGTCCCCAGGTGTCCCCAGGTGTCCCCAGATGTATCCAGGTGTCCCCAGGTGTCCCCAGGTGTATCCAGGTGTGTTTTTTGGCAGACAGGCGAGGGCCCGGGTGGTGACAGGGACCGAGCTGGCCTCGATGGCCCCGGGGACGTTGGAGGAGCTGCTGTGGGTGTGGCTGTGGGTGTGTCCAGGTGTGTCCAGGTGTGTCCAGGTGTGTCCCAGGTGCACTCAGGTGTGTCCCCTCTCAGGCAGGCGAGGGCCAGGGTGGTGACAGGGACCGAGCTGGCCTCGATGGCCCCGGGGACGTTGGAGGAGCTGCTCCGCACCCACCCCGAGATGGTTTTCGCTCGGACGTCGCCGCAGCAGAAATTGATCATCGTGGAGAGCTGCCAGCGCCTGGTGGGGACACGGGGGGACATCGGGGGGGTCTGGGGACATCGGGGGGGTCTGGGGGGTCTGGGGACATCGGGGGAGGGGTTTGGGGACACTGAGGGATTGGGGGATTGGGGGTGTCCCCATTGTCCCCGGTGTTTCTGACACCACAAACAACCCCGAGGTCCCAAATGTCCCCAAACTTCCCCAAAATCCCCCCAAAACCAACCCCAAAACCGCCCCCAAAACCAACCCCCGGTGTCCCCAAGGTCCCAAGTGTCCCCAAACCCCCCCAAAACCCCCCAAAACCCCCTAAACCAAACCCCCCTGGTGTCCCCAATGTCCCAAATGTCCCCAAACCCCCCCAAATCCCCCCAAACCCAACCCCCCCAGTGTCCCCGATGTCCCCAACCCCCTCAGTGTCCCCAAACCCAACCCTCGATGTCCCCAATGTCCCCAAACCCCCCCAAAACCCCCCCAAACCCCCTAAACCAAACCCCCCTGGTGTCCCCAATGTCCCCGGTGTCCCCAGGGCGCCATCGTGGCGGTGACAGGTGACGGTGTCAATGACTCCACCCCCCCAAAACCCCCCAAAACCCCCCAAAACCCCCTAAAACCCCCCCAAACCAACCCCCAGTGTCCCCAAACCCGATGTCCTTGATGTCCCCGGTGTCCCCAATGTCCCCAACCCCCCCGGGTGTCCCCAATGTCCCCAGGGCGCCATCGTGGCGGTGACGGGTGACGGCGTCAACGACTCCACCCCCCCAAAATCCCCCAAAATCCCCCCCAAACCAAACCCCCTCGGTGTCCCCGGTGTCCCCAATGTCCCCAACCCCCCCGGGTGTCCCCAATGTCCCCAGGGCGCCATCGTGGCAGTGACGGGTGACGGCGTCAACGACTCCCCGGCGCTGAAGAAAGCCGACATCGGGGTGGCCATGGGCATCGCCGGCTCCGACGCCGCCAAGAACGCGGCCGACATGATCCTGCTGGACGACAACTTTGCTTCTATCGTCACCGGGGTGGAGCAAGGTGAGGGACACACCTGGACAGGTGGGGACACACCTGGGGACACCTGGGGACATCAAAAACACACCTGGGGACACCTGGGGACACCTGGGGGACATGGGGACACACCTGGGGGAACGGGGCCGACATGATCCTGCTGGACGACAACTTCGCCTCCATCGTCACCGGGGTGGAGCAAGGTGAGGGGACACCTGGGGACACACCTGGGGACACCTGGGGACACACCTGGGGACACCTGGGGACACACCTGGGACACCTGGGGACACCTGGGGACATGGGGACACACCTGGGGGAACGCGGCCGACATGATCCTGCTGGACGACAACTTCGCTTCCATCGTCACCGGGGTGGAGCAAGGTGAGTGACACACCTGGGGACACCTGGGGACACCTGGGGACACACCTGGACACACCTGGGGACACCTGGGGACACCTGGGGGACATGGGGACACACCTGGGGGAACGCGGCCGACATGATCCTGCTGGACGACAACTTCGCCTCCATCGTCACCGGGGTGGAGCAAGGTGAGGGGACACACCTGGACAGGTGGGGACACACCTGGGGACACCTGGGGACACCTGGGGACACCTGGGGACACCTGGGGACACACCTGGGCTCACCTGGGGACACCTGGGGACACACCTGGGGACATCAAAAACACACCTGGGGACACCTGGGGACACCTGGACACACCTGGGGACATCAAAAACACACCTGGGGACACCTGGGGACACCTGGGGACACCTGGGGACACCTGGGCACACCTGGGGACACACCTGGACACACCTGGGCTCACCTGGGCCGCTCCCCCCCCCCCCCCCCAGGCCGGCTGATTTTTGACAACCTGAAGAAATCCATCGCCTACACCTTGACCAAGAACATTCCGGAACTGACGCCGTACCTGATCTACATCACGGCCAGCGTGCCCCTCCCCCTGGGCTGCATCACCATCCTCTTCATCGAGCTCTGCACCGACATCGTGAGCGCACCTGGGCACACCTGGGGACACCTGGGCACACCTGGGGACACCTGGGGACACCTGGGACTCACCTGGGGACACCTGGGCACACCTGGGGACACACCTGGGCACACCTGGGCACACCTGGGGACACCTGGGGGCACCTGGGGACACCTGGGATCACCTGAGGGCACCTGGGATCACCTGAGGGCACCTGGGGACACCTGGGGACACCTGGGACTCACCTGGGCACAGCTGGGCACAGCTGGGCACACCTGGGGACACACCTGGGGACACCTGGACACACCTGGGGACACCTGGGGACACCTGGGCACACCTGGGACACACCTGGGGGCACCTGGGGACACCCAGAACACACCTGGGCACACCTGGGCTCACCTGGGGACACCTGGGCACACCTGGGGGCACCTGGGGACACCTGGGATCACCTGGGGACACCCAGAACACACCTGGGCACACCTGGGGACACCTGGGGACACCTGGGGACAGCTGGGACTCACCTGGGGACACCTGGGGACACCTGGGGACAACTGGGATCTCCTGAGGGCACCTGGGGGCACCTGGGACTCACCTGGGTTCATCCTAAACTCACCTGGGCTCACCTGGGGACACCTGGGACTCACCTGTTCTCACCTGTTGGCCTCACCTGTGCCGCAGTTCCCGTCGGTGTCGCTGGCGTACGAGCGCGCCGAGAGTGACATCATGCACCTGAAACCGCGCAACCCCCGGCGCGACCGATTGGTCAACGAGCCCCTGGCGGCGTACTCCTACTTCCAGATAGGTGAGCACAGGTGTGCACAGGTGAGCTCACCTGGGGTCACCTGGGGTCACCTGGAGTTACCTGGTAGTGTACTCCTACTTCCAGATAGGTGAGCACAGGTGTGCACAGGTGAGCTCACCTGGGGTCACCTGGGGTCACCTGGGGTCACCTGGGGTCACCTGGCGGCGTATTCCTACTTCCAGATAGGTGAGGGACAGGTGTGGGACAGGTGTGGGACAGGTGAGCTCACCTGGGGTCACCTGGGGTCACCTGGGGTCACCTGGGGTCACCTGGCGGCATACTCCTACTTCCAGATAGGTGAGCACAGGTGTGCACAGGTGAGCTCACACCTGGACAGGTGTGCACACCTGGGGTCACCTGGGGTCACCTGGGGTCACCTGGTAGTGTACTCCTACTTCCAGATAGGTGAGGGACAGGTGTGCACAGGTGAGCTCACCTGGGGTCACCTGGGGTCACCTGGGGTCACCTGGGGTCACCTGGCGGCGTACTCCTACTTCCAGATAGGTGAGCACAGGTGTGCACAGGTGAGCTCACACCTGGACAGGTGAGCTCACCTGGGGTCACCTGGGGTCACCTGGCGGCGTACTCGTACTTCCAGATAGGTGAGGGACAGGTGTGCTCACCTGGACAGGTGTGCTCACCTGGGCTGGGGTCACCTGGGGGCTCACACACCTGACTGTCCCAACACCTGAGTTCTGAGGTCTCACCTGTCCTTACCTGTCTCACCTGTGCCCAGGTGTGATCCAGTCCCTCACCTGTCTCACCTGTTCTCACCTGTCCCCTCACCTGTTCTCACCTGTCTCACCTGTTCCCTCACCTGTTCTCACCTGTCACACCTGTCTCACCTGTCCTCTCACCTGTGCCCAGGTGCGATCCAGTCCTGTTCTCACCTATCTCACCTGTCTCACCTGTTCTCACCTGTCTCACCTGTGCCCAGGTGCGATCCAGTCCTGTCTCACCTGTTCTCACCTGTCTCACCTGTCTCACCTGTTCTCACCTGTCTCACCTGTCTCACCTGTTCTCACCTGTCACACCTGTCTCACCTGTCTCACCTGTCTCACCTGTGCCCAGGTGCAATCCAGTCCTGTTCTCACCTGTCTCACCTATCTCACCTGCTGTTCTCACCTGTGCCCAGGTGCGATCCAGTCCTGTTCTCACCTGTTCTCACCTGTCTCACCTGTTCTCACCTGTCTCACCTGTGCCCAGGTGCGATCCAGTCCTGTCTCACCTGTCTCACCTGTCTCACCTGTCTCACCTGTGCCCAGGTGCGATCCAGTCCTGTCTCACCTGTCTCACCTGTCTCACCTGTGCCCAGGTGCGATCCAGTCCTTCGCGGGTTTCACCGATTATTTCGTGGCCATGGCTCAGGAGGGTTGGTGGCCGCTGCTGGTGCTGGGGCTGCGCCCGCGCTGGGAGGACGCGCACCTGCAGGACCTGCAGGACAGCTACGGCCAGGAATGGGTAAATACACCTGGACACACCTGGACACACCTGTACACACCTGTACACACCTGTATATACCTGTACACACCTGTACACACCTGTATACACCTGTACACACCTGTACATACCTGTATATACCTGTACATACCTGTACACACCTGTATATTCACCTGTATGTTCACCTGTACACACCTGTGCTCTCCTGAGCGCACCTGCAGGACCTGCAGGACAGCTACGGACAGGAATGGGTGAGTGTTTACCTGTGCACACCTGGACACACCTGTATACACCTGTACACACCTGTACATACCTGTACATACCTGTACACACCTGTATATTCACCTGTACACACCTGTACACACCTGTGCTCTCCTGAGCGCACCTGCAGGACCTGCAGGACAGCTACGGCCAGGAGTGGGTGAGTGTTTACCTGTGCACACCTGTACATACCTGTACACACCTGTACACACCTGTATATACCTGTACATACCTGTATATTCACCTGTACACACACCTGTGCTCTCCTGAGCGCACCTGCAGGACCTGCAGGACAGCTACGGACAGGAGTGGGTGAGTAAATACACCTGTGAACACCTGTACACACCTGTACACACCTGTACATACCTGTATATACCTGTATATTCACCTGTATATTCACCTGTACACACCTGTGTGCTATCCTATACACACCTGTGCTCTCCTGAGCGCACCTGCAGGACCTGCAGGACAGCTATGGACAGGAATGGGTGAGTGAACACCTGTACACACCTGTACACACCTGTACACACCTGTTCTCACCTGTATATACCTGTACATACCTGTATATTCACCTGTATACACACCTGTGCTCTCCTGAGCGCACCTGCAGGACCTGCAGGACAGCTACGGACAGGAATGGGTGAGTGTTTACCTGTGCACACCTGTGAACACCTGGACACACCTGTACACACCTGTATATTCACCTGTACACACCTGTACACACCTGTACACACCTGTACACACCTGTACACACACAGACACACCTGTACACACCTGTACACACCTGTACACACCTGTACACACCTGTACCCTCACCTGTACACACCTGTACACACCTGTACACACCTGTACACACCTGTTACACCTGTACACACCTGTACACACCTGTACACACCTGTACACACCTGTGAACACCTGTGAACACCTGTACACACCTGTACACACCTGTACACACCTGTACACACCTGTACACACCTGTGAACACCTGTGAACACCTGTACACACCTGTACACACCTGTACACACCTGTACACACCTGTTACACCTGTACACACCTGTTACACCTGTACCCTCACCTGTTCTCACCTGTCCCCACAGACCTTTGCCCAGCGCAGGTACCAGCAGTACACCTGTTACACCTGTACACACCTGTACACACCTGTACACACCTGTACACACCTGTACACACACAGACACACCTGTACACACCTGTACACACCTGTACACACCTGTACACACCTGTACACACACAGACACACCTGTTCTCACCTGTACACACCTGTCCCCACAGACGTTTGCCCAGCGCAGGTACCAGCAGTACACCTGTTACACCTGTACACACCTGTACACACCTGTACACACCTGTACACACCTGTACACACCTGTACACACCTGTACCCTCACCTGTACACACCTGTACACACCTGTACACACCTGTACACACCTGTACACACCTGTTACACCTGTACACACCTGTACACACCTGTACACACCTGTACACACCTGTACACACCTGTACACACCTGTACCCTCACCTGTACACACCTGTACACACCTGTACACACCTGTACACACCTGTACACACCTGTTACACCTGTACACACCTGTACACACCTGTTCACACCTGTTACACCTGTACACACCTGTACACACCTGTACACACCTGTACACACCTGTTACACCTGTACACACCTGTACACACCTGTACACACCTGTACCCTCACCTGTTCTCACCTGTCCCCACAGACGTTTGCCCAGCGCAGGTACCAGCAGTACACCTGTTACACCTGTACACACACAGACACACCTGTTCTCACCTGTACCCTCACCTGTACACACACAGACACACCTGTACACACCTGTACACACCTGTACACACCTGTACACACCTGTACACACCTGTACACACCTGTTCTCACCTCACCTGTCTTTGCAGACATTCGCCCAGCGCAGGTACCAGCAGTACACCTGTTACACCTGTACACACCTGTACACACCTGTACACACCTGTACACACCTGTACACACCTGTACACACACAGACACACCTGTACACACCTGTACACACCTGTACACACCTGTACACACACACAGACACAGCTGTTCTCACCTGTGCACACCTGTCTTTGCAGACATTCGCCCAGCGCAGGTACCAGCAGTACACCTGTTACACCTGTACACACCTGTACACACCTGTACACACCTGTACACACCTGTACACACCTGTCTTTGCAGACCTTTGCCCAGCGCAGGTACCAGCAGTACACCTGTTACACCTGTACACACACACAGACACACCTGTACACACACAGACACACCTGTACACACACAGACACACCTGTTCTCACCTCACCTGTCCCCACAGACATTCGCGCAGCGCAGGTATCAGCAGTACACCTGTTACACCGTGTTCTTCATCAGCATCGAGATGTGTCAGATCGCCGACGTGCTGATCCGGAAAACGCGACGGCTCTCCCTGTTCCAGCAGGGACCCTTCAGGTACACCTGGACACACCTGGGGACAGGTGTGACACACCTGGGGGGTGTTTGGGGACACCTGGGTACACCTGGGGACAGGTATGGGGTGTGTCAGATCGCCGACGTGCTGATCCGGAAAACGCGACGGCTCTCCCTGTTCCAGCAGGGACCCTTCAGGTACACCTGGGGACAGGTGTGACACACCTGGGGGGTGTTTGGGTACACCTGGGCACACCTGGGGACACCTGGGGACAGGTATGGGGTGTGTCAGATCGCCGACGTGCTGATCCGGAAAACCCGGAGACTGTCCCTGTTCCAGCAGGGACCCTTCAGGTACACCTGGGCACACCTGGGGACAGGTGTGACACACCTGGGGGGTGTTTGGGTACACCTGGACAGGTGTGACACACCTGGGGACACCTGGGGTACACCTGGGGTACACCTGGGGACAGGTGTGATACACCTGGGGGGTGTTTGGGTACACCTGGACACACCTGGGGACACCTGGGGACAGGTATGGGGTGTGTCAGATCGCCGACGTGCTGATCCGGAAAATGCGACGGCTCTCCCTGTTCCAGCAGGGACCCTTCAGGTACACCTGGGGACAGGTGTGACACACCTGGGGACACCTGGGTACACCTGGGGACAGGTGTGACACACCTGGGGGGTGTTTGGGTACACCTGGACACACCTGGGGACAGGTACGGGGTGTGTCAGATCGCCGACGTGCTGATCCGGAAAACGCGGAGACTGTCCCTGTTCCAGCAGGGACCCTTCAGGTACACCTGGGGACAGGTGTGACACACCTGGGGACACCTGGGGACACCTGGGGACACCTGGGGACACCTGGGGACAGGTGTGGGGTGTGTCAGATCACCGACGTGCTGATCCGGAAAACGCGGAGACTGTCCCTGTTCCAGCAGGGACCCTTCAGGTACACCTGGGGACAGGTGTGACACACCTGGGGACAGCTGGGGTACACCTGGGGACACCTGGGGGGTGTTTGGGTACACCTGGGGACAGGTGTGGGGTGTGTCAGATCGCCGACGTGCTGATCCGGAAAACCCGGAGACTGTCCCTGTTCCAGCAGGGACCCTTCAGGTACACCTGGGGACAGGTGTGACACACCTGGGGACACCTGGGGACAGGTGTGACACACCTGGGGACACCTGGGGACAGGTGTGACACACCTGGGGACACCTGGGGACAGGTGTGATACACCTGGGGGGTGTTTGGACACACCTGGGGACAGGTGTGGGGTGTGTCAGATCGCCGACGTGCTGATCCGGAAAACCCGGAGACTCTCCCTGTTCCAGCAGGGACCCTTCAGGTACACCTGGGCACACCTGGGGACACCTGGGGACAGGTGTGACACACCTGGGGACACCTGGGTACACCTGGACAGGTGTGATACACCTGGGGTACACCTGGGGACATCTGGGCACACCTGGACAGGTGTGACACACCTGGGGGACACCTGGGGACAGGTGTGACACACCTGGGGGACACCTGGGGACACCTGGGGGGTGTTTGGGCACACCTGGGTACACCTGGGCACACCTGGACAGGTGTGATACACCTGGGGACACCTGGAGACACCTGGGTACACCTGGGGACACCTGTTAGGGGTTGTACAGGTAACACAGGTGCCACAGGTGCTATGGGTGTTACCACAGGCATCAGGCGACACAGGGAACAGGTGTCACAGGTGTCACAGGTGTCACAGGTGTCACAGGTGTTCCAGGTGTTATCAGAGGTGTCACAGCTGTTCCAGGTGTTGTCACAGGTGTTGTCACAGGTGTCACAGGTGTATCTCAGGTGTAAGAAAGGTGACACAGGTGACACTCAGGTGTGTTTCAGGAACCGCACCCTGGTGGTCGCCATCGTGTTCCAGGTGTAATAAATGATATCTCAGGTGTTATCACAGGTGTCACAGGTGTTCCAGGTGTTATCACAGGTGTCACAGGTGTTGTCACAGGTGTCACAGGTGTCACAGGTGTCACAGGTGACACAGGTGACACTCAGGTGTAACTCAGGTGTAATTCAGGTGTATCCAACAGGAACCGCACCCTGGTGGTCGCCATCGTGTTCCAGGTGTAATAAATGATATCACAGGTGTTATCACAGATGTCCCAGGTGTTCCAGGTGTTATCACAGGTGTCACAGGTGTTGTCACAGGTGACACAGGTGACACTCAGGTGTGTTTCAGGAACCGCACCCTGGTGGTCGCCATCGTGTTCCAGGTGTAATAAATGATATCACAGGTGTTATCACAGGTGTCACAGGTGTTCCAGGTGTTATCACAGCTGTCACAGGTGTTGTCACAGGTGACACAGGTGACACTCAGGTGTATCTCAGGTGACACTCAGGTGTGTTTCAGGAACCGCACCCTGGTGGTCGCCATCGTGTTCCAGGTGTTATAAATGATATCACAGGTGTTATCACAGGTGTTCCAGGTGTCACAGGTGTTATCACAGGTGTCACAGGTGTTGACACAGGTGTCACAGGTGTCACAGGTGTTATCACAGGTGTCACAGGTGTTGTCACAGGTGTCACAGGTGTCACAGGTGTTCCAGGCGTTATCACAGGTGTCACAGGTGTTATCACAGGTAACACAGGTGACACAGGTGACACTCAGGTGTATCTCAGGTGACACTCAGGTGTGTCACCTGAGTGACAGATGGTGACACCTGGTGGTCGCCATCGTGTTCCAGGTGTAATAAATGATATCACAGGTGTTATCACAGGTGTTATCACAGGTGTATCTCAGGTGTAACACAGGTGACACAGGTGACACTCAGGTGTGTTTCAGGAACCGCACCCTGGTGGTCGCCATCGTGTTCCAGGTGTTATAAATGATATCACAGGTGTTATCACAGGTGTTATCACAGGTGTCACAGGTGTTCCAGGTGTTATCACAGGTGTCACAGGTGTTGTCACAGGTGTCACAGGTGACACAGGTGACACTCAGGTGTGTTTCAGGAACCGCACCCTGGTGGTCGCCATCGTGTTCCAGGTGTTATAAATGATATCACAGGTGTTATCACAGGTGTCACAGGTGTCACAGGTGTTGTCACAGGTGACACAGGTGTATCTCAGGTGTAAGAAAGGTGTCACAGGTGACACTCAGGTGTATCTCAGGTGACACTCAGGTGTATCCAACAGGAACCGCACCCTGGTGGTCGCCATCGTGTTCCAGGTGTTATCACAGGTGTCACAGGTGTTATCACAGGTGTTCCAGGTGTTCCAGGTGTTATCACAGGTGTTCCAGGTGTTATCACAGGTGTTCCAGGTGTTATCAGAGGTGTAACTCAGGTGTATCTCAGGTGTAATTCAGGTGTATCCAACAGGAACCGCACCCTGGTGGTCGCCATCGTGTTCCAGGTGTGCATCGGCTGCTTCCTCTGCTACTGCCCGGGGATGCCCAACATCTTCAACTTCATGCCCATCAGGTGAGCGCACCTGGGCACCCCAAACACACCTGGGGAGCCCAAACACACCTGGGCACCCCAAACACACCTGGGGGGGCAAAAACACACCTGGGGAGCCCTGGAACACACCTGGGGAGCCCCAAAACACACCTGGGGAGCCCCGAAACACACCTGGGAACCCCAAACACACCTGGGCACCCCAAACACACCTGGGAACCCCAAAAACACCTGGGGAGCCCCAAAACACACCTGGGAACCTCGAAACACACCTGGGGAGCCCAAAATACACCTGGGGGGGCAAAAACACACCTGGGGAACCCCGAAACACACCTGGGGGGGCAAAAACACACCTGGGAGCCCCAAACACACCTGGGAGCCCCAAAATACACCTGGAGAGCCCCGAAATACACCTGGGAACCCCGAAACACACCTGGGGAGCCCTAAAATACACCTGGGGGAACCAAAATGCACCTGGGGACCCTGAAACACACCTGGGGAGCCCTGGAACACACCTGGGGACACCAAAACACACCTGGGGAACCCCAAAACACATCTGGGGAGCCCTAAAATACACCTGGGTACCCTGAAACACACCTGGGGAGCCCTAAATACACCTGGGGAACCCCAAAAACACACCTGGGAACCCCGAACACACCTGGGGAGCCCTAAAATACACCTGGGGACCCCAAAATACACCTGGGGGAACCAAAATGCACCTGGGGACCCTGAAACACACCTGGGGAGCCCAAAATACACCTGGGGGGGCAAAAACACACCTGGGGAACCCCGAAACACACCTGGGGAGCCCAAAAACACACCTGGGGACCCCAAAACACACCTGGGGAGCCCAAACACACCTGGGGGGGCAAAAACACACCTGGGGAACCCCGAAACACACCTGGAGACACCGAAACACACCTGGGGACCCCAAACACACCTGGGGACACCAAAACACACCTGGGGAGCCCCGAAACACACCTGGGAACCCCAAACACACCTGGGGACACCAAAACACACCTGGGGAGCCCAAAATACACCTGGGGGGGCAAAAACACACCTGGGAACCCCGAAACACACCTGGGGAGCCCAAACACACCTGGGGGGGCAAAAACACACCTGGGGAGCCCCAAAAACACACCTGGGGACACCCAAAACACACCTGGGAACCCCAAAAACACACCTGGGGACCCCAAAACACACCTGGGGAGCCCCGAAACACACCTGGGAACCCCGAAACACACCTGGGGAGCCCTAAAATACACCTGGGGCACACCTGAGCACACCTGAGCAGGTGCTGGCCCCGCCCAGGTTCCAGTGGTGGTTGGTGCCGATGCCCTTCGGGCTCCTCATCCTCATCTACGACGAGATCCGGAAACTCGGAGTGCGGAGACACCCGGGCAGTGAGTGACACACCTGGGCACACCTGGGCACACCTGGGCACACCTGGGCACACCTGGGGATACCTGGGGACACCTGGGGACACCTGGGGACACCTGGGCACACCTGGGCACACCTGGGGACACCTGGGGACACCTGGGGACACCTGGGGACACCTGGGGACACCCAAAACACACCTGGGGACACACCTGGGCACACCTGGGGGGGCTGGGGGCACCTGGGCACACCTGGGGACAGCTGGGCACACCTGGGGACACCTGGGGACACTTGGGGACACCTGGGGATACTTGAGATACACCTGGACACACCTGGGGGGGCTGGGGACACACCTGGGGACACCTGGAGCTCACCTGGGGACACCTGGGGACACCCGGGGACACCTGGGGGCTGCCCCACCCTCACCTGTCTGGGTTCTCTCCCCCCCCCCAGGTTGGTGGGATCGGGAACTTTACTACTGAGACACCTGGAGCTCACCTGGAGCTCACCTGGAGCTCACCTGGAACACCTGGAACCCTCCCTGAACACCTGGACCTCACCTGGGACCCCCCTGAGACCCCCCTGGGACACCTGGGACCCTCCTTGGACACCTGGAGCTCACCTGGGACCCCCCTGGAACCCTCCCTGAACACCTGGAACCCTCCCTGAACACCTGGAGCTCACCTGGGACCCCCCTGGAACCCTCCCTGGACACCTGGAGCTCACCTGGAGCTCACCTGGGACCCCCCTGGAACCCTCCCTGGACACCTGGAGCTCACCTGGAACACCTGGAACCCTCCCTGGACACCTGGAGCTCACCTGGAACCCTCCCTGAACACCTGGAGCTCACCTGGAGCTCACCTGAGACCCCCTGGGACCCCCCTGGGACCCCCCTGGAACCCTCCCTGAAGACCTGGAGCTCACCTGGAGCTCACCTGGGCCCCTCCCCCATCACTGGGACTCACCTGGGACCCACTCAGGACCCCCCTGGGACACCTGGAGCTCACCTGGAGCTCACCTGAGACCCCCCTGGGACACCTGGGACCCTCCTTGGACACCTGGGACCCACCTGGGCCCCTCCCCCCATCGCTGGGACCCATCTGGACCCACCCAGGACCCTCCTCAGATACCTGGGACCCACCTGGGACCCACCTGGGACCCACCTGCAGACCTGGAACCGCTCCTGGGACTCACCTGGGACCATCCTTGGACACCTGGAGCCCCCCTGGGCCCCTCCCCCCATCGCTGGGACCCCCCCTGGGCCCCTCCCCCCATCGCTGGGACCCCCCCCCCATGGCCCCTCCCCCGCACACCTGGACTGGATCCCCCCTCCCCCACCCCCCGTCCCCCCCAATAAAGGCACAGGTGACTCCTCCAGGTGTGGCCAGGTGTGTTTATTGCTCAGGGCGGGGCTGGGGGGGACACCTGGGGACACCTGGGGACACCTGGGCCACGCCCACTGCACACCTGAGATCCAGTGACACACCTGTGACGTCATCTGCTCACCTGTGATGTCACCTGCACACCTGAGATCCAGTGACACACCTGTGACGTCATCTGCACACTTGTGATGTCACCTCGATACCTGTGACGTCATCTGCACACCTGTGACGTCACCTGGACACCTGTGATGTCACCTGTGACGTCACCTGGACACCTGTGATGTCACCTGTGACGTCACCTGGACACCTGTGATGTCGCCTGGATACCTGTGATGTCACCTGTGATGTCACCTGCACACCTGTGATATCGCCTGCACACCTGTGACGTCACCTGGATCTCTGTGACGTCACCTGCACACCTGTGAGGTCACCTCTGATGTCACCTGCACACCTGTGATGTCACCCAGACACCTGTGACGTCACCTGGACACCTGTGATGTCACCTGTGATGTCATCTCTGATGTCATCTACACACCTGTGGCGTCACCTGCACACATGTGATGTCACCTGTGATGTCACCCAGACACCTGTGATGTCACCTGTGATGTCACCTGGACACCTGTGATGTCACCTGTGATGTCACCTGCACACCTGTGATGTCACCTCTGATGTCACCTGCACACCTGTGATGTCACCTGTGATGTCACCTGCACACCCGTGACGTCGCTGCACACCTGTGATGTCACTGCACACCTGTGATGTCACCAGCACACCTGTGATGTCACCTGGATCTCTGTGACGTCACCAGCACACCTGTGATGTCACCTGCGATGTCACCTGGATACCTGTGACGCCACCTGCACCCCTGTGACGTCATCTGCACACCTGTGACGTCACCCAAACACCTGTGATGTCACCTGGACACCTGTGACGTCACCTACACATCTGTGATGTCACCTGCACACCTGTGACATCACCTGTGATGTCACCTGCACACCTGTGATGTCACCTGTACACCTGTGACATCACCTGTGATGTCACCTGCACACCTGTCATGTCACCTCGATCTCTGTGATGTCACCTGCACACCTGTGACGTCACCTGGACACCTGTGATGCCACCCTGATACCTGTGATGTCACCTGCACACCTGTGACGTCACCTCTGATGTCACTGCACACCTGTGACGACACCTGTGATGTCACCTGGACACCTGTGATGTCACCTCTGATGTCACTGCACACCTGTGATGTCACCTGTGACGTCACCTGGGCCCCTCCCCAGCACACCTGGACTGGATTCCTGCCCTTAAACCCCAAAAATAAACACACAGGTGAGTCCAGGTGTGTCCAGGTGTGCCCAGGTGTGTCCAGGTGTGTCCAGGTGTGCCCAGGTGTGTCCAGGTGTGTCCAGGTGTATCCAGGTGTATCTCAGGTGTATCCAGGTGTGTCCAGGTGTGTCCAGGTGTATCTCAGGTGAGTCCAGGTGTGTCCAGGTGTGCCCAGGTGTGTCCAGGTGTGTCCAGGTGTGTCCAGGTGTGTCCATGTTCACTCAGGTGTATCTCGGGTGTCTCCAGATGTGTCCAGGTGTATCTCAGCTGCCCCAGGTGTCCCCAGGTGTATCTCGGGTGTCTCCAGATGTGTCCAGGTGTATTTCCAGTGCTCCCACATCTGTCCATGTTCGTTCAGGTGTGTCCAGGTGTGTCCAGGTGTATCTCAGGTGTATCCAGGTGTGTCCACGTTCACTCAGGTGTGTCTTAGGTGTCCCCAGATGTCCTCAGGTGTCCCCAGGTGTGTCCAGGTGTATCTCAGGTGTATCTCAGGTGTGTTTGGGTGTATCCCAGGTGTATCTCAGGTGTCTCCAGGTGTATCTCAGGTATCTCCAGGTGTATCTCAGGTGTCCCCAGGTGTCTCAAGGTGGGGGTAGGAGGGGCACCAGCAGTCTGAGGGCCCCCAGCCCCAGCGCCGCCGCCCCCACAGGTGAGTCCAGGTGTATCCAGGTGTATCTCAGGTGTATCCAGGTGTTTGGGTGTATCCCAGGTGTATCTCAGGTGTATCCCAGGTGTATCTCAGGTGTGCTCAGGTGTGTCCAGGTGTGTCTCAAGGTGGGGGTAGCAGTGGTACCAGCAGTCTGAGCGCCCCCAGCCCCAGCGCCGCCGCCCCCACAGATGAGTCCAGGTGTCTCCAGGTGTCTCCAGGTGTACCCAGGTGTATCTCAGGTGTCCCCAGGTGTCTCAAGGTGGGGGTAGGAGGGGTACCAGCAGTCTGAGCGCCCCCAGCCCCAGCGCCGCCGCCCCCACAGGTGAGTCCAGGTGTATCCAGGTGTATCCAGGTGTCTCCAGGTGTCTCCAGGTGTCCCCAGGTGTCTCTCAGGTGTCTCAGGGCGGTGGTAGCAGTGGCACCAGCAGTCTGAGCGCCCCCAGCCCCAGCGCCGCCGCCCCCACAGGTGAGTCCAGGTGTATCTCAGGTGTGTTTGGGTGTCTCCAGGTGTATCTCAGGTGAGTCCAGGTGTATCCCAGGTGTCCCCAGGTGTCTCCAGGTGTATCTCAGGTGTCCCCAGGTGTCTCAAGGTGGGGGTAGGAGGGGTACCAGCAGTCTGAGAGCCCCCAGCCCCAGCGCCGCCGCCCCACAGGTGAGTCCAGGTGTATCTCAGGTGTGTTTGGGTGTATCCAGGTGTATCTCAGGTGTCTCCAGGTGTGTCCAGGTGTGTCCAGGTGTATCTCAGGGCGGTGGGAGGAGGGGTACCAGCAGTCTGAGCGCCCCCAGCCCCAGCGCCGCCGCCCCCAGCGCTCGCAGCCCCAGCGCCCCCCAGGGCCCCAGGCCCAGCGCCTGCCCCGCCCACCTGGGGAGAGAGAGAGAGAGAGGAGGGGGCGTGGCCTCAGCGGGGAGGGGCCGGGACACGCCCCCTCATTTGCATAGAGCCGGACACGCCCACAAAGGCTCCCCCACCCCCCCCCCTTTTCCCCTCAAGCTCCGCCCCCTTTTTGCCAGAGACTCCTCTGGGAATTCCTGGCCCCTCCCCCATCACCCCTCCCCCACCCCATGGCCCCTCCCCCACCCCCCATCACCCCTCCCCCACCCCATGGCCCCACCCCCCATGGCCCCTCCCCCACCCTGCTGCCCCTCCCCCGTACCCGCTCAGGAACCCCTCGTACGCCCCTCCCCCACCCCCTGACCCTCCCCCATGGCCCCTCCCCCATACTCGCTCAGGAACCCCTCCCCCACCCCCCATCGCCCCTCCCCCACCCCATTCCCCCTCCCCCAGCCCCTCCCCCACCCCATGGCCCCTCCCCCACCCCCCATCGCCCCATCCCCACCCCATGGCCCCTCCCCCACAGCCCATCACCCCTCCCCCACCCCATTGCCCCTCCCCCATACCCGCTCATGAACCCCTCCCCCACCCCCCAGCCCCCCTCCCCCACCCCCTCCCCCACCCCGCCCCTCCCCCATACCCGCTCAGGAACCCCTCGTACGCCGTCCCCAGCCCCTCCCCCACCCTGCCCCTCCCCCCCAGCCCCTCCCCCACCCTGCCCCTCCCCCGTACCCGCTCAGGAACCCCTCGTACGCCCCTCCCCCACCCCATTGCCCCTCCCCCACCCCATTGCCCCTCCCCCATTGCCCCTCCCCCATACCCGCTCAGGAACCCCTCGTACGC
>CM076535.1:242507-278855 GCA_038429875.1 Poecile montanus
CGGACCCCTCCCCCACCCCAGATCCCTCCCCCACCCCCGGACCCCTCCCCCACCCCCCAGACCCCTCCCCCACCCCTCACTGACCCCACCCCCACCCCAGACCCCTCCCCCACCCTTCACTGACCCCTCCCCCACCCCTCCCCCTCCTGTTTTGGGTCTGGGGTCGCGGCCGCCCCTCCCCCCCCTCCCCCCCTCCCCTCCCCTCCCCTCCCCCCCCCGGGGGTCGCTGTTGTCTGGGTGGGGGAGGGGCGGCGGCGCTGGGACCCCCCCGGGGGGGGGGAGGGGAGGGAAATTTGGGGGGAATTCGGGGGAATTCGGGGCTGGGAAATTGGGGGAAAATCCGGGGAATTCGGGGCTGGAATTGGGGAGAAATCGGGGAAAAATCGGGGTCTGGAATTGGGGAAAAATCGGGAAAAATCGGGGTCTGGAATTGGGGGAAATTGGGAAAAATTCGGGATAAATTCGGGATTAATTTGGAATTAATTTGGAATTAATTTGGAATTAATTTGAGATTAATTCAGAATAAATTCGGGATAAATTTCAGATTAATTCGGGATTAATTCGGGATAAATTCAGGATAATGTCGGGATTAATTCGGGATAAATCAGAGATAAATTCAGGATTAATTCGGAATTAATTCAGGATAAATTAGATATTAATTCAGGATTAATTCGGAATTAATTTGTGATAAATTCGGGATAAATTCGGGATAAATTCAGGATAAATTCGGGATAAATTCGGGATAAATTAGAGATTAATTTGTGATAAATTCGGGATAAATTCAGGATAAATCCGGGATAAATTCGGGATAAATTCGGGGTAAATTAGAGATTAATTCGGAATTAATTCAGGATAAATTCGGGATAAATTCGGGATAAATTCGGGATAAATTCGGGATAAATTCGGGATAAATTAGAGATTAATTCGGAATTAATTCAGGATAAATTTGTGATAAATTCAGGATAAATTCGGGATAAATTCGGGATAAATTCGGGATAAATTAGAGATTAATTCGGAATTAATTCAGGATAAATTTGTGATAAATTCAGGATTAATTCAGGATAAATTCGGGATAAATCCGGGATAAATTCGGCGTTTTTTGGGGTGAATCCCCCCGGTTTCCGGGGTGCGGGGGGGGGTCTCCGATCCCGGGTGGGGGAGGGGCTCCTCCGCCAGGTCCCGACCCCTCCCCCCCCTCCCGGACCCCCCCCCCCTCCCCCCGGTGGCGGCCCCGGAGCGCGGAGGCGGCGGCGGCCGCGGGGTCCCGGTGAGCGGGGGGAGGGGCGGGGGGGGGTGGGGGGAGGGGTCCGGGGGTCGCCCCTCCCCCCCCCTCCCCTCCCTTCCCGCTTTTCCCCTCCCCCCACCTCGGGGTTTTTTTTCCCCGGTTTTTTTTTCCCCCCCCCCTCCAAAAAAATAAAATAAAATAAAAATAAAATCGGCGGCCCCTCCCCCCACCCCAAAATGGGGAAAAAATCCCGGGAAAACGGGAAAAAAAAATGGGGAAAATGGAAAAAAAAATGGGGGGAAAATGGGAAAAAAAATGGGGGGAAAATGGGGAAAAAAACGGGAAAAAAACGGGGAAAAAACGGAGAAAAAAACGGGAAAAAGGGAAAATTCCCGGTGGGAAAAAATAAAAATAAAGGGGGAGGAGGGGGAGGGGATGTCGCGATAGGGGGGGGGCGGGGCCGGAGTGTCCGAATGTCCGAATGTCCGAATGTCCGAATGTCCATCCTTGTCCATCCCCGTGTCCGTCTGTCCATCCCCGTGTCCATCCCGTGTCCATCCCGTGTCCGTCTGTCCGTCCCTGTCTCTGAATGGGGGAGGGGAGGGGGGGGGAAGCTCCTGATTTTTTCCCATTTTTCCCTTTTTTTCCCCCGTTTTTTTCCCGTTTTTTTTCCCGTTTTTTCCCCATTTTTCCCGTTTTTTCCCACTTTTTCCTTTTTTTCCCCTTTTTTCCGATGTTTTTCCCCATTTTCTCCCCATTTTTCCCCCATTTCTCCCCATTTTTCCCCCATTTCCCCCCCCGTTTTTTCCCATTTTCCCCATTTCTTCCCATTTTTTCCTTTTTTTTCCCCATTTTTCCTCATTTCCCCCCTTTTTTTCCCATTTTTTCCATTTTTTTTCCCATTTTCCCCCCATTTTTCCCGGTTTTTTCCCGTTTTTCCCATTTTTTCCCATTTTTTCCCGTTTTCCCGTTTTTTTTTCCCGCTTTATTTCCCCTCCCCCCCCTCCCCGCCCCTCCCCCCGCTGTCCCCGCGTGCCCCCGCCCCTCCCCCCCCCGATCGATCCCCGGATCGATTCCCGCCCCTCCCCCCCCGATCGATCCCGTGGGAAAATCCCGCCCGGGGGGGGGAGGGGGGGGCTGGGGACACCCGGGGGGGGGGAGGGGACGTTTGGGGACATTTGGGGGGGGTCTGGGGGGGTCTGGGGACACCTGGAAGGACCTGGGGACACCCGGGGGGGGGGAGGGGACGTTTGGGGACGTTTGGGGACATTTGGGGGGGCTCTGGGGGGGTTTGGGGACATTTGGGGACATTTGGGGACACCCGGGGGGCTCTGGAGGGGTCTGGGGGGGATTTGGGGACATTTGGGGGGGTCTGGGGACACCTGGGGGGGGTCTGGGGACATTTCGGGACATTTGGGGGGTTCTGGGGACACTTGAGGGGGGTCTGGGGGGTCTGGGGACATTTGGGGACATTTGGGGGGGTCTGGGGACATTTGGGGACATTTTGGGGACATTTGGGGACATTTGGGGACATTTGGGGACATTTGGGGGGGTCTGAGGGGGTCTGGGGACACTTGAGGGGGGTCTGGGGGGGGGTTGGGGACATTTGGGGACATTTGGGGATATTTGGGGATATTTGGGGACATTTTGGGGAGTCTGGGGACATTTGGGGGGCTTTGAGGGGCTCTGGGGGGGATTTGGGGACATTTGGGGACATTTGGGGGGGGTCTGGGGACACTTGAGGGGGGTCTGGGGACATTTGGGGACATTTGGGGCGGCTTTGAGGGGGTCTGGGGGGGATTTGGGGACATTTGGGGACACTTGGGGACATTTTGGGGGGTCAGGGGACATTTGGGGGGGGTCTGGGGACATTTGGGGGGGTCTGGGGACACCTGGGGGGCATTTGGGGACATTTGGGGACATTTGGGGACATTTTGGAGGGTCAGGGGACATTTGGGGGGGCTCTGGGGACATTTGGGGACATTTGGGGGGGCTTTGAGGGGGTCTGGAGACATTTGGGGACATTTGGGGACATTTGGGGACATTTGAGGGGGTCTGGGGACACCTGGGGGGGCTCTGGGGGAGTTTGGGGACATTTGGGGGGGTCTGAGGGGGTCTGGGGACACTTGAGGGGGGTCTGGGGGGGATTTGGGGACATTTCGGGACATTTTGGGGACATTTGTGGGGGTCTGGAGACATTTGGGGACATTTGGGGGGAGTTTGAAGGGGTCTGGGGGAGTTTGGGGACATTTGGGGACATTTGAGGGGGTCTGGGGACACCTGGGAGGATTTGGGGACATTTGGGGACATTTGGGGACACCCGGGGGGGGGCGGGGCAATCCCCTGGGGTCACGCTGGATTTTGGGCTGTTTTCGGCGGTTTTGGGTTAATTTCGGCTGGTTTTGGGTGTTTTTGGGCTGTTTTCGGCTGTTTTTGGGTTATTTTCGGCTGGTTTTGGGTGTTTTTCGGGTGTTTTCGGCTGTTTTTGGGGTGTTTTCGCTGTTTTTGGGGTGTTTTTGGGCTGTTTTCGGCTGGTTTTGGGCTGTTTTCGCTGTTTTCGGGGTGTTTTCAGCAGTTTTTGGGGTGTTTTTGGCTGTTTTCCGCTGTTTTTGGGGTGTTTTTGGGCTGTTTTCGCTGTTTTCGGGGTGTCTCCATGTGAGCGCCCGTCCCACGCCCCGCGGGTTCCGTCACCACCGGCGCTTCCTCCGGAGCTTCCTGGAGCCCCAAAATCCCCCAAAATCCCCCCAAAATCCCCCCAAAATCACCCCAAAATCCCCCCAAAATCCCTCCCCCAAATCTCCTCTCCATCCCAGCCCCAAATCCCCCCAAATTCCCCCCAAATCCCCCCCAAAATCCCCCCAAAATCCCCCAAATTCCCCCCAAAATCCCCCCAAAATCCCTCCCCCAAATCTCCTCTCCATCCCAGCCCCAAATCCCCCCAAATTCCCCCCAAAATCCCCCAAAATCCCCCAAAATCTCCCCAAAATCCCCCAAAACCCCCCAAATCCCCCCAAAACCCCCCCAGAACCCCCATGGTGAACCCCAACACTTGGGCCGCAGGTACCGGGGGGGAATTTGGGAATTTTTGGGATTTTTGGGATTTTTTGGGAATTTTTTTGGGTCTTTTTGGGTCTTTTTGGGGTGTCCGGGAAGGGGGAAAAAAAAAAGGAGCTTTTGGGGAGATTTTGGGGATTTTTGGGTCGGGGGTCCCGGGGAGGTTTTGGGGGATTTTGGGGTGAAATTCGGGGGTCTCCGGGGGAGGGGGGGTGAGGCCGAATTTTGGGGATTTTTGGGCAAATTCTTCATTTTTTTAAAAAAATATTAATTATTTTATTTTTAATTAAAAAAAAAAAAAAAACAAAAACGGCGAAAGGAGAAGTGAAAGTGGGGGGAGGGGCAGAGGGGGGGGGGGTCGGGTCCCCCCTTCCCCTCCCCCACCCCGGGGGGTGACTCAGCCTCATGCAAATGAGGGGGGGGGAGGGGAGGGGAGGGGGTGACACCCCCGGGACCCCTCCCCCATCCCCCACTCCATCCCCGGAGCTTCTGGAGCCGCCGGACCCCAAAAAACCCCAAAAAAAACCCAAAAAACCCCAAAATCCCCCCAAAATCCCCCCCAAAACCCCCAAAATCCCCCCAAAAACGCCCCCGGAAGGGGTTAAACCCCCTCCCCCCCAGGTAACCAGGGGGATTTGGGGAGATTTTGGGGATTTTGGGGATTTGGGGGGATTTGGGGAGATTTTGGGGAGATTTTGGGGATTTTTGGGGATTTTGGGGGGATTTGGGGATTTTGGGGTGAATTTTGGGGCCATTTTGGGTCCGTTGAGGGCGATTTTGGGGGGAATTTGGGGATTTTGGGGGGAATTTGGGGCTTTTCTGGGAGGTTTCAATTTGGGGCGATTTTGGCTGAATTTGGGGCGATTTTGGGCGATTTTGGGGCGATTTGGAGGCGTTTTGGGGCGGCTCGAGGTGATTTGGGGGCGATTTTGGGGTGGTTTTGGGTCATTTTGGGGTGACCCCGGGAGATCTTGGGGTTGAAACGATTCCAGGTTGATTTTGGGTCATTTCAGGGTAATTTTGAATGATTTTGGGGTGACCCTGGGGGATTTTGGGGTTGAAATAATTCCAGGTTGATTTTGGGTGAATTTTGGGTAATTTTGGGGTGATTTTGGGTAATTTTGGGGTGATTTTGGGTGATTTGGGGTAATTTTGGGGTGATTTTGGGGTGATTTGGGGTAATTTGGGGTGATTTTGGGGTAATTTTGGGGTGATTTTGGGTGATTTTGGGGTGATTTGGGGTAATTTGGGGTGATTTTGGGGTGATTTGGGGTGAATTTTGGGTGATTTTGGGGTGATTTGGGGTGATTTTGGGGTAATTTTGGGGTAATTTTGGGGTGATTTTGGGGTGATTTTGGGTAATTTTGGGTGATTTTGGGGTGATTTGGGGTAATTTTGGGGTGATTTGGGGTAATTTTGGGTAATTTTGGGTGATTTTGGGTAATTTTGGGTGATTTTGGGGTGATTTGGGGTAATTTTGGGGTGATTTGGGGTAATTTTGGGGTGATTTGGGGTAATTTTGGGGTAATTTTGGGGTGATTTTGGGTAATTTTGGGTGATTTTGGGGTGATTTGGGGTAATTTTGGGGTGATTTGGGGTAATTTTGGGGTGATTTCGGGTAATTTTGGGTAATTTTGGGTGATTTTGGGGTGATTTTGGGTAATTTTGGGTGATTTTGGGGTGATTTTGGGGTAATTTTGGGGTGATTTTGGGTGATTTTGGGCTGATTTGGGCTGATTTTGGGTGATTTTGGGCTGATTTTGGGTGATTTTGGGGTGATTTGATTCCCCCCCCCAGAACTGAGGATGTCTAAACCCCTGGAGCTGGAGAAGGAGCTGCCGGGGGAGCGCCCAGGTAGGAGAAATTCGGGGAAATTTGGGGAAATTTGGGGATTTGGGGGGTCCCGGGGGGATTTGGGGACCCCCCTGAGTGTCCCCTCCCCCCCCAGACACAGAAACCAATGGACCCGACACGAACCACCAGGTGAGATTTGGGGTTTTTTGGGGTTTTTTGGTTTTTTTTTGGGGTTTTTTGGGGTTTTTTGGGGTTTTTGGGGGGTCCTGGGGTTGGACCCTCCCCCCTCCCAAAATCTGGGGGTCTCCCCAAAATTTCTCTCCCCTCTCCCCCCCCCCCAGGCCCCAGCAGAACAAACCCCCCCCCTTCGGCCCCGCCCCCCCCCGGCGCCAAGGTAAGAGAGAGACCCCCAAAATCCACCCAAATCCACCCAAAATTCACCCAAAATTCACCCAAAATCCTCCCAAAATCCTCCCCAAAATCATCCCCAAAATCCTCAAAAAATCCACCCAAAATTCACCCAAAATCATCCCCAAAATCCACCCCAAATCCTCCCAAAATCATCCCCAAAATCAGCCCAAAATCCACCCAAAATCAGCAAAAAATCCACCCAAAATCTCCCCAAATTCTACCCGAAATCCTCCCCAAAATCCACCCCAAATCAGCAAAAAATCCACCCAAAATTGACCAAAATTCCTCCCCAAAATTCACCCAAAATCCACCAAAATTCCTTCCCAAAATCCGTCGCAAATCCGCCCCAAATCCACCCAAATTCCGCCCCAAATTCCCCAAAATCCGCCCCAAAATCCCCAAAATCCGCCCCAAATTCCCCAAATCCGCCCCGGTCCCGCCCCTCCCCCTCCCGTTCCTGTTTTGGTGCCCGGGGTGGGGGAGGGGGCGGGGGGGGAGGGGCGGGGGGGGGGAAATCCCGGGCGGGGGGCGGCGGCGGCAAAACAGGAAATGGGGGGGGGGTCCCCAAAATCCGCCAAAAACGCCCCAAAATCACCAAAAAATCGCTCGAAACGCCCCAAAATCTGCCCCGAACGCACTGAAATCACCCAAAATCACCCCAAAAATGGCCAAAATCACCCCAAAATCACCCCCAAAACACCCAAAATCTCACAAATCATCCCCAAAATCACCCCGAAAACACCCAAAATCGCCCAAATCATCCCCAAAATCACCCCCAAAACACCCAAAATCGCCCAAATCATCCCCAAAATCACCCCCAAAACACCCAAAATCACCCCTAAAACCACAAAAAAACTCCCGAAATCGCCAAAATCCCCCCCAAAATCACCTGGGAACGCCCCAAAATCGGCTCCAAACCAACCCCAAATCCCCCAAATCCCTTCAGACTCCCCCAAATCCCCCAAAACCTCCCGAATTTCCCGAATTTTCCCGGATTTTCCCGAATTTTCCCGAATTTCCCGGATTTTCCCGAATTTTCCCGAATTTTCCCGGATTTTCCCGGATTTTCCCGGATTTTTCCCGAATTTGCCGGAATTTGCCCCAAATCCCGCAGGTGACGGGTCCGGAGCCGCCCCCTCCCCAGCCCGCGCCCCCTCCCCAGGCTCAGCTGCTGCTCGCGGGGTCCCAACTGGCGGGGGTGAGTGAGGGGGGGGCATTTGGGGACATTTGGGGACATTCGAGAACATTCGGGGACATTTGGGGAATTTTTTAAAATTTTTTTAATTTTTTTTTAATTTTTTGGGGATTTTTTTGGATTTTTTGGGATTTTTTGGGGGATTTTTTTGGGGATTTTTTTGGGATATTTTGGGATTTTTTGGGGGATTTTTTTTAGAATTTTTTTTGGAATTTTTTTTTGGGGACATTTTGGGGATTTTTTTTTTTAATATTTTGGAATTTTTTTGGGGATATTTTGGGGATATTTTGGATTTTTTGGGGATTTTTTTGGGGATTTTTTTGGGATATTTTGGGATTTTTGGGGATTTTTTTTAGAATTTTTTTTGGAATTTTTTTGGGGACATTTTGGGGAATTTTTTTTTTAATATTTTTGGGGATATTTTGGGGATATTTTGGATTTTTTTGGGGATTTTTTGGGGATATTTTGGGGGGTTTCGGGGCGGGGTTGGGGGCGGGGCTTCGCTGCTGCGGGGGGCGGGGCTTGGGGCCGGCACTAACCCGCTGCCTCTGTCCGTCCCCGTGTGTCCGTCTGTCCGTTCCCCGCGTGTCCGTCTGTCCTCCCTGTCCGTCCCCGTGTCCGTCTGTCCGTCTGTCCCCGTGTCCGTCTGTCTGTCCTGTCCGTCCCCGTGTGTCCGTCTGTCCGTTCCCCGCGTGTCTGTCCGTGTGTCTGTCCCTGTCCATCCCGTGCCTGTCCGTCTGTCTGTCCGTCCGTCCCCTGTCCGCCTGTCCCCCCCTCCCGTGCCCGTCCATCCCCCTGTCCATCCCCTGTCCCTCTGTCTGTCCGTCCGTCCCGTGCCCGCCCCTGTCCCGTGTCCGTCTGTCCGTCTGTCCATCCCGTGTCCGTCTGTCCATCCCGTGTCCGTCTGTCCGTCTGTCCATCCCCCGTGTGTCCGTCTGTCCGTGTGTCCATCTGTCCATCCCGTGTCCGTGTGTCCATCCCGTGTCCGTCTGTCCGTCTGTCCATCCCGTGTCCGTCCCGTGTCCGTGTGTCCGTCTGTCCATCCCGTGTCCATCTGTCCATCCCGTGTCCGTCTGTCCGTGTGTCCGTGTGTCCGTGTGTCCGTCTGTCCATCCCGTGTCCGTCTGTCCGTCTGTCCATCCCGTGTCCGTCTGTCCCGTGTCCGTGTCTGTCCGTCTGTCCCCTGTCCCGTGTCCATCCCCCTGTCCGTCCCCCCCCCCGTCCGTCTGTCCCGTGTCCGTCTGTCCCCTGTCCGTCTGTCCATCCCGTGTCCGTGTCCGTCTGTCCCGTGTCCATCCCGTGTCCATCCCGTGTCCCCCTGTCTGTCCGTCT
Organism: Poecile montanus; assembly: GCA_038429875.1. Classification (NCBI taxonomy): domain Eukaryota; kingdom Metazoa; phylum Chordata; class Aves; order Passeriformes; family Paridae; genus Poecile; species Poecile montanus. The sequence goes on from CM076535.1 coordinate 251,519, forward strand.
GTCCATCCCGTGTCCGTGTGTCCGTCTGTCCATCCCGTGTCCATGTGTCCGTCTGTCCATCCCCCGTGTCCGTGTGTCCGTCTGTCCATCGTCTGTCCGTCTGTCCGTCTGTCCCTGTCCCGTGTCCCCGTGTCCCCCTGTCCGTCTGTCCGTCTGTCCATCCCCCGTGTGTCTGTGTGTCCGTCTGTCCCGTGTCCGTGTCCGTGTGTCCGTCCGTCCATGTGTCCATCCCGTGTCCATCTGTCCATCCCGTGTCCGTCTGTCCGTGTGTCCATCCCGTGTCCGTCTGTCCATCCCCCGTGTGTCCGTGTGTCCATCTGTCCATCCCCCGTGTCCCCCTGTCCCCTGTCCGTGTGTCCGTGTGTCCGTGTGTCCGTCTGTCCATCCCCCATGTCCGTCCGTCCGTGTGTCCATCCCGTGTCCGTGTGTCCGTCTGTCCCGTGTCCGTCTGTCCGTGTGTCCCTGTCCCGTGTCCGTCTGTCCATCCCCCGTGTCCGTGTGTCCATCCCGTGTCCGTCTGTCCGTGTGTCCCGTGTCCGTGTGTCCGTCTGTCCATCCCCCGTCTGTCCGTGTGTCCGTGTGTCCGTGTGTGTCCCCCTGTCCATCCCGTGTCCGTCTGTCCATCCCCCGTGTGTGTCCGTGTGTCCATCCCGTGTCCGTCTGTCCATCCCCCGTGTCCGTGTGTCCATCCCGTGTCCATCCCGTGTCCGTGTGTCCGTCTGTCCGTCTGTCCCGTGTCCGTCTGTCCGTCTGTCCGCAGCTGGCCGCGCTGCTCCCGGCCCCTCAGCAGCTCCTGGCCCAGGCTCAGCTCTTGGCGGCCGCGGCCGCGCAGCTCCCGCAGGGCCCCGCCCCTCCCCCCCCCGCCGCCCCTCCCCCCCCCCCGCGCCCCCCGCCCCTCCCCCTCCCCCCGCCGGGACCCCCGAGGGGGCCCCTCCCCCCCCTCCCCCTCCCCCTCCCCCCCCGCTGCCGCTGCCCGGCCCCATCCAGCTCTCGGCGCAGGTAAGGGGGGCCCGGGACCCGAAACTGCGCGGAATCGCCCCAAAATCAGCCCAAAAACAGCCCAAAATCAACCCCAAAATCAACCCAAAATCAACCCAAAATAACACCAAAACCAGCCCAAAATCAACCCGAAATCAGCCCAAAACCAGCCCCAAATCAACCCAAAACCAGCCTGAAATCACCCCAAAAATCACACCAAAATAACACCAAAACCAGCCCAAAATCAACCCAAAACCAGCACAAAATGACACCGAAAAGAGCCCAAAATCAGCACAAAATAACACTGAAATCCCACCGAAATCACCCCCGGAACCGCGCGGAATCGCCCCAAAATCACCCCAAAACCAGCCCCAAATCAGCCCAAAAACAGCATAAAAATCAGCCCCGAAAACAGCCCCAAATCAGCACAAAATCACCCCGAAATAACACCGAAAACAGCCCAAAACACACTGAAATCAGCCCCGAAACCACGCGGAATCGCCCCAAAATCGGCCCCGAAATCGCCCAGAAATAACACAGAAATCACCCCAAAATCATCCCCAAAACCAGCCCAAAATCGGCACAAGGATCAGCCCCGAAATCACCCCAAAATCACCCCAAAAGAACACCCCAAACCCAGCCCAAAATCATCCCCGGAACCGCACCCAAATCACCCCAAAATCACCCCAAAACCAGCCCCGGAACCGCACCCAAATCAGCCCCGAATCAACCCAAAATCGGCACAAAAATCAGCCCCAAATGACCCCGAAATAACGCGGAAATCGGCCCCGAAATCAGCCCCGAAACCGCGCGGAATCGCCCCAAAATCGGCCCCAAAATGACCCCGAAATAACGCCAAAATCAGCCCAAAATCAGCCCCGGAACCGCACCCAAATCACCCCAAAATCACCCCAAAATCACCCCAAAACCAGCCCCGAAATCAGCCCCGGAACCGCACCCAAATCACCCCAAAATCACTCCAAAATGACCCGGAAATAGCACCCAAATCACCCCAAAATCACCCCAAAATCATCCCCGGAACCGCACCCAAATCACCCCCAAAATCGCCCCAAAATCACCCCAAAACCAGCCCCGGAACCGCGCGGAATCGCCCCAAAATCGGCCCCCAAATGACCCCGAAATAACGCGGAAAAATCGGCCCCGAATTCCCCCGAATTTGCCCCAATTCCCCTCCCCGAGTTTCTCCTCTCGGGGGGTCCCGGAGCTCACGCGGGACCCCCCCGGGTTGTGTCCGTCTGTCTGTCCCGTGTCTGTCCGTCTGTCCCGTGTCTGTCCGTCTGTCCGTCTGTCCGTGTGTCCTGTCCCATGTCCGTCTGTCTGTCTGTCTGTTCCCGTGTGTCCGTCTGTCCCGTCTCCGTCTGTCCTGCCTGTCCGTCTGTCCCGTGTCCGTCTGTCCCCGTGTGTGTCCGTGTGTCCTGTCCCGTGTCCGTCTGTCTGTTCCCGTGTGTGTCCGTCTGTCCCGTCCCTCTGTCCGTCTGTCCGTCTGTTCCCGGTCCGTCTGTCCCGTGTCCGTCTCCTGCCTCTGTCCCGTCTGTCCCGTGTCCGTCTGTCTCCGTCTGTCCTGTCCGTCTGTCCGTGTGTCCCGTGTCTGTCGGTCTGTCCGTCTGTCCGTCCGTCTCCTGTCCCGTGTCCCGTCCGTCCTGTCCCGTGTCGGTCCTGCCCCGTGTCCGTCTGTCCGTGCGTGTGTCCGTCTGTCCGTGCGTCCGTCCTGTGCGTCCGTCCTGTCCCGTGTGTCCGTCTGTCCGTCCGTCTGTCCGTCTGTCCGTCTGTCCGTGTGTCCGTGTGTCCCGGTGTCCGTCTGTCTCTCCTGTCCGTCCTGTCCCGTGTCCCGTGTCTGTCTGTCTGTCTGTCTGTCCCGTGTCCGTCTGTCTGTCCCATGTCCGTCTGTCTGTCCTGTCTGTCTGTCCGTGTGTCCGTCCGTCCGTCTGTCCGGTGTCCGTCTGTCTGTCCCGTGTCTGTCTGTCTGTCTGTCCGGTGTCCGTCTGTCTGTCTCTCCGTCTGTCCGGTGTCCCATGTCCGTCTGTCCCGTGTTCCGTCTGTCTGTCCTGTCTGTCTGTCCGTGTGTCCGTCTGTCCGTCTGTCCCGTGTCCTGTCCGTCTGTGCAGGAGGTCCAGCAGCTGTTGCAGCTGCAGCAGTTGGTTCTGGTGCCCGGCCACCCCCTGCAGCCCCCGCCCCAATTCCTGCTGCCCCCGGCCCAGCAGGGACAGACAGGTGGGGCTGGGGGGGTCCTGGGGGGTCTGGGGGGGTCTGGGGGGGTCCCGGGGGATTTTGGGTTTTTTTTTGGGTTTTTTGGGGTTTTTTTGGGGAGGTTTTGGGGGGGTTTTGGGGGCGGCTCCCCTGCAGCCCCCGCCCCAATTCCTGCTGCCCCCGGCCCAGCAGGGAAAGACGGGGGGGCTGGGGGGGTTCCTGGGGGGGTCCAGGGGGTCTGGGGGGATTTTGGGATTTTTTGGGATTTTTTGGGGTTTTTTTGGGTTTTTTTGGGGTTTTTTGGGGATTTTTTTGGGGTTTTTTTGGGAGGTTTTGGGGGGAGTTTTGGGGGAGGCTCCCCTGCAGCCCCCGCCCCAATTCCTGCTGCCCCGGCCCAGCAGGGACAGACAGGTGGGGCTGGGGGGGGTCCTGGGGGGGCTCGGGGGGGTCCTGGGGGGGGTCTGGGGGGGTTTTGGGATTTTTTGGGGTTTTTTGGGGATTTTTTGGGGTTTTTTTGGGAGGTTTTGGGGAGGTTTTGGGGGAGGCTCCCCTGCAGCCCCCGCCCCAATTCCTGCTGCCCCCGGCCCAGCAGGGACAGACAGGTGGGGCTGGGGGGGCTCGGGGGGGTCCTGGGGGGTCTGGGGGGTCTGGGGGGTCCTGGGGGGTTTTGGGGTTTTTTGGGGTTTTTTGGGGTTTTTTGGGGTTTTTTTGGGAGGTTTTGGGGGGGTTTTGGGGGCGGCTCCCCTGCAGCCCCCGCCCCAATTCCTGCTGCCCCCGGCCCAGCAGGACAGACAGGTGGGGCTGGGGGGGCTCTGGGGGTCTGGGGGGGTCCGGGGGGGTCCTGGGGGGGTTTTGGGGTTTTTTTGGGGTTTTTTGGGGTTTTTTGGGGATTTTTTGGGTTTTTTTTGGGAGGTTTTGGGGGGGTTTTGGGGGCGGCTCCCCTGCAGCCCCCGCCCCAATTCCTGCTGCCCCCGGCCCAGCAGGGACAGACAGGGGGGGCTCGGGGGGGCTCTGGGGGGCTGGGGGGGGTCCTGGGGGGGTCTGGGGGATTTTTGGGGTTTTTTGGGGTTTTTTTGGGTTTTTTTTGGGGGGAGTTTTGGGGGGGGCTCCCCTGCTGCCCCCGGCCCAGCAGGGACAGACAGGTGGGGCTGGGGGGGCTCGGGGGGGTCCTGGGGGTGTTTGGGGGGTCCTGGGGGGGTTTTGGGTTTTTTGGGTTTTTTTGGGGTTTTTTTTGGTTTTTTGGGGGACTCTGAGGGGATTTTGGGGGGTTTTTGGGCTCCTGGGGGGGGATTTGGGGGTCCCAGAGGGGTCTGGGGGGGATCAGGAACGTTCTGGGGGGTCCCTGTGGGGTTTGGGGGGGTCCCTGTGGGGTTTGGGGGTCTCTGGGGGGTCCGGGGGTCCCGGGGGATTTTGGGGGGGTCCCCGGGGGTTTTTGGGGACCCCCCTGACCCCCCCTTCCTCTCCCCCCAGGGCTGCTGCCCCCCCCCAACCTCTTTCAGCTACCTCAGCACAGCCCGGGGGGGCTCCTGCCCAACCCCCCCCGCGGGGGGCTGCACGCCCAGGTACGGGAGGGGTCCCCAAAACCCCCAAAAACCCCAAAAACCCCAAAATTCACCCCCGAAAACCCCAAAAACCCCAAAATTCACCCCCGAAAAACCCCAAAAACCCCAAAATTCACCCCCGAAAACCCCAAAAACCCAAAAATTCACCCCCGAAAACCCCAAAAACCCAAAAATTCACGCCCAAAAACCCCAAAAACCCAAAACTTCACCCCCAAAACCCCAAAAAACCCCAAAATCACCCCTGAAAACCCCAAATAACCCCAAAATCTGACCCCAAAAACCCCAAAAACCCCAAAATCATCCCCCAAAACCCCAAAAACACCCGAAATTCACCCCCAAAAACCCCAAAAAACCCCAAAATCACCCCTGAAAACCCCAAAAAACCCCAAAATCTGACCCCGAAAACCCCAAAAACCCAAAAATTCACCCCCAAAACCCCAAAAAACCCCAAAATCACCCCTGAAAACCCCAAAAACCCCAAAATCTGCCCCAAAAAATCCCCCAAATCCCCCCCAAATCCATCCACGCCCCCCCGGGGTTTTTTGGGGTCATTTTCCCCCTTTTTGGGTTTTTTGGGGGGTTTTGGGGATTTATTTTACGGAATTTTGGGATTTGTTTTTGTGGGATTTTTGGTTTATTTTTTGTGGGGTTTTGGGATTTATTTTTGGGTTTATTTTTGAGGGATTTGGGGTTTTATTCTGGGTGGTTTTGGGATTTATTTTAAGGGATTTTGGGGTTTTATTTTAGGGGTCAATTTTGGGGGATTTGGGGATTTATTTTGGGGGTTTTTGGGATTTATTTCTACTGATTTTGGGATTTATTTTTAAGAGATTTTGGGATTTATTTTCAGGGTTTTTGGGTTTATTTTTAAGGGATTTTGGGTTTATTTCTGGGTTTTTTGGGGGGTTTATTTTAAGGGATTTTGGGGTTTATTTTGGGGGTTTTTGGGTTCATTTTTAAGGGGTTTTGGGGTTTATTTTGAGGGGTTTTTGGGTTCATTTTTAAGGGGTTTTGGGATTTATTTTTGGGGTTTTTTGAGTTTATTTTTAAGGGATTTTGGGGTTTATTTTGGGGGGTTTTTGGGTTCATTTTTAAGGGTTTTGGGGTTTATTTCTGGGGTTTTTTTGGGATTTATTTTAAGGGATTTTGGGGTTTATTTTGGGGGTTTTTGGGGTTCATTTTTAAGGGGTTTTGGGATTTATTTTGGGGTTTTTTGGGTTAATTTTTAAGGGGTTTTGGGGTTTATTTCTGGGTTTTTTTTGGGATTTATTTTAAGGGATTTTGGGGTTTATTTTGGGAAGTTTTGGGGTTCATTTTTAAGGGATTTTGGGTCCATTTCCCGGAATTTCGGCTTCATTCCCTCCGGCTTCATTTTACCCCCACCCCAATTCGGATTTCTCCTCTTTTCCCCTCTTTTAACCCCAAATTTTAATTTTCTGGGGGGGATTTCTCCCCAGCCCGGGCCCCGCCCGGGGGTCCCCGAATCCCCGGGACCCCCGGGGGCCTCCCCAAAATGTCCCGAAATCCCCCCGGGGCCTCCCCGGAGGAGCCGAGCGACCTGGAGGAGCTGGAGCAGTTCGCCCGCACCTTCAAACAGAGGAGGATCAAGCTGGGGTTCACCCAGGTGAGCGCTGGATGTCTGGGAATTTGGGGAATTTTTGGGGAATTTTGGGGGGATTTTGGGGGGATTTTTTTGGGAATTATTTTGGATTTTTTGGGGGATTTTTTGAGGATTTTTTGGGGATTTTTTTGGGATTTTTGGGGGGATTTTTTTTTATTTTTGGGGGGATTTTTTGGGGATTTTTTGGGGATTTTTTGGGATTTTGGGGGATTTTTTGGGGATTTTTTGGGGATTTTTTTGGGATTTTTTTTTGATTTTTTGGGAATTATTTTGGATTTTTGGGGGGATTTTTTTTTTATTTTGGGGGGATTTTTTTGGGAATTTCTTTGGATTTTTTTGGATTTTTTTTTTAATTTTTGGGGATTTTTTTGGGAATTATTTTGGAATTTTTGGGGGATTTTTTGTGGATTTTTTTGGGATTTTTTGGGATTTTTGGGGGGATTTTTTGGGGATTTTTTTGGGGATTTTTTGGGGATTTTTTGGGGATTTTTTGGGATTTTTTGGGATTTTTTTGGGATTTTTTGGGAATTATTTGGATTTTTGGGGGGATTTTTTTTTATTTTGGGGGGATTTTTTTGGGAATTTCTTTGGATTTTTTTGGATATTTGGGGATTTTTTTGGGATTTTTTGGGGGATTTTTTGGGAATTATTTTGGATTTTTTGGGGGATTTTTTTGGGATTTTTTTGGGATTTTTTGGGATTTTTGGGGGGATTTTTGGGGGGATTTTTTGGGGATTTTTTGGGGATTTTTGGGGGATTTTTTGGGGATTTTGGGGGGATTTTTTTGGGAATTTCTTTGGATTTTTTTTAATTTTTTTCCGAATTTTTGGGGGATTTTGGGGGTTTTGGGGGGGGATTTTTTGTGGATTTTTTTTGGATATTTAGGAATTTTTTGGGATTTTTGGGGGGATTTTTTTGGGATTTTTTCCGGATTTTTTTGGATTTTGGGGGGATTTTTGGGGGATTTTTTTGGGATTTTTTGGGATTTTTGGGGCATTTTTGGGGGATTTTTGGGGGATTTTTTTGGGATTTTTTGGGGGGATTTTTAGGAATTTTTTAGGATTTTTTGTGGGGTTTTCGGGGCTTTTTTTGCCGAGGTTTAAGGGGGGTTTGGGGGAGGTTTGGGGTTTTTGGGGTTTGATTTGGAATTTTGGGGTTTTTTGGGGATTTTTTTTGCATTTTTTTGGGGGTCCCAGGTGGGATTTGGGGGAGGTTTGGGAGGATTTAAAGGGGATTTGGGGGTTCCCTATAGGGGATTTTGTAGGGGATTTTGGGGTTCCCTATAGGGGATTTTAAAGGGGATTTGGGGGTTCCCTATAGGGGATTTTATAGGGGATTTTGGGTTCCCTATAGGGGATTTTTTAGGGGATTTTGGGTTCCCTATAGGGGATTTTATAGGGGATTTTATAGGGGATTTTTTAGGGGATTTGGGGATTTTTGGGATTATTTCAGCTCAGGATTTTTGGGTCAATCTGGGGCTTTTTGGGGTGGATTTTTTGGGGTCCCCCCGTGGATTTTGGGGTCCCCAAGTGGATTTTGGGGTCGCAGGGGGACGTGGGCCCGGGGTTCCTTTGGGTTCCCTATGGGGGATTTTATAGGGGATTTTTTAGGGGATTTTGGGGATTTTTGGGATTATTTCAGCTCAGGATTTTTGGGTCAATCTGGGGCTTTTTGGGGTGGATTTTTTGGGGTCTCCCCGTGGATTTTGGGGTCCCCCCAAGTGGATTTTGGGGTCGCAGGGGGACGTGGGCCTGGGGTTCCTTTGGGTTCCCTATAGGGGATTTTTTTAGGGGATTTTGGGGATTTTTGGGATTATTTCGAGTCAGGTTTTTTTTGGGTCAATCTGGGGCTTTTTGGGGTGGATTTTTTGGGGTCCCCCCGTGGATTTTGGGGTCCCCCGTGGATTTTGGGGTCCCCCCGTGGATTTTGGGGTCCCCCCAAGTGGATTTTGGGGTCGCAGGGGGACGTGGGCCTGGCCATGGGGAAGCTCTACGGGAACGACTTCAGCCAGACGACGATCTCGCGCTTCGAGGCGCTGAACCTCAGCTTCAAGAACATGTGCAAGCTGAAACCGCTGCTGGAGACCTGGCTGAGGGACGCAGGTGGGACCTATAGACCCTATAGATACCCTATAGATCCCCTATAGATCCATGGATCCCATAGAAACCCCATAGATCCCGTATAGATCCCATAGGAACCCCATAGGAACCCCATAGGAACCCCATAGGAACCCCACAGTTCCCCCTGTGCAAGCTGAAACCGCTGCTGGAGACCTGGCTGAGGGACGCAGGTGGGACCTATAGACCCTATAGATACCCTATAGATCCATAAACCCCATAGAAACCCCATAGATCCCATATAGATCCCATAGGAACCCCACAGTTACCCCTGTGCAAGCTGAAACCGCTGCTGGAGACCTGGCTGAGGGACGCAGGTGGGACCTATAGAGACCCTATAGATACCCTATAGATCCCCTATAGATCCATAAACCCCATAGAAACCCCATAGAAACCCCATAGATCCCATAGGAACCCCATAGGAACCCCATAGGAACCCCACAGTTCCCCCTGTGCAAGCTGAAACCGCTGCTGGAGACCTGGCTGAGGGACGCAGGTGGGACCTATAGATACCCTATAGATCCCCTATAGATCCCCTATAGATCCATAAACCCCATAGAAACCCCATAGATCCCATAGGAACCCCATAGGAACCCCACAGGAACCCCTGTGCAAGCTGAAACCGCTGCTGGAGACCTGGCTGAGGGACGCAGGTGGGACCTATAGATACCCTATAGATACCCTATAGATCCATGGATCCCATAGAAACCCCATAGAAACCCCATAGATCCCATATAGATCCCATAGGAACCCCATAGGAACCCCACAGTTACCCCTGTGCAAGCTGAAACCGCTGCTGGAGACCTGGCTGAGGGACGCAGGTGGGACCTATGGATCCCATAGATCCCCTATAGATCCCCTATAGATCCATGGATCCCATAGAAACCCCATAGATCCCATAGGAACCCCATAGGAACCCCACGGTTACCCCTGTGCAAGCTGAAACCGCTGCTGGAGACCTGGCTGAGGGACGCAGGTGGGACCTATGGATCCCATAGATCCCCTATAGATCCCCTATAGATCCATAAACCCCATAGAAACCCCATAGATCCCATATAGATCCCATAGGAACCCCACAGTTCCCCCTGTGCAAGCTGAAACCGCTGCTGGAGACCTGGCTGAGGGACGCAGGTGGGACCTATAGATACCCTATAGATACCCTATAGATCCATGGATCCCATAGATCCCATAGAGATCCCATATAGGTCCCATAGGAACCCCATAGGAACCCCATAGGCCCTATAGGCTCCATAGGGTCTACAGGGCTCTATGGGCTCCATAGGCTCCATGGACTCTATAGGGTTTATGGGGTCTACAGGGTCCATAGGCTCTATAGGGCTCTATAGGGTCCATAGACTCCACAGGCTCTATAGGGTCTATAGGGTCTGTAGGATCTATAGGCTCCATAGGGTCCACGGGCTCTATAGGATCTACAGGCTCCATAGGGCCCTATAGGATCCACAGGGTCTATAGGGTCCATAGATTCCATGGGCTCCATAGGCTCTATAGGGCCCTATAGGCTTCATAGGGTCTATAGGGTCTATAGGGTCTATAGGGCCCTACAGGCTCCACAGGCTCTATAGGGTCTATAGGGCTCTATGGGCTCTATAGGCTCCACAGGCTCTATAGGGTCCATAGGATCTATAGGGTTCATAGGGCCCTATGGGCTCTATAGGGTCTATAGGGTCTATAGGGTCCATAGGGTCTATAGGCTCCACAGGGTCCATAGGCTCCATAGGGCCCTATGGGCTCTATAGGGTCTATAGGGTCTATAGGGTCTATAGGGTCTATAGGCTCCCCAGGCTCCATAGGGCCCTATGGGCTCTATAGGGTCTATAGGGTCTATAGGGTCTATAGGGTCTATAGGGCTCTATAGGGTCTATAGGGCTCTATAGGGTCTATAGGGTCTATAGGGCTCTATAGGGTCTATAGGGTCTATAGGGTCTATAGGGTCTATAGGGTCTATAGGGTCTATAGGGTCTATAGGGCTCTATAGGGTCTATAGGGCTCTATAGGGTCTATAGGGTCTATAGGGCTCTATAGGGTCTATAGGGTCTATAGGGTCTATAGGGTCTATAGGGTCTATAGGGCTCTATAGGGTCTATAGGCTCTATAGGGTCTATAGGGTCTATAGGGTCTATAGGGTCTATAGGGCTCTATAGGCTCCACAGGCTCCACAGGCTCCATAGGGCCCTATGGGCTCTATAGGGTCTATAGGGCCCTATGGGCTCCCCAGGCTCCATAGGGCCCTGTGGGCTCTATAGGGTCTATAGGCGCTGCCCCTCCCCCCCCAGAGACGATGTCGGTGGACTCGACCCTGCCCAGCCCCCCCTCGCTGGGCCCCCCCTCCCTGGGGGGCTTCGAGGGGCTCCCGGGGCGGCGCCGCAAGAAACGAACCAGCATCGAGACCAACGTGCGCTTCGCCCTGGAGAAATCCTTCCTGGCGGTGAGAGAATGTCCTGGAAAAACCCGGAATGTTCCGGAATGTTCTGGAAAATTCCCGAAATCCCGAAAATCCCAAAAAAACCCCGCGAAAAACGGCCCCAAAACGGCCCCAAACGGCCCCAAACCCATCCCAAACCCATCCCAAACCCAACGTGCGCTTCGCCCTGGAGAAATCCTTCCTGGCGGTGAGAGAACGTCCCGGAAAAACCCGGAATGTTCCGGAAAATTCCCAGAAATTCCTGAAATCCCAAAAAATCCTGAAAATCCCCAAAAAACCCCGCGAGAAACGGCTCCAAAACAGCCCCAAACGGCCCCAAACCCATCCCAAACCCAACGTGCGCTTCGCCCTGGAGAAATCCTTCCTGGCGGTGAGAGAACACCCCGGAATGTTCCGGAATGTTCCGGAAAATTCCAAAATATCCCAAAAAACCCCGCGAAAAACGGCCCAAAACGGCCCCAAAACGGCCCCAAAACGGCCCCAAACCCATCCCAAACCCAACGTGCGCCTCGCCCTGGAGAAATCCTTCCTGGCGGTGAGAGAACGTCCCGGAATGTTCCGGAAAATTCCCAGAAAATCCCGAAATATCCCAAAATATCCCCAATATTTTCCCCCATTTCCCCAGTGTTCTCCCCAATATTTTCCAATGTTTTTCCTATTTTTCCCCAATTTTTTCCCCAATATTTCCCCGATATTTTTCCCCAATTTCCCCAATATTTTCCCCAATATTTTTCCCAATTTTCCCCAATTTTTTCCCCGATATTTTCCCCGATATTTCCCCGATTTTTTCCCCAATTTCCCTGATATTTTCCCCAATATTTTTCCCAATTTTTTCCCCGTTATTTTCCCTGGTGTTTCCCCCATTTCCCCCCCGATTTTCCCAATATTTTCCCCATTATTTTCCCCCCGATTTTCCCTGACATTCCCCCCACCATTCCCGATTTTCCCATCCCATTCCCGTTATTTTCCCATCCCATTCCCGTTATTTCCCCTCCCCATTCCCATTATTTTCCCTCCCCATTCCCGTTATTTCCCCTCCCCATTCCCATTATTTTCCCTCCCCATTCCCGTTATTTTCCCTCCCCATTCCCATTATTTTTCCCGCCCCATTCCTGTTATTTTCCTGCCATTCCCGATATTTTTCCTGCCCCATTCCCGATTTTCCCTCCCCATTCCCGATATTTTCCCTCCCCATTCCCGTCATTTTTCCCTCCCCATTCCCGATATTTTTCCCACCCCATTCCCGATTCCCCCTCCCCATTCCCATTTTCTTTCCCATCCCATTCCCGATATTTTTCCCACCCCATTCCCGATTTTCCCTCCCCATTCCCATTATTTTCCCGCCCCATTCCCGTTATTTCCCCTCCCCATTCCCGTTATTTTTCCCGCCCCATTCCCGATTCCCCCTCCCCATTCCCATTTTCTTTCCCTCCCCATTCCCGTTATTTCCCCGCCCCATTCCCGATTTTCCCGCCCCATTCCCGTTATTTTTCCCTCCCCATTCCCGTTATTTTCCCATCCCATTCCCGTTATTTTTCCCTCCCCATTCCCGATTTTCCCGCCCCACTCCCGATTCCCCCTCCCCATTCCCATTTTCTTTCCCATCCCATTCCCGTTATTTTCCCGCCCCATTCCCGTTATTTTCCCGTCCCATTCCCATTATTTTCCCATTCCCGTTATTTTCCCTCCCCATTCCCATTATTTTCCCTCCCCATTCCTGTTATTTTCCCGTCCCATTCCCGATATTTTTCCCGTCCCATTCCCGTTATTTTCCCTCCCCATTCCCGATATTTTTCCCGTCCCATTCCCGATTTTCCCTCCCCATTCCCGTTATTTCCCCTCCCCATTCCCATTTTCTTTCCCGCCCCATTCCCGATATTTTCCCCTCCCCATTCCCGATTTCCGGCTCTCTGCAGAACCAGAAGCCGACGTCGGAGGAGATCCTGCTGATCGCGGAGCAGCTGCACATGGAGAAGGAGGTGATCCGGGTCTGGTTCTGCAACCGGCGCCAGAAGGAGAAACGGATCAACCCCTGCGGCAACTCCGGCAATTCCGGCAACTCCGGCAGCTCCGGGGGCGTCAGGAACGCCGTGGGGAGCGTCGGGAGCGTCGGGAACGTCACCGGGAGCATCGGGAACGTCACCGGGAACATCGGGAACGTCACCGGGAACGTCACCGGGAACATCGGGAATGTCACCGGGAACGTCCCCAACGCCGCCGGGAAGGTCCCGGCCTTCGGCGCTCACGGGGTGGGCGAGGATGGGGAATTTTGGGGTTATTTTGGGATTTTTGGGGATTTTTGGGGGGTTTTGGGGTTATTTTGGGGATTTTTGGGGTTATTTGGGGATTTTGGGGTTATTTTGGGAATTTTTTGGGGTTTTTTGGGGATTTTTTGGGGTTATTTTGGGGATTTTTGGGGTTATTTTGGGATTTTTTGGGGTTATTTTGGGGTTATTTTGGGGATTTTTGGGTTATTTTGGGGATTTTGGGGTTATTTTGGGGATTTTATGGGGTTATTTTGGGATTTTTTGGGGTTATTTTTGGGGATTTTTGGGGATTTTTGGGGATTTTTTGGGGTTATTTTGGGGATTTTTTGGGTTATTTTGGGGATTTTTGGGGTAATTGGGGGGTTTTTTTGAGGTTTTTTTTGAGTTTTTTGGGGGTTTTTTTGGGTTTTTTTGGGGGGGGTTTATGAGGGTTTTTTGGGGGTTTTTTTGAGGTTTTTTTGAGGGGTTTTTTTTAGTTTTCTTTGGGTTTTTGGGGGGTTTTTTTGGAGTTTTTGGGGGGGTTTTTTTGGGAGTTTTTTTGGTGATTTTTTGGGGCTTTTTGGGGGGTTTATTTTTGGGAGATTTTTTGGGGTTTTTTGGGGGGTTTTTTTGGGTTTTCTTTGGGGGTTTTTTGGGGTTTTTTTGCGGGTTTTTTGGAGTATTTTTGTGGGGTTTTTTGGGTTTTCTCTGGGGGTTTTTGGGGTTTTTTTGGGGGGGGGTTTTGGAGTTTTTTTTGGGTTTTTTGGGAGATTTTTTGGGGTTTTTTGGGGGGTTCTTGGGGGGTTTGTTGGGGTTTTTTTGGTGGGGGTGGTTGAGGGTTTTGGGGGGTTTTGGGGTCGGTCACTTTGGGGTCACTTTGGGGTCACTTTGGGGTCATCCCCAAAAATCCCCCAATGTCCCCAAAAATCCCCAAAAATCCCCAAAAGTCCCCAAATGTCCCCAAACTCCCCCAAATGTCCCCAAACTCCCCCAACCCCCCCCTGTGTCCCCCCAGGTGACCCCGCCCGGCCCCACCCTCGCCCTCCCCCCCCCCGGCAGCCTCGGCGCCTCAGGTGAGCCCGGGACCCCCAAATCCCAAAAAAAACCCCAAAATTCCGGGGGGGAGGGGAAATTCCGGAAGGTTCCGGGGGGATTTGGGGGATTTGGGGGGAATTTGGGGCGGTTTTAAGGGAATTTCGATTGTTTTAAGGGAGGATTTGGGGAATTTTGGGGGGATTTTGGGGAATTTTGTGGGATTTGGGGGTGTTTAAAGAGGATTTTTGGGAATTTTAAGGGAATTTGGGGCGGTTTTAAGGGAACTTGGGTTGTTTTAAGGGGGATTTGAGGAATTTTTGAGCGGATTTCGGGAATTTCAAAGGGAATTTCGGGAATTTCGAGGGAATTTCAGGAATTTTGAAGGGAATTCGGGAATTTCGAAGGGAATTTTGGGAATTTCGAAGGGAATTTCGGGAATTTCGAAGGGAATTTGGGAATTTTGAGGGAATTTTGGGAATTTCGAGGGAATTTTGGGAATTTCGAAGGGAATTTGGGAATTTCAAGGGAATTTCGGGAATTTCAAAGGGAATTTCAAGGGAATTTCGGGAATTTCAAAAGGAATTTCAGGAATTTTGAAGGGAATTCGGGAATTTCGAGGAAATTTCGGGAATTTCAAAGGGAATTTCGGGAATTTCGAAGGGAATTCGGGAATTTCAAAGGGAATTTTGGGAATTTCGAAGGGAATTTCGGGAATTTCGAAGGGAATTTGGGGAATTTCGAGGGAATTTCGGGAATTTCGAAAGGAATTCGGGAATTTCGAGGGAATTTGGGAATTTTGAGGGAATTTCAGGAATTTTGGGAATTTCGAGGGGATTCCGGGAATTTCGAGGGAATTTCGGGAATTTGGGGAATTTCGAGGGAATTTTGGGAATTTCGAAGGGAATTCAGGAATTTCGAGGGAATTTCGGGAATTTCAAAGCGAATTTTTGAGGGAATTTTGGGAATTTCGAGGGAATTTTGGGAATTTCGAAGGGAATTTCGGGAATTTTGAGGGAATTTCGGGAATTTCAAAGGGAATTCCGAGGGAATTTCGGGAATTTCGAGGGAATTTCGGGAATTTCGAGGGAATTTCAGGAATTTCGAGGGGAATTTCCGGAATTTCAGGAATTCCGGGAATTTCCCAGCCCCTGACCCTTTGTCCCCTCCCCCCCCAGTGACGTCACTGTCCTCGGCCGCCGCCTCGGGCCCCCCCGCCCGCCCCTCCCCCCCCGCACCCCCCCCCGGCGCCGCCCCCTCCCCCCTCGGCCTCGGCTCCGGGTGAGTTTGGGGGGGGGGGAGGGGGAGGGGAGAGGGTGGGGGAGGGGCTGGGGGGGAGGGGGGGGGAGGGGAGAGGGTGACCCCGCCCCTCCCCCACCCCCGCCGTGACCCCTCCCCCCGCTTTGCTTTGCAGGGGGGCGGTGCTGGGGGGGCTGCTCGGCCCCGCCCCCCTGGCCACCATCCAAGGTGAGCGGGGATGATTGACAGGTGGGATTGACAGCTGGGAGTGATTGACAGGGGTGATTGATTGACAGGGGTGATTGATTGACAGGGGTGAGTGATTGACAGGGGTGATTGATTGACATGGGTGAATGATTGACAGGGGTGATTGACAGCTGTGGTTGACAGCTGTGGTTGACAGGGGTGATTGATTGACAGGGGTGATTGACAGGGGTTATTGATTGACAGGTGGGATTGACAGGGGTGATTGACAGCTCTGATTGACGGGGTGATTGATTGACATGTGTGATTGACAGGGGTGATTGACAGGGGTGATTGACAGGGGTGATTGACAGGTGTGACAGACAGGGGTGATTGACGGCTGTGATTGACAGCTGTGATTGACAGCTGATCCCAGCTGATTTTGGGGGGTCCCAGAGGGATTTTGGGGTTTTCCTTTGGGATTTTGGGGCTCCCATCTGGATTTTAGGGGTTCCCATCGGGATTTTAGGGGTTCCCATTTGGATTTTGGGGTTCCCATCGGGATTTTGGGGTTTCCCTTTGGAATTTTGGGGGTTCCCATTTGGATTTGGGGGCTCACAGATGATTTTTGGGGTTCCCATTTGGATTTTGGGGTTTCCCATCGGGATTTTGGGGGTTCCCAATGGGATTTGGGGGTTCCCATTTGGATTTTGGGGTTCCCATCTGGATTTTAGGGTTTCCCTTTGGGATTTTGGGGGTTCCCATCGGTTTTTGGGGTTCCCATTTGGATTTTAGGGTTTCCCATCGGGATTTTTGGGGTTCCCATGGGTTTTTCGGGGTCCCCTGACGCCCCCTCCCCTCTCTCCGCAGCCCTGGCCGGCGCTGGGACCCCCCGGCCCCTCCCGGGAATTGAGGCGGGGGCGGCGCCGCTGCTGCTGGGGGGGGGAGGGGCGGCGGTGGCGGCGGGGGGCGGGGCCGCCGGGGGTGGGGGAGGGGCGGCGGCGACCCCCGCCCTCTTCCCCCTGCTGGGGGGCGCCCCTCCCCCCCCCCCGCCCCCGCCCTGCCCCTCCCCCTCCCCCTCCCCCTCCTGCTCCTCCTGCAGCGGCAGCGACGCCGCCCCCTCCCCCCCGCCCCTCCCCCACCGCGGGGGCGACTGAGCAAATTTGGGGGGGGGGGTCCCCGCCCCTCCCCCCCCCCCCACCTCAGCACGAGCTACAGACCAAAAACCGACCCCTCCCCCACCCCCCTAAACAACTTTTTAATTTAATTTAATTTAATTTAATGATGCTCTGATAGGGGGAGGGGGAGGGGCAGAGACCCCCCCCCCTCCATCCCCTCCCCCACCTCGCCCCCCTCCCCAGTTTATGGGGGGGAGGGGAGGACCCGAAATGGGCGATTTTCGCCCCAAAAAAGTGACTTTTTCGCACCAAAAAGAAAAAAAAAAAAAAAAAAATCCTCCCGGGAGGGGGGGAGGGGCCGCGCGCCCCTCCCCCCCCCCCACGCTCAGCCCAAAGCTCGCAACCGTCTGACCTCGCGCGGGGGTGGGGGAGGGGCGGGGGGGGGGCGGGAATTCCTTCGGGAATTTTTCTGGGAATTTTTGGGAAATTTTTCGGGAATTTTCGGGAATTTTCGGGAATTTTTTTCGGATTTTTTTGGGATTTTTTTGGGATTTTTTTTTAAATTTTTTGGGATTTTTTGGGATTTTTTTGGGGAAATTTTGGGGGAATTTTTGGGAATTTTTTGGGAAATTTTTTGGGAATTTTTTGGGATTTTTTAAGGGGGGTTTTGGATGGGGGAGGGGCGGGGAAAAGCCCCTCCCCCCCTCGGCCGCGCCCCTCCCCCCCTCCTTTATTTATTGTCCCCTCCCCCCCCCGGGGGGGGGCGCGGTTTTTGGGGGGAAAATTGAGGGAAAAAAGGAGGAAAAAGGGAAAAAAAAAGAAGAAGAAAAAAAAAGGGGGGGAAATGAGGAAGGAAAAGAGAAAAAATTTGGGGGAAAAAAATGGAATTTAAGGAAAAAAAATGGGAAGGAAAAGAAGAAAAAAAATAACGGAGCCGGATGGAGAAAACGAGGAAAAAAAAAGAGGAAAAAATGAGGAAAAACGAGCAAAATTGAGGAAAAAAATGACGAAAAATATGTGGAAAAAATGAGGAAAATTGAGGAAAAAACGAGGAAGAAATGAGGAAAAAAACGAGGAAAAAATGAGGAAAAAATCGAGGAAAAAATGAGGAAAAAACGAGAATAAAAAAAAAGATTAAAAAATGCGGAAAAATGCGGAAAAAATGAGGAAGAAAAGAGGAATAAATGAGGAAGAACCAGAGAAAAAAAATGAGGAAAAAACGAGGAAAATGGAGCGGAGAAGGAGGAGAAATTAAAAGTGGAGGAAAAAGGGAAAAAGAAGAGAAAAAACCCGGCCAAAAGTGGAATAAAAGAGGGAAAAAAAAAAAGGAGAAAAAAGAGGGAAGAAAAGAGGAAAAATCGGGAAAAGGAAGAAAAGAGAAAAAGGGGAAAAAATGGGGGAAAAAATGGAAAAAAATGGGGGAAAAAAATGGAAAAAAATGGAAAAAAAATGGAAAAAAATGGAAAAAAAATGGAAAAAAAATGGAGAAAAAAAATGGAGAAAAAAAACCAAAAAAAGGGAAAATTCCCCCCGGAGCCGAAAGAGGCGGAAAAGACCAAAAACCCCCCCGGCCCCTCCCCCCGCAGTGCCTGCCCCTCCCCCCACGCCACAAATACCTCACGGAGCCCCAAAATCCTGGGAATCGGCCCCGGAATTGGCCGCCTGGAAACTGTGAAAAATCCACCCAAAAAAACGGCTTTTCCCGGGGAAAAAAACCCCAAAAACCTGGAATGTAGCCCCGCCCCCACCCGGGTTTGGGGCGTTTTGGGGTTTTTTGGGGGTTTCGGGATGGAGAGGAAAAAAAACGGGAAAAGAAAGGAAGGAAAAGGGTGGAAAAACGAGGGAAAAAATGGAATTTTTGGGGTTTTTTTTTCGTTGCGGATTTTTGGATTTTTTTTACGGGAGAAGCGTCGCCGTCGATTCCCGGAAGGGAAAAAGTTGGGAAAATCCCGGATTTTTGTGTTTTTTTTGAGGAGTTTCGGCGTCGCCGCGGGAAAAGCGACGGAAAAATGGGAAAAAACGGGGGAAAAAAACGTGGAAAAAGCGAAAAAAAAAAAAGGAAAAATGATGGAAAACGTTAAAAAAAAAAAAAGACAAAAAAAAAACGGAGCCGAAAAGGTGAAAAAAGGACAAAAAAAAAAATCGAATAAAGCCAAAAATGGAGATGGAAGAAGTGGGGAAAAAAATGGGAATGGATGGAAAAGGAGGAAAAGCTGGGAAGAAAAATGGAGAAAAAAGGATGGAAATGGTTAAAAAAGGCGAAAAATGGACAAAACCCGGCCCAAAACGGCCGGAAAAGGACAAAAAACTGGAAAAAAAAACAAAACAAAAAAAAAAAAGGACGGAAAATGCCAAAAAAAAAGGACTAAAAGTGACTGAAAATGCCAAAAAATGACTGAAAATGCCAAAAAAAAAAAAGGACAGAAAAAGCCAAAAAAAAAAAAACCAAAAAACAAAAAAAAGCACCCAAACCTCAGCCAAAAAGCGCCAAAAAGTGCGAAAAACCCAGAAAAAAAAGGAGTTTTTAGACCAAAAAAATCGGCCCCGCCCCCGCGCGGGGCCGGAGCTGAGGGGGAGGGGCCGCCCCTCCCCCCGCCCCGCCCCTCCCCCCCCCCCCGAAGCTTTAATGAACCAAAAAGGGCCCCGGGGGGGGAGGGGGGGCCCCAAATACCTCAGAACTGAAACCAAAAAGAGATGGGGGGAGCCGCCCCTCCCCCACACCGCGCCAGGGGCGGGGCTGGGCGGGGGCGGGGTCGTGGAGTGACCAATGGTCAGCAGAGTGACCAGTGGTCAGCAGAGTGACCAGTGGTCAGCAATGGAGTGACCATCAGCAGAGTGACCAGTGGTCATCGATAGAGTGACCAATGGTCATTGATGGAGTGACCAATGGTCATCGATGGAGTGACCAGTGGTCAGCAGAGTGACCATCAGCAGAGTGACCATTGCCATGGTGGTCATGGAGTGACCAGTGGTCATCGATGGAGTGACCAATGGTCATGGATAGAGTGACCAATGGTCAGCAGAGTGACCGTGGCCATGGTGACCATCAGCAGAGTGACCAGTGGTCAGCAGAGTGACCATGGCCATGGTGGTCATGGAGTGACCAATGGTCATCAATGGAGTGACCAATGGTCATCGATAGAGTGACCATGGCCATGGTGGTCATTGATAGAGTGACCAATGGTCAGCAGAGTGACCATTGTCATGGTGATCATCAACAGAGTGACCAGTGGTCATCGATAGAGTGACCATGGCCATGGTGACCATCACCAGAGTGACCATGTCCATGGTGGTCATTGATAGAGTGACCATGGCCATGGTGACCATCAATAGAGTGACCATTGTCATGGTGACCATCAACAGAGTGACCAGTGGTCATCGATAGAGTGACCATGGCCATGGTGACCATCACCAGAGTGACCATGTCCATGGTGGTCATTGATAGAGTGACCATGGCCATGGTGACCATCCACAGAGTGACCAATGGTCATCAATGGAGTGACCATGGCCATGGTGACCATCAATAGAGTGACCATGGCCATGGTGACCATCACCAGAGTGGTCATCCCCATCAGGGCGGGTCACGGTGGCCGTGGTCACGGTGATGGTGGCCGCGGTCGTGATCATGGTGGCCTTGGTGTCGTCTCCTCGGTGACAGCGCTGGCGATGGTGACGATGGTCGTGGTGGCCACGGTGGCCATCGCTGGCAGGGTTGGTTGTGGCCATTGTGGCCGTGGCTGGGTCACCGTCGTTGTCAGGGTGACGATGGCCTTGGTGGCCTTGGTGGTCATAGTCATGGTGGTCATGGTGGCCACAGTGGTCATGGTGGCCTTGATGGCCTTGGTTGACCATGGCCATGGTCACAGTGGTCATGGTGGTCATGGTGGCCATGATGGTCATGGTGGCCATGATGGTCATGGTGGCCTTGATGGTCATGGTGGCCATGATGGTCATGGTGGCCACAGTGGTCATGGTGGTCATGGTGGCCTTGGTTGACCATGGCCATGGTCAT
Organism: Poecile montanus; assembly: GCA_038429875.1. Classification (NCBI taxonomy): domain Eukaryota; kingdom Metazoa; phylum Chordata; class Aves; order Passeriformes; family Paridae; genus Poecile; species Poecile montanus. The sequence continues at coordinate 272,278 of CM076535.1, forward strand.
GGTGGCCATGGTGGCCATGATGGTCATGGTGGCCATGGTGGTCGTGGTGGCCTTGATGGCTTTGGTTGGCCACGGCCATGGTCATGGTGGTCATGGTGGTCATGGTGGCATTGGTGGTCATGGTGGCCGTGGCCATGGTGGTCATGGTGGTCATGGTGGCCGTGGCCATGGTCATGGTGGCCATGATGGTCACGGTGGCCATGATGTCCTTGGTTGACCATGGCCATGGTCACGATGGTCATGGTGGCCACAGTGGTCATACTGCTCATGGTGACCATGGTCATCATCATGGTGGCCATGATGGTCATGGTGGCCTTGGTGGCCACGGTGGTCACGGTGGTCATGGTGATGGTCACGGTGGCCATGATGGTCATGGTGGCCTTGGTGACCTTGGTTGGCCGTGGTCACAGTGGTCATGGTGATGATCATGGTGGCCATGATGGTCACGGTGGCCATGATGGTCATGGTGGCCTTGGTGGCCACAGTGGTCACGGTGCTCGTGGTGGCCCTGGTCATCACCATGGTGACCATGGCCTTGGTGGCCACCACCATCAGTCCTGGCCATTCTCCTGGTGGCCACGGTGGCCACGGTGGCCTTGGCGACGCCACGCCCTCGCCGCCCCCTATGACGTCACGCCACGCCCCGATGACGTCACCTCCCCCCACCCCCATCCTGCAGCCAAAGAGGGCCTGGGGAGGGGGCGGGGCCCCCCCTGACCACGCCCCCCCGGACAGAAAATACCTCAGAGACAACCAAAGAGCCCCCCCCGCACCTCGGGGGGGCTTCGGGGGGTTCCCCCCCCCCCCCCCCGTTCTCGGGGCACCCCCAAATCCCGGGGTGCCCCCCCCGGTCCCCCGCCCCTCCCCCACCCGGATTTTTGGGGGGTTTTCCCCCAATTTTGGGTCCTCTCCGTTTTTTGGGGGTCTCCAATAAAGGGGGGGGGGGTCCCTAATTTTTTTTTTTTTTTTTGGGGGGGGGGTTCCCCCTTAATTTGGGTCTCCCTTTTTTTGGGGGGTCCCAAATATTCCCTGGGGGGGGGGGGGAGGGGAAGTCCCCCCCCACCCCCCTCCCCCTCTTTGTTTTGGGGGGATTTTCTCCTCTTTTGGAGCCCCCTCCCCTTTTTTGGGGTTTTTTTTCCCCATTTTTGGGGGGAGGGGGAGTCTGGGTGGGGGAGGGGTCGCTTGAATCCCCTCCCCCCCCCCGGGTTTGTGTCCCCTCCCCCTCCCCCTCCCCTCCCCCCCCGTCACGTGGTCCCTGGGGGGCGGCGAGAAGCCAAAGACGTCCCCTCCCCCACCCCCGCCGCCCCTCCCCCACCCCCCAAGCCCCGCCCCCTCCCCCGTTTTGTACCGGGACCGACCCAAAATCGGTTCAGAAAACGTAAAAAAAAAAAAAAAAAAAACCAAACAAACAAACAAAAAAAAAAAATAATAAAAAAAATAAAAATCGAAAGAAATAAAACCGAAATAAAAAATAAAAATAAAAAAAAAAAATTCCAAAATTGAGGGAAAAAAAAAACCCCAAAAAAAAGCGCAAAAATTAAAAAAAAAAAAAAAAAAAAGAGAAACGAAGGAAAACGAAGGAAAATAAAAACAAACCTCAAAATCCCGACCCTGAAAGCCTCGGGGAGGGAAAAAAAAGGAAAAAAAAACCAAAAAACAACCAAAAACCAAAAAAAAACACCTCCCCAAAACTGACCAAAAAAAAAATAAAAATTATAACCGAAACCAAAAAATCAAAAAACGAGAAAAAAACCGGAAAAGGGCAAAAAAAAAATCACAAAAAAAAAAAAAAAAACCCAAAAAGGAAGAAAATGAAAAAAAGAAAAAAAAGGGAATTTCTATTTCAGCCCCACCCCCACCGGGTCTATTTTTGACACCTTGGCCCCGCCCCCCTGCCCCAAGCCCCGCCCCTTTCAGTGACCTCACCCTTTCATTGGCCACGCCCCTCCCGCCCTTCAATGTGGCCCCGCCCCTTTGTCCTTAAATGGTCGCTCATGGCCCCGCCCCCTCCCGTGGCCACGCCCCTTTAACCTGGAGCGGCCACGCCCCTTCCCTTGGCCCCGCCCCTCGTTCGTTGTTGTGGGGTTTTGTTTTTTTTGGGGGTTTCGGTCCTGGTTTCGTTCAGGTTTTTTTTTTTTTTATTTCGGATTTCCTTTTTTTTTTGTTTGTTTTTGGTCCTTTTTTCCCTCGTTTTGGGTTCGTTTTTTCCGTTTTTCCGTTTTTCCGCCTTTTCCGGCCGCTCCTCCGTCGGACGCGGGAACAATAAAAACAAAAAATGTCTGTACAGAGCTTCCCCTCCTCCCCCGCGGCCGGCCGCTCAGTGGGACCGTCCGGGCACCCCCGCTGCTCCCTTGGTACGGCCCAACCCCCCCAAAACCCCTTTGGAACGGCCCAAACCCCCCCAAAAACCGCTTTGGTACGGCCCAGACCCCCCCAAAACCTCATTGGAACAGCCCAAACCCCCCCAAACCCCTTTGGAACGGCCCAAAGCCCCCAAAAACCGCTTTGGTATGGCCCAAACCCCCCCAAAACCCCTTTGGTACAGCCCAAACCCCCCCAAAACCTCATTGGAACAGCCCAAAGCCCCCCCAAAATCCCTTTGGAACAGCCCAAACCCCCCCAAAACCCCTTTGGAACGGCCCAAACCCCCCCAAAAACCGCTTTGGTATGGCCCAAACCCCCCCAAAACCTCATTGGAACGGCCAAACCCCCCCAAAATCCCTTTGGTATGGCCCAAACCCCCCCAAAACACGCTTTGGTATGGCCCAAACCCCCCCAAAACCCCTTTGGAACGGCCCAAACCCCCCCAAAACCCCTTTGGAACAGCCAACCCCCCCCAAAAACCACTTTGTATGGCCGAAACCCCCCCAAAACCCCTTTGGAATGGCCCAAACCCCCCCAAAAACCGCTTTGGTATGGCCAAACCCCCCCAAAACCCTTTGGAACGGCCCAACCCCCCCAAAACCCCTTGGAACGGCCCAACCCCCCAAAATCCTTTTGGAACAGCCCAAACCCCCCCAAGCCCCATTGAACGTCCCAACCCCCTCCAAAAATTGGTACATCCCACTCCCCCCACCCCCAAATCCCCTTTTGGGGTGATCCGGATCCCCCCAAACTTTCTTGGTACATCCCAGACCCCCCCCCCCAAAATCTCCTCCTGCTTTTGGTACCGCCCATTTCCCCCCTCGAGTCCTTTTGGTACGGTCCAGCCCCCCATGAGGAGGCCTTGGTACGTTCCGAACCGCCTCAAACCCCGCCCCTCCTCCCCAAATCTCGCGGTTTCCACCCCCGCCAGCCCTCGGGTGGTTCCGTCCGCTCTCCCCTCCCCCAAAATCCCATTTCCCCCCCCCAAAATTTCCCCCTTTTGGTACCTCCCGCTCCCCCCCCCCCCCCGCTCCCAGCGCCGCGTTGGTTCCTCCCGTTTCCAACATGGCGGAACGCCCGCCCGCTCTCTGACGTCACCGCGGAAGCGCGCGGAGGGGAGCGGCGCTTCTGATTGGTCCGCGCGCCGAACGGGAGGGCCAATCAGAACGCGGCTTGTTGGGGGGTGCCGGCGGACGGGGCGGGCCTCGCGAGCGCGAGCGGCGGAGAGGCCGGAGGTGAACGGGGGGGAGGGGCCGGGGGGATTTGGGGGGATTTTGGGGGGATTTGGGTGAAATTTGGGGGATTTTGGGGTTTCCGGGGGGGTTCGGGGTGGTTTGAGGGTCCCGGGGGGGTTTTGGGGGGTTTTGGGGGGGTTTTGGGGGTGGGGTCGTTGCTGCCCCCCCATTTCCCCTCCCCCTTCCCTCAGTTCCCGATTTTCCCCGGGTTTTTTTTCCCTTTTCCTCCTCATTTTTCCTCCCCCCTTTTTCCCCAATTTCCCCCAATTTTCTCCCCCATTTCTCCCCCATTCCCCCTCTCTCACCCATTTCTCCCCGTTTTTCCCCATTTCCCCTCATTTCCCCCCATTTTCTCCCCATTTCCCCACCTCTAACTAAATTTCCCTCTCTTTAACCCCGTTTTTTTCCCTTTTCTCCCCGTTTCTCCCCGTTTCTCCCCATTTTCTCCCCGTTTTTCCCCATATTTCCCCGTTTCCCCCTTTCTAACCCCATTTTCTCCCCGTTTCCCCCCATTCCTGCCCATTTCCCCCCTCTAACCCCATTTTCCCCATTTTCCCCCATTTTTTCCCCATTTCCCCGTTTTTCCCCATTTTCTCCCCATTTTCCCCATTTTCTCCCCATTTTCCCCATTTCCCCCTCTCTAACCCCATTTTCTCCTCTTTTCTCCCCATTTTCTCCCCATTTTTCCCCATTTCCACCCCATTTCCCCCTCTCTAACCCCATTTTTCTCCCATTTTTTCCCCATTTTCTCCCCATTTTCCCCCATTTTTTCCCCATTTCCCCCGTTTTCCCCCATTTTCCCCCATTTTTCCCATTTCCCCTTCTCTAACCCCATTTTTCCCCATTTTCTCTCCGTTTTTCCCCATTTCCCCCTCTCTAACCCCATTTTTCTCCCATTTTTTCCCCATTTTCTCCCCATCTCTCCCCATTTTCCCCCATTTTCTCTCCGTTTTTCCCCATTTCCTGCTCTCTAACCCCATTTTTCCCCCATTTCTCCCCATTTCTCCCCATTCCCTCCCCATTTTTCCCATTTTCTCCCGTTTCTCCCCATTTTCCCCCCGTTCCCCCCCAGATGTCGCTCCCCGAGGAGACCCTTCTGCTGGTGGAGCACCGCTACGTCTGCTCCGAGTGCTCCCACCTGTCTCCATCGCTGGAGGAGGCTCTGCTGCACCACCAGCAGCACCTGCAGCCCCGGCAGCGCCGGCACCGGCAGCGCCGCCGCGGTGCAGCCCCCCGCCCGCCCTGGAGCTGCTGGGCGTCCCCCCGGAGCTGGAGCCCCCCAGCCAGTTCCAGTGCCTGGAGTGCGGCGCGCTGCTGGTGACGCCGGGGCAGCTGCTGGAGCACCAGGAGCTGCACCTCAAGCTGCTGGAGCCGCCCCGCGCCGCGCCCGGCAGCGCCGGCACCACCGGCACTGGCACCGGCGGCATCCACTTCGAGTGCCCCGAGTGCCGCGCCCTCTTCCAGAGCCAGGAGCTGTGGCTGGCGCACCGGCAGGGCCACCGCGCCGCGCCGCGCCCGCCGCGCGTCGACCTCGACCACTCCTACCGCAAACCCGAGGACGGCGGCGGCGGCGCCGAGAGCGCGGAAGCGTCCGGCGACGCCGTGCAGCTGCTGCTGTACGAGTGCGGCGAGTGCCTGCAGCTCTTCCAGAGCCCCAAGGACTTCCTGGAGCACCAATCCACGCACCTGGCGCCCTGCCCCGCCCAGCCGGCGCCCGCCGCGCCGCCGCCGGCGCCGCCGGAGCTGCGCTGCCAGCAGTGCCGGGAGCTGCTGCCGTCGGCGCGCTCGCTGCGCGCCCACCTGCGCTGCCACAGCCTGGGCGCCTTCCAGTGCCCGCTGTGCTCGCGGGTGCTGCCGGACCCCCGCCGAGCTGCGCCGGCACGCGCCGGCCACGCCGCCGACTCGCTCTTCCTGTGCCTGGACTGCGGCTCGGCGCTGGACACCGAGGCGGCGCTGCTGGCGCACCGGCGCTCGCACGGCGCCGAGCCGCTGCACCGCTGCGACTGCGGCAAAGCCTTCGCCAGCATGACCAAGTTCCTCTACCACCGGCGCTCCCACGCCGCGCCCTGGCGCGCTGCCGCTGCCGGAGCCGCCGCCGCCGCCGGAGCCGCCGGAGCCGCCGAGGCGCCGCTGGAGTGCGGGATGTGCCCCAAAGCCTTCCCCAGCGCGGCGGCGCTGGCGCGGCACCGGCGCTTCGTGCACCGGCTGGAGCGGCGGCACCGCTGCGGCGCCTGCGGCAAGATGTTCAAGAAGTCGTCGCACCTGCGCAACCACGCCCGGACGCACACGGGCGAGCGGCCCTTCCCCTGCCGCGAGTGCGGCAAGAGCTTCAACTCGCAGGCCAACCTGCTGCGGCACCACCTGACGCACACGGGCGAGCGGCCCCACGAGTGCCCCGAGTGCCACAAGCGCTTCGCCCAGAACTCCACGCTGCGCCAGCACCTGCAGGTGCACCTGCGGCGCTTCCCCCACCGCTGCGGCGAGTGCGGGCTGCGCTTCCACCGCCCGCACCGGCTGCTGCTGCACCGCGCCCACCACACCGGCGAGTACCCCTACAAGTGCCCGCAGTGCGGGCGCAGCTTCCTGCTGCGGCGCCTGCTGGACGTGCACCTGCTGGGCCACGCCGGCCGCGAGCCCCAGCGCTGCCAGGGCTGCGGCGCCGCCTTCGCCGGCGCGGCCGCGCTGCGCGAGCACCGCTGCGGCAAGGCCGGCTGGAGGTTCGAGTGCGGCGTCTGCGGGAAGAAGGCGGGCACGGCGGCCAGGCTGCGGCAGCACGAGAGGACGCACGGGGCGGCCGGCGGCGAGGAGGAGGAGGAAGGAGGAGGAGGAGGAGGAGGAAAAGCGGCGGCGGAAGCCCCGCGGGCGGCGCGGCGCGGCGCCAAGAACCTGGAGTGCGGCGAGTGCAAGAAGCTGTTCAGCACCGAGACGTCGCTGCAGGTGCAACGGCGCATCCACACCGGCGAGCGGCCCTACCCCTGC
>CM076535.1:279855-322156 GCA_038429875.1 Poecile montanus
GGTTATTTTGGGGTTTTTTTGGGGTTATTTTGGGGGGGGGGTCCGGGGTTATTTTGGGGGGGGGGGGTCCCGGGGTTATTTTGGGGTTTTTTGGGGTTATTTTTGGGTTTTCTGGGGTTATTTAGGGGGGGGGGTCCCGGGAGTTATTTTGGGGGGGGGTCCCGGGGATATTTTGGACTCTCCCTTCCCCCTCCCCCTCCCCTTTATCCCGGTTTTGGGGCCGTTTCCCGGGATTTTGGGGGTCCCGGATTGGGGGGAGGGGTCGCGGGTGTTGGGGGAGGGGTTCCGGGTGTTGGGGGAGGGGTCCCGGTGCCGGGGGGGGGTCCCGGGGGGGTCCCGGGTGTTGGGGGAGGGGTCCCGGGGGGGGTCCCGGTGTTGGGGGAGGGGTCCCGGTGTTGGGGGGAGGGGTCCCGGGGGGTCCCGAGTGTTGGGGGAGGGGTCCCGGGTGTTGGGGGAGGGGGTCCCCCGGTGTTCCCCCCCCCCCCCCATTTCCGAGGCTCGGGAGGCGTTGCCAGGCAACGGCCGCGGCTCCGCGGATGCTGCGGTTGCCTGGCAACGGGCGGGGGGGGGGTGGGGGAGGGGGGGAGGGGAGGGGGGCGCCCCTCCCCCACCCCGCCCGCCCTTCCCCCCCCCCCGGAGCCGCCCCCGCGACCCCCCCCAAAAAAAATCCCCCCCCCCCCCCCCAGGCCTCGCCCCTCCCCCACCCCCCCCCGGACCCTTCCGGGGGTCCCAAAAATTCCCGGGGGGGCCCAAAATGGGGGGGGGGATCGGAACCGGGGACCGGGATCGGGACCGGGAGCGGAACCGGGAATTGGATCGGGATCGGAACCGGGACCGGGAATTGGATCGGGACCGGGACCGGGGATCGGAACCGGGAGCGGAACCGGGACCGGGATCGGAACCGGGATCGGGACCGGGGAATTGGATCGGGATCGGGACCGGGAGCGGGAACCGGGATCGGAACCGGGATCGGAAACCGGGAGCGGGATCGGGACCGGGATCGGAACCGGGAATTGGATCGGGATCGGGACCGGGAATTGGATCGGGATCGGGACCGGGAATTGGATCGGGATCGGGACCGGATCGGAACCGGGAGCAGAACCGGGATCGGAACCGGGAGCGGAACCGGGAGCGGAACCGGGATCGGGAATTGGATCGGGATCGGGAATTGATCCAGGATCGGGATCGGAACCGAGATCGGGACCGGGATCGGAACCTGGACCGGGAATTGGTGGGATCGGGATCGGGATGGATCGGAACCGGGATCGGGACTGGGATCGGGACCGGGAATTGATCTGGGAATTGGATCGGGACCGAGATCGGAACCGGGATCGGGATCGGAACCGGGAATGGATTCCGGGAATGGATCCGGCAATGGGATCGGGAATCAGAACCGGGATCGGGATCGGGAAGGGATCGGGATCGAAACCGGGAATGGGATCGGGATCAGAACGGGGATGGGAACCGGGAATGGATCCGGGAACGGGATCGGAACCGGGAATCAGAACCAGGATCAGGATCGGGAATCAGAACCGGGATCGGGATCGGGAATCAGAACCGGGATCGGGATCGGGAATCAGAACCGGGAATGGAGCCGGGAACCGGCACCGGGATTGGATCGGGGATCGGTACCGGGAGCGAGGATGGAACCGGGACCGGGATCGGGGCCGGTACCGGGGATGGAGCCGCGAATGGGAACCGAGACCAGCACCGGGAAATCGGGACCGGGAACCGGGGATGGAGCGCGGGGGCGGCACCGAGAGCGGGCCCGGGGGCGGCTCCGGTACCGGGAACGGGGCTGGAACCGGGACCGGATCGGGAACGGGGCTGGATCCGGTACCGGGAACGGGGGCTGGAACCGGGGACCGGATCGGGAACGGGGGCTGGATCCGGTACCGGGAACGGGGCTGGAACCGGGACCGGATCGGGAACGGAGCTGGATCCCGGTACCGGGAACGGGGCTGGATCCGGTACCGGGAACGGAGCTGGAACCGGTACCGGGGCTGGATCCCGGTACCGGGGGGGGCCGATCCCGATCCCGATCCCGGTACCGGAGGGGGGGTTCCAACGAATCCGCATCCCCGCTCCCCCCACCCCATCCCAAAATCCCGGCCCCAAAATTCCCGTTTTTCCCCCCAAATTCCCGTTTTTCCCCCCAAAATTCCCGGTTTTTTCCCCCACATTCCCGTTTTTTCCCCCGAATTCCCGGTTTTCCCCCCCCCCGAATTCCCGGTTTCCCCCCCCCGAATTCCCGGTGCCCCCCCCCGAATTCCCGGTGCCCCCCCCGGTACTCACGAGGGCCGCGCGGCCGCCGCAGCCCCCCCCGGCCCCGGGGGGGGGGGGGATGGGGGGGGGGATGGGGGGGAATTGGGGGGGGGAGGGGCGGGGCGGGGGGGGGGGGGAGGGGGGGGGCCCGTGCGGCGTCTCGAGCGCCCGGAGCGGCGGCGGGGGGGGGAGGGGGGACCGAGGGGGGGCGGGGGGCGGCGGGGGGGGGGGGGGGCAGGGCCCGGGGCCCCCCCGGTCTCGCTGCTCGCGGCTCCGACGGCGGCGAGGGGAGGAGGGGGGGGGGGGGGGATGGGGGGGGGGGGATGGGGGGGGGGGCCGATCCTGGGGGCCCCCCCCCCCGGGGAAAAGGGGGGGGAGGGGGGCGGTTGGGAGATGGGGACCCCCCCCAGAGCCCCCCCCGCCCCCCCCCCCGGGGTGGTTCGGGCCGGGGGGATTTTTGGGGAGGGGGGAGGGGGGAGGGGGAGGGGGGGGGGGGATCCCCTCCCCCCCCGCCCCCCCCTCCCCCCCCCCCTCCCCCCCCACCCACGCTCAGCGTGGGAGCGCCCGGGGGGCGGGGCTTGGAGGGGGCAGCCAATGGGAGGCGATGGGCGGGGCCGGAGCGGAGCAGCCAATGGGCAGAGAGGGGGGCGGGGCCAAACCCGAGCCCCCGTGATTGACAGCTGAGGGCGTGGCCAAAACGTGGTGATTGACAGCTGAGGGTTTGTCCAAAAAGCAATGATTGACAGGCGGGGTGTGTGGCCAAAGAGCGATGATTGACAGCTGAGGGCGTGGCCAGCGATGATTGACAGCTGAGGGCGTGGCCACCCCCCCCGAGGGTCTTTCCCGCCCCTTCCCTCTCCCCCCTCCCCCCCCCAAACACAATTTTGGGTTCGTTTCTTTCATTTTTTTTAATGATTTTTAAGAACGAGACAAAGCCACGCCCCCCCGGCCCCTCCCCCACCATGGGACAGGAACGCCCCGGGAGGGAATTTGGGGTGGGGGTCCCGAAATTGGGGTGAGGGGAGGTCACTGGGGGGGGGTCCCAGCCCCAAATTTGGGGGAGCTCAGGGGGGGTCCCCGCGGGCTGAGCCCCCCCCTGGAGGGGCTGGGGGGGTCCCTGGGGGGCTCCGGGCCCAACTCGGGGGGCTCTGGCTCCGTGGGGAGGGTGTGTCCCGGGGGGGCTGGGGGTCCCCTGGGGGGGTCTGGGATGATCCCGAGGGTCTCTCCGGGGGGTCTGGGGGTCCCCTGGGGACCATCCCCAGGGTCTCTCCGGGGGTCTGGGGGTCCCTGGGGGGGGTCTGGGATGATCCCCAGGGTCTCTCCGGGGGTCTGGGGGTCCAAAATCCCGTCCGGGGTCTCCTCGGGGCCCGGGGGTCTCGAGTCCCCCGCCGGCGTCTCCTTGGAAGGTTCTGGAATTCCCGCCGGGCTCTCCCCGTGGGCCGGAGACCCCGAGCCCACCCCGAGGGGCTCCTTGGGGGGCTCCAGGACCTCGGCCAGGCTCTGCCCGGGGGGTCTCGGACCCCGAGCCCACCACCAGGACCCCCCCAGGGGACCCCGAGCCCACCCTGAGGGTCTCTGGGGGGATCCCAACCCCCGATCCACACGCACCAGAACCTCCCTGGGGGACCCCGAGCCCACCCCGAGGGTCTCCCCGTGGACTGAAGCCCCCTGCCCCACCACCAGAACCTCGCTGGGAGCTCCTGAGCCCACCCCGAGGGTCTCTGGGGGGATCTCAGACCCCGAGCCCACCACCAGAACCTCCCTGGGGGATCCTGATCCCACCCCGAGGGTCTCCCCATGGACTGAAGCCCCCTGCCCCACCACCAGAACCTCGCTGGAAGCTCCTGAGCCCCCTCCAAGGGTCTCCTGGGGGGTCCCAACCCCTGATCCCACCACCAGAACCTCCCTGGGGGATCCTGACCCCACCCCGAGGGTCTCCTGAGAGATCTCAGACCCTGATCCCACCACCAGAACCTCACCAGGGGACCCCGAGCCCACCCCGAGGGTCCTCCCCGTGGACTGAAGCCCCTCTGCCCCACCACCAGAACCTCCCTGGGGGATCCTGACCCCCACCCCGAGGGTCTCCTGGGGGGTCCCAACCCCCTGATCCCACCACCAGAACCTCCCTGGAAGCTCCCGAGCCCACCCCGAGGATCTCAGACCCCGATCCCACCATCAGAACCTCGCTGGAAGCTCCTGATTCCCCCTCCAAGGGTCTCCTGGGGGGGTCCCAACCCCCTGATCCCACCACCAGAACCTCGCTGGAAGCTCCTGAACCCACCCCGAGGGTCTCCTGAGGGATCTCAGACCCCGATCCCACCACCAGAACCTCGCTGGGGGACCCTGATCCCCCTCCAAGGGTCTCCTGGGGGATCCCAACCCCCGATCCCACCACCAGAACCTCCCTGGAAGCTCCTGAGCCCCCTCCAAGGGTTCTCCTGAGGGATCTCAGACCCCGATCCCACCACCAGAACCTCCCTGGAAGCTCCCGAGCCCCACCCCGAGGATCTCAGACCCCGATCCCGCCCCCGAGGCTCTCTGGGGGGGATCTCAGACCCCGATCCCGCCCCGTGGACCCCCAGCCCACCCCTGGCGCCCTTCCCCCTCGCCCTCCCCTCCCCTCCCCTCCCTTTCCCCGGTGCATCTTGCGGTGCTTCCAGAGGTTGGAGAAGGGAGCGGTAGGGCCTTGCCGCACTCCTGGCAGCCGTAGGGGCGCTCCCCGGTGTGGATGCGCCGGTGCTCGGCCAGGCGCACGGCGATGGCGAAGCTCTTGCCGCACTCCTGGCAGCGGAAGGGCCCGCTCGCCCGTGTGCAGCCGCCGGTGGGTCCTTGAGGTGCGTGGACTGCCGGAAGGCCTTGCCGCAGTCGGGGCAGGGGTAGGGCCGCTCGCCGGTGTGGATGCGCCGGTGCACCTGCAGCGACGTCTCGGTGCTGAACAGCTTCTTGCACTCGCCGCACTCCAGGTCTTGGCGCCGCGCCGCGCCGCCCGCGGGGGCTTCCGCCGCCGCTTTTCCTCCTCCTCCTCCTCCTCCTCCTCCTTCCTCCTCCTCCTCGCCGCCGGCCGCCCCGTGCGTCCTCTTCGTGCTGCCGCAGCCTGGCCACCGTGCCCGCCTTCTTCCCGCAGACGCCGCACTCGAACCTCCAGCCGGCCTTGCCGCAGCGGTGCTCGCGCAGCGCGGCCGCGCCGGCGAAGGCGGCGCCGCAGCCCTGGCAGCGCTGGGGCTCGCGGCCGGCGTGGCCCAGCAGGTGCACGTCCAGCAGGCGCCGCAGCAGGAAGCTGCGCCCGCACTGCGGGCACTTGTAGGGGTACTCGCCGGTGTGGTGGGCGCGGGTGCAGCAGCAGCCGGTGCGGGGCGGTGGAAGCGCAGCCCGCACTCGCCGCAGCGGTGGGGGGAAGCGCCGCAGGTGCACCTGCAGGTGCTGGCGCAGCGTGGAGTTCTGGGCGAAGCGCTTGTGGCACTCGGGGCACTCGTGGGGGCCGCTCGCCCGTTGTGCGTCAGGTGGTGCCGCAGCAGGTTGGCCTGCGAGTTGAAGCTCTTGCCGCACTCGCGGCAGGGGAAGGGCCGCTCGCCCGTGTGCGGTCCCGGGGCGTTGGTTGCGCAGGTGCGACGACTTCTTGAACATCTTGCCGCAGGCGCCGCAGCGGTGCCGCCGCTCCAGCCGGTGCACGAAGCGCCGGTGCCGGGCGCCAGCGCCGCCGCGCTGGGGAAGGCTTTGGGGCACATCCCGCACTCCAGCGGCGCCTCCGGCGGCTCCGGCGGCTCCGGCGGCTCCGGCGGCAGCTCCGGCAGCGGCAGCGCGCCGGGCGCGGCGTGGGAGCGCCGGTGGTAGAGGAACTTGGTCATGCTGGCGAAGGCTTTGCCGCAGTCGCAGCGGTTGCATGCGGGCTCGGCGCCGTGCGAGCGCCGGTGCGCCAGCAGCGCCGCCTCGGTGTCCAGCGCCGAGCCGCAGTCCAGGCACAGGAAGAGCGAGTCGGCGGCGTGGCCGGGCGCGGTGCCGGGCGCAGCTCGGCGGGGTCCGGCAGCACCCGCGAGCACAGCGGGCACTGGAAGGCGCCCAGGCTGTGGCAGCGCAGGTGGGGCGCGCAGCGAGCGCGCCGACGGCAGCAGCTCCCGGCACTGCTGGCAGCGCAGCTCCGGGCGGCGCCGGCGGCGGCGCGGCGGGCGCCGGCTGGGCGGGGGCAGGGCGCCAGGTGCGTGGATTGGTGCTCCAGGAAGTCCTTGGGGCTCTGGAAGAGCTGCAGGCACTCGCCGCACTCGTACAGCAGCAGCTGCACGGCGTCGCCGGACGGTTCGGCGCTCTCGCCGCCGCCGCCGCCGTCCTCGGGTTTGCGGGTAGGAAGTGGTCGAGGTCGACGCGCGGCGGGCGCGGCGCGGCGCGGTGGCCCTGCCGGGTGCGCCAGCCACAGCTCCTGGCTCTGGAAGAGCGCGCTGGCACTCGGGGGCACTCGAAGTGGATGCTGCCGGTGCCGGTACCGGTGGTGCCGGGTGGTGCCGGGCGCGGCGCGGGGGCGGCTCCAGCAGCTTGAGGTGCAGCTCCTGGTGCTCCAGCAGCTGCCCCGGCGTCACCAGCAGCGCGCCGCACTCCAGGCACTGGAACTGGCTGGGGGGCTCCAGCTCCGGGGGGACGCCCAGCAGGCTCCAGGGCGGGCGGGGGGGCTGCACCGCGGCGCTGCCGGCGGCGCTGCCGGGGGCTGCAGGTGCTGCTGGTGGTGCAGCAGAGCCTCCTCCAGCGATGGAGACAGGTGGGAGCACTCGGAGCAGACGTAGCGGTGCTCCACCAGCAGCAGCGTCTCCTCGGGGGAGCGACATCTGGGGGGGGAAACGGGGGGGAAATGGGGAGAGATGGGGAGGGAATGGGGGAAAAAATGGGGGAAAATGGGGAAAATGGGGAGAAACGGGGAGAAAATGGGGTTAGAGAGCAGGAAATGGGGAAAAACGGGGGAGAAAATGGGGAAAAAAACGGGGAAAAAATGGGGGTAAATGGGGAAAAACCGGGAGAAAATGGGGGAAAAACAGGGAAAAATTGGGAGAAAATGGGAGGAAATGGGGTTAGAAAGCATGAAATGGGGAAAAACATAGAGAAAATGGGGAAAAATGGGGAAAAAATGGGGAAAAATGGGGAGATATGGGGAGAAATGGGGGAAAATGGGGAGAAAATGGGGGAAAATGGGGTTAGAGAGGGGAAAATGGGGAGAGATGGGGAGAAATGGGGGAAAAATGGGGGAAAATGGGGTGAAATGGGGAAAAATTGGGAGAAAATGGAGAAAAATGGGGGAAAAAATGGGGAAAAAATGGGGGGAAAATGGGGAGAAATGGGGAAAAAATGGGGAAAAATGGGGTTAGAGAGCAGGAAATGGGGAAAAACGGAGAGAAAATGGGGAAAAATGGGGTTAGAGAGGGGGAAATGGGGTGGAAATGGGGGAAAAACGGGGAGAAAATGGGGAAAAATGGGGAGGGAATGGGGAGAAATGGGGAAAAAATGGGGGAAAATGGGGGAAAATTGGGAAAAAATGGGGAGAAAATGGGGTTAGAGAGGGGGAAATGGGGAAAAATGGGGGGAAAAATGGGGAGGGAATGGGGAGAAATGGGGAGAAAATGGGAGAAAAATGGGGTTAGAGAGGGGGAAATGGGGAAAAATGGGGGGAAAAATGGGGAAAAATCGGGGAAAATGGGGAGAAATGGGGAGAAAATGGGGAGAAAATGGGGTTAGAGAGCAGGAAATGGGGAAAAAACAGAGAGAAAATGGGGGAAAATGGGGAAAAAATGGGGGGAAATGGGGGGAGAAATGGGGAGAGATGGGGAGGGAATGGGGAAAAATTGGGAGAAAATGGAGAAAAATGGGGAAAAAATGGGGGAAATGGGGAAAATGGGGAGAAAATGGGGAGAAAATGGGGGTTAGAGAGGGGGGAAATGGGGAAAAACGGAGAGAAAATGGGGGAAAAAATGGGGAGGGAATGGGGAGAAATGGGGAGAAATGGGGAAAAATGGGGTTAGAGAGCAGGAAATGGGGAAAAACGGGGAGAAAATGGGGAAAAATGGGGAGAAATGGGGGAAAAATGGGAGAAAAATGGGGGTTAGAGAGGGGGAAATGGGGTGGAAATGGGGAAAAATGGGGAGAAAATGGGGGAAATGGGGAAAAATGGGGAAAAATGGGGAGAAAAGAGGAGAAAATGGGGTTAGAGAGGGAGAAATGGGGAAAATGGGGAGAAAATGGGGAAAATGGGGAGAAAATGGGGGAAAAACGGGGGAAATGGGGAAAAAAATGGGGGAAAATGGGGAGAAAATGGGGTTAGAGAACAGGAAATGGGGAAAAATGGGGGATAATGGGGGAAAATAGGGGGAATCGGGGATAGAGGGGGGGAAATGGGGGGAAACGGGGAAAAAATTAGGAGAAAATGGGGAGAAAATGGGGTTAGACAGGGGGAAATGGAGAAAAACGAGGAGGAAATGGGGGAAAAATGGGGGGAAATGGGGAGAAAATGGGGGTTGGAGATGGGGAAATGGAGGGAAATGGGGTTAGACAGGGGGGAAATGGGGGAAAACAGGGGAGAAATGGGGGAAAAAGGGGGGAGGAAAAATGAGGAGGAAAAGGGGAAAAAAAACCCGGGGGAAAATCGGGAACTGAGGGAAGGGGGAGGGGAAATGGGGGGGGCAGCAACGACCCCACCCCCAAAACCCCCTCAAACCCCCCCCCCAAAACCCCCCCCGGGGACCCCTCAAACCACCCCGAACCCCCCCGGAAACCCCAAAATCCCCCAAATTTCACCCAAATCCCCCCAAAATCCCCCCAAATCCCCCCGGCCCCTCCCCCCCGTTCACCTCCGGCCTCTCCGCCGCTCGCGCTCGCGAGGCCCCGCCCCCGTCCGCCGCACCCCCCAACAAGCCGCGTTCTGATTGGCCCTCCCGTTCGGCGCGCGGACCAATCAGAAGCGCCGCTCCCCTCCGCGCGCTTCCGCGGTGACGTCAGAGAGCGGGCGGGCGTTCCGCCATGTTGGAAACGGGAGGAACCAACGCGGCGCTGGGGAGCGGGGGGGGGGGGGGGGGAGCGGGAGGTACCAAAAGGGGGAAATTTTGGGGGGGGGAAATGGGATTTTGGGGGAGGGGAGAGCGGACGGAACCACCCGAGGGCTGGCGGGGGTGGAAACCGCGAGATTTGGGGGAGGAGGGGCGGGGTTTGAGGCGGTTCGGAACGTACCATGGCCTCCTCATGGGGGGGGCTGGACCGTACCAAGGGGGGGGGGAAATGGGCGGTACCAAAAGCAGGAGGGGAGATTTTGGGGGGGGGGGGGTCTGGGATGTACCAAGAAAGTTTGGGGGGGGGATCCGGATCACCCCAAAAGGGGGATTTGGGGGTGGGGGGGAGTGGGATGTACCAATTTTGGAGGGGGGTTGGGACGTTCCAATGGGGCTTGGGGGGGTTTGGGGCCGTTCCAATGAGGTTTTGGGGGGGGTTGGGCCATACCAAAGCGGTTTTTAGGGGGGGTTTGGGCCGTTCCAATGAGGTTTTGGGGGGGTTTGGGCCATACCAAAGGGGTTTTGGGGGGGTTGGGCCGTTCCAATGAGGTTTTGGGGGGGGTTGGGCTGTTCCAAAGGGGTTTTGGGGGGGTCTGGGCTGTTCCAATGAGGTTTTGGGGGGGGTTGGGCTGTTCCAAAGGGTTTTGGGGGGGGGTCTGGGCTGTTCCAAAGGGTTTTGGGGGGGGTCTGGGCTGTTCCAAAGCGGTTTTTTGGGGGGGTTTGGGCTGTTCCAAAGGGATTTTGGGGGGGTTTGGGCCATACCAAAGCGGTTTTTGGGGGGGTTTGGCTGTTCCAAAGGGTTTTTGGGGGGTTTGGGCCATACCAAAGCGGTTTTTGGGGGGGGGTTTGGGCATACCAAAGGGGTTTTGGGGGGGGTTGGGCCGTTCCATAGGGGTTTTTGGGGGGGGTTTGGGCTGTTCCAAAGGGGTTTTGGGGGGGGCTTGGGCTGTTCCAAAGGCGTTTTGGGGGGGTTGGGCTGTTCCAATGAGGTTTTGGGGGGGTTTGGGCTGTTCCAATGAGGTTTTGGGGGGTTTCGGCCATACCAAAGCGTTTTTTGGGGGGGTTTGGGCCGTTCCAAAGGGGTTTTGGGGTGTTTGGGGCCGTTCCAATGAGGTTTTGGGGGGGTCTGGGCCATACCAAAGCGGTTTTTTGGGGGGGTTTGGGCCGTTCCAATGAGGTTTTGGGGGGGTCTGGGCCGTACCAAAGCGGTTTTTGGGGGGGTTTGGGCCGTTCCAAAGGGGGTTTTGGGGGGTTTGGGCCGTACCAAGGGAGCAGCGGGGGTGCCCGGACGGTCCCACTGAGCGGCCGGCCGCGGGGGGAGGAGGGGAAGCTCTGTACAGACATTTTTTGTTTTTATTGTTCCCGCGTCCGACGGAGGAGCGGCCGGAAAAGGCGGAAAAACGGAAAAAAACGAACCCAAAACGAGGAAAAAAAGACCAAAAACAAACAAAAAAAAAAAAGGAAATCCCGAAATAAAAAAAAAAACAAAACCTGAACGAAACCGGGACCGAAACCCCCCAAAAAAACCAAAACCCCACAACAACGAACGAGGGGCGGGGCCAAGGGAAGGGGCGTGGCCGCTCCAGGGTAAAGGGGCGTGGCCACGGGAGGGGGCGGGGCCATGAGCGACCATTTAAGGACAAAGGGGCGGGGCCACATCGAAGGGCGGGAGGGGCGTGGCCAATGAAAGGGCGAGGTCAATGAAAGGGGGCGGGGCTTGGGGCAGGGGGGCGGGGCCAAGGTGTCAAAAATAGACCCGGTGGGGGTGGGGCTGAAATAGAAATTCCCTTTTTTTTCTTTTTTTCATTTTCTTCCTTTTTGGTTTTTTTTTTTTTTGTGATTTTTTTTTGCCCTTTTCCGGTTTTTTTCTCGTTTTTTTATTTTTTGGTTTCGGTTATAATTTTTATTTCTTTTTTGGTCAGTTTTGGGGAGGTTTTTTTTTGGTTTTTGGTTGTTTTTTGGTTTTTTTTTCCTTTTCTTCCCTCCCCGAGGCTTTCAGGGTCGGGATTTTGAGGTTTGTTTTTATTTTCCTTCGTTTTCCTTCGTTTCTCTTTTTTTTATTTTTGCACTTTTTTTTTGGGGATTTTTTTTTCCCTCAATTTTGGAATTTTTTTTTTTAATTTTAATTTTTTATTTCGGTTTTATTTCTTTCGATTTTTATTTTTTTTTATTATTATTTTTTATTTTTTTTTGTTTGTTTGGTTTTTTTTTTTTTTTTTACGTTTTCTGAACCGATTTTGGGTCGGTCCCGGTACAAAACGGGGGAGGGGGCGGGGCTTGGGGGGTGGGGGAGGGGCGGCGGGGGTGGGGGAGGGGACGTCTTTGGCTTCTCGCCGCCCCCCAGGGACCACGTGACGGGGGGGGGGGGGAGGGGAGGGGGAGGGGGAGGGGGAGGGGACACAAACCCGGGGGGGGGAGGGGATTCAAGCGACCCCTCCCCCACCCAGACTCCCCCTCCCCCCAAAAATGGGGGAAAAAAACCCCAAAAAAGGGGAGGGGGCTCCAAAAGAGGAGAAAATCCCCCCAAAACAAAGAGGGGGAGGGGGGGTGGGGGGGGACTTCCCCTCCCCCCCCCCCCCCCCAGGGAATATTTGGGACCCCCAAAAAAAAGGGAGACCCAAATTAAGGGGGAACCCCCCCCCCCAAAAAAAAAAAAAAAAATTAGGGACCCCCCCCCCCTTTATTGGAGACCCCCAAAAAACGGAGAGGACCCAAAATTGGGGGAAAACCCCCCAAAAATCCGGGTGGGGGAGGGGCGGGGGACCGGGGGGGGGCACCCCGGGATTTGGGGGTGCCCCGAGAACGGGGGGGAGGGGGGGGGGGGAACCCCCCGAAGCCCCCCCGAGGTGCGGGGGGGGCTCTTTGGTTGTCTCTGAGGTATTTCTGTCCGGGGGGGCGTGGTCAGGGGGGGCCACGCCCCCTCCCCAGGCCCTCTTTGGCTGCAGGATGGGGGTGGGGGGAGGTGACGTCATCGGGGCGTGGCGTGACGTCATAGGGGGCGGCGAGGGCGTGGCCTCGCCAAGGCCACCGTGGCCACCAGGAGAATGGCCAGGACTGATGGTGGTGGCCACCGTGGCCACCGTGGCCACCAGGAGAATGGCCAGGACTGATGGTGGTGGCCACCAAGGCCATGGACACCATGGTGATGACCAGGGCCACCACGAGCACTGTGACCACTGTGGCCACCAAGGCCACCGTGACCATCATGGCCACCATGACCATCACCATGGCCACCGTGACCATCATGGCCACCGTGATCATCACCATGACCACCGTGACCACGGCCAACCAAGGCCATCAAGGCCACCATGACCATCATGGCCACCATGATCATCACCATGACCACCGTGACCACTGTGGCCACCAAGGCCACCATGACCATCATGGCCACCATGACCATCATGGCCACCATAACCATCATGGCCACCATGACCATGGCCACCATGACCATCATGGCCACCGTGGCCACCAAGGCCACCATGACCATCATGGCCACCATGACCATCATGGCCACCGTGACCATCACCATGGCCACCGTGACCACCGTGGCCACCAAGGCCACCGTGGCCACCAAGGCCACCATGATGATGACCATGGTCACCATGAGCAGTATGACCACTGTGGCCACCATGACCATCGTGACCATGGCCATGGTCAACCAAGGACATCATGGCCACCATGACCATCATGGCCACCATGACCATGACCACGGCCACCATGACCAATGCCACCATGACCACCATGACCATGGCCGTGGCCAACCAAAGCCATCAAGGCCACCATGACCACCATGGCCACCATGACCACGACCACCAAGGCCACCAAGGCCACCAAGGCCACCAAGGCCACCATGGCCACCACGACCACCATGGCCACCATGACCACCATGGCCATGACCACCATGATCATCATGGCCACCATGACCACGGCCATGGTCAACCAAGGCCATCAAGGCCACCATGACCATCATGGCCACCATGGCCATGACCACCATGACCACTGTGACCATGGCCATGGTCAACCAAGGCCATCAAGGCCACCATGACCACTGTGGCCACCATGACCACCATGACCATGACCACCAAGGCCACCAAGGCCACCAAGGCCATCGTCACCCTGACGATGACGGTGACCCAGCCACGGCCACAATGGCCACAACCAACCCTGCCAGCGATGGCCACCGTGGCCACCACGACCATCGTCACCATCGCCAGCGCTGTCACCGAGGAGACGACACCAAGGCCACCATGATCACGACCGCGGCCACCGTCACCGTGACCACGGCCACCGTGACCTGCCCTGATGGGGATGACCACTCTGGTGATGGCCACCATGGCCATGGTCACTCTATTGATGACCATTGGTCACTCTGTGGATGGTCACCATGGCCATGGTCACTCTGGTGATGGTCACTATGACAATGGTCACTCTATTGATGACCACTGGTCACTCTGTGGATGGTCACCATGGCCATGGTCACTCTATCAATGACCACTGGTCACTCTGCTGATGGTCACCATGGCCATGGTCACTCTATCAATGACCACCATGGACATGGTCACTCTGGTGATGGTCACCATGGCCATGGTCACTCCATTGATGACCATTGGTCACTCTGGTGATGGTCACCATGGCCATGGTCACTCTGCTGATGGCCACCATGGCCATGGTCACTCTATCGATGATCACCATGTCCATGGTCACTCCATTGATGACCACTGGTCACTCTGCTGATGGTCACCATGACAGTGGTCACTCTGCTGACCACTGGTCACTCCATGACCACCATGGCCATGGTCACTCTATCGATGACCATTGGTCACTCCATTGATGACCATTGGTCACTCCATGACCACCATGGCCATGGTCACTCTGCTGACCACTGGTCACTCTGCTGATGGTCACCATGGCCATGGTCACTCTGCTGACCATTGGTCACTCTATCCATGACCACTGGTCACTCCATCGATGACCACTGGTCACTCCATGACCACCATGGCCATGGTCACTCTGCTGACCATTGGTCACTCCATCGATGACCACTGGTCACTCCACGACCACCATGGCAATGGTCACTCTG
Source organism: Poecile montanus (assembly GCA_038429875.1). Lineage (NCBI taxonomy): Eukaryota > Metazoa > Chordata > Aves > Passeriformes > Paridae > Poecile > Poecile montanus. The sequence continues at coordinate 294,217 of CM076535.1, forward strand.
CTGACCACTGGTCACTCCATCGCTGACCATTGGTCACTCCACGACCCCGCCCCCGCCCAGCCCCGCCCCTGGCGCGGTGTGGGGGAGGGGCGGCTCCCCCCATCTCTTTTTGGTTTCAGTTCTGAGGTATTTGGGGCCCCCCCTCCCCCCCCGGGGCCCTTTTTGGTTCATTAAAGCTTCGGGGGGGGGGGGAGGGGCGGGGCGGGGGGAGGGGCGGCCCCTCCCCCCCAGCTCCGGCCCCGCGCGGGGGCGGGGCCGATTTTTTTGGTCTAAAAACTCCTTTTTTTTCTGGGTTTTTTCGCACTTTTTGGCGCTTTTTGGCTGAGGTTTGGGTGCTTTTTTTGTTTTTTGGTTTTTTTTTGGCTTTTTCTGTCCTTTTTTTTTGGCATTTTCAGTCATTTTTTGGCATTTTCAGTCACTTTTAGTCCTTTTTTTTGGCATTTTCCGTCCTTTTTTTTTTTTGTTTTGTTTTTTTTGCCAGTTTTTTGTCCTTTTCCGGCCGTTTTGGGCCGGGTTTTGTCCATTTTTCGCCTTTTTTAACCATTTCCATCCTTTTTTCTCCGTTTTTCTTCCCAGCTTTTCCTCCTTTTCCATCCATTCCCATTTTCTCCCACTTCTTCCATCTCCATTTTTGGCTTTATTCGATTTTTTTTTTTTGTCCTTTTTTCACCTTTTCGCCTCCGTTTTTTTTTTTTGGTCTTTTTTTTTTTTTTTGACGTTTTCCATCATTTTTCCTTTTTTTTTTTTCGCTTTTTCCACGTATTTTTTTTTTTCCCCCGTTTTTTCCCATTTTTCCGTCGTTTTTCCCGCGGCGACGCCGAAACTCCTCAAAAAAAACACAAAAATCCGGGATTTTCCCAACTTTTTCCCTTCCGGGAATCGACGGCGACGCTTCTCCCGTTAAAAAAAATCCAAACGAAAAAAACCCCAAAAATTCCATTTTTTCCTCATTTTTCCACCCTTTTCCTTCCTTTCTTTTCCCGTTTTTTTTCCTCTCCATCCCGAACCCCCCAAAAAACCCCAAAACGCCCCAAACCCGGGTGGGGGCGGGGCTACATTCCAGGTTTTTGGGGTTTTTTTCCCCGGGAAAAGCCGTTTTTTGGGGGGATTTTTCACAGTTTTCAAGCGGCCAATTCCGGGGCCGATTCCCAGGATTTTGGGGCTCCGTGAGGTATTTGTGGCGTGGGGGGAGGGGCAGGCACTGCGGGGGGAGGGGCCGGGGGGGTTTTTGGTCTTTTCCGCCTCTTTCGGCTCCGGGGGGAATTTTCCCTTTTTTTGGTTTTTTTTCTCCATTTTTTTCTCCATTTTTTTCTCCATTTTTTTTCCATTTTTTTTCCATTTTTTTTCCATTTTTTTTCCTTTTTTTTTCCATTTTTTTTCCTTTTTTCCCCCATTTTTTTCCATTTTTTCCCCCATTTTTTTTCCATTTTTTCCCCCATTTTTTTCCCCTTTTTCTCTTTTCTTCCTTTTCCCGATTTTTCTTCTTTTCTTCCCTCTTTTTTCTCCTTTTTTTTTTTCCCTCTTTTATTCCACTTTTGGCCGGGTTTTTTCTCTTCTTTTTCCCTTTTTCCTCCGCTTTTAATTTCTCCTCCTTTTCTGCTCCATTTTCCTCGTTTTTTCCTCATTTTTTTCCTCTGGCTCTTCCTCATTTATTCCTCTTTTCTTCCTCATTTTTTCCGCATTTTTTCCTCATTTCTTTTCTCATTTTTTTCCTCAATTTTGCTCATTTTTTCCTCGTTTTTTTCCTCATTTTTTCCTCGTTTTTTTCCTCATTTTTTCCTCGTTTTTTTCCTCATTTCTTCCTCGTTTTTTTCCTCATTTCTTCCTCGTTTTTTTCCTCAATTTTGCTCGTTTTTTCCTCATTTTTTCCACATTTTTTCCCTCGTTTTCTCCATCCGGCTCCGTTATTTTTTTTTCTTCTTTTCCTTCCCATTTTTTTCCTTAAATTCCATTTTTTTTTCCTTAAATTCCATTTTTTTCCCCCAATTTTTTTCTCTTTTTCTTCCTCATTTCCCCCCTTTTTTTCTTCTTCTTTTTTTTCCCTTTTTCCTCATTTTTTCCCTCAATTTTTCCCCCAAAAAACCGCGCCCCCCCCCGGGGGGGGGAGGGGACAATAAATAAAGGAGGGGGGGGAGGGGCGCGGCCGAGGGGGGGAGGGGCTTTTCCCCGCCCCTCCCCCATCCAAAACCCCCCTTAAAAAATCCCAAAAAATTCCCAAAAAATCCCCAAAAAATCCCAAAAATTCCCAAAAAAATTCCCAAAAAAATTCCCGCCAAAATCCAAAAAAATCCCAAAAAATTAAAAAAAAATCCCCAAAAAATCCCAAAAAATCCCAAAAAAATCAGAAAAAAATTCCCGAAAATTCCCGAAAAATTTCCCAAAAATTCCCAGAAAAATTCCCGAAGGAATTCCCGCCCCCCCCCCCGCCCCTCCCCCACCCCCGCGCGAGGTCAGACGGTTGCGAGCTTTGGGCTGAGCGTGGGGGGGGGGAGGGGCGCGCGGCCCCTCCCCCCCTCCCGGGAGGATTTTTTTTTTTTTTTTTTCTTTTTGGTGCGAAAAAGTCACTTTTTTGGGGCGAAAATCGCCCATTTCGGGTCCTCCCCTCCCCTCCCCCCCCATAAACTGGGGAGGGGGGCGAGGTGGGGGAGGGGATCGAGGGGGGGGGGGTCTCTGCCCCTCCCCCTCCCCCTCCCCCTATCAGAGCATCATTAAATTAAATTAAATTAAATTAAAAAGTTGTTTTGGGGGGTGGGGGAGGGGTTTTTGGTCTGTAGCTCGTGCTGAGGTGGGGGGGGGGGAGGGGCGGGGACCCCCCCCCAAATTTGCTCAGTCGCCCCCCCCCCCGCGGTGGGGGAGGGGCGGGGGGGAGGGGGCGGCGTCGCTGCCGCTGCAGGAGGAGCAGGAGGGGGAGGGGGAGGGGGAGGGGCAGGGCGGGGGCGGGGGGGGGGGAGGGGCGCCCCCCAGCAGGGGGAAGAGGGCGGGGGTCGCCGCCGCCCCTCCCCCACCCCCGGCGGCCCCGCCCCCCGCCGCCAGCGCCGCCCCTCCCCCCCCCAGCAGCAGCGGCGCCGCCCCCGCCTCAATTCCCGGGAGGGGCCGGGGGGTCCCAGCGCCGGCCAGGGCTGCGGAGAGAGGGGAGGGGGCGTCAGGGACCCCCAAAACCCATGGGAACCCCGAAAATCACAAAGGGAAACCCTAAAATCCCGATGGGAACCCCAAAATCCAGATGGGAACCCCAAAATCCAGATGGGAACCCCAAAATCCCAAAGGGAAACCCCAAACCCAGCTGGGAACCTCCAAAACCCGGGTGGGAACCCCAAAATCCAAATGGGAACTCCAAAATCCCGATGGGAAACCCTAAAATCCAGATGGGAACCCCAAAAATCCCAAAGGGAAACCCTAAAATCCAGATGGGAAGCCCAGAATCCCGATGGGAAACCCCAAAATCCAAATGGGAACCCCAAAATCACAAAGGGAAACCCCCAAAACCGGCTGGGAACCCCAAAATCCTGATGGGAACCCCAAAAATCCCGATGGGAAACCCCAAAATCCCACTGGGAAACCCAAAATCCCAAAGGGAAACCCCAAAAATCCCGATGGGAAAACCCTAAAATCCAGATGGGAAACCCTAAAATCCAGATGGGAAACCCTAAAATCCAGATGGGAAACCCAAAAATCCCGATGGGAAACCCTAAAACCGATGGGAACCCCAGAATCCAAATGGGGAACCCAAAATCCCGATGGGAAACCCAAAATCCCAAAGGGAAACCCCAAAACCCGGGTGGGAACCCCAAAATCCCGATGGGGAACCCCTAAAATCAGCTGGGATCAGCTGTCAATCACAGCCGTCAATCACACCTGTCAATCACACCTGTCAATCACACCTGTCACTCACACCTGTCAATCACTCCCTGCTGTCAATCACCCCTGTCAATCATCCCTCTTAATCGCCCCTGTCAATCAATCACACCTGTCAATCATTCACACCTGCCAATCAATCACCCCTGTCAATCACTCACCCCTGTCAATCACTCACCCCTGTCAATCACCCCTGTCAATCACTCACCCCTGTCAATCACTCACCCCTGTCAATCACTCACCCCTGTCAATCATTCACACCTGTCAATCATTCACACCTGTCAATCATTCACACCTGTCAATCATTTACTCCTGTCAATCACCCCTGTCAATCACTCACACCTGTCAATCAACCCTGTCAATCACCCCTGTCAATCACCCCTGTCAATCAATCACCCCTGTCAATCAATCACCCCTGTCAATCACCCCTGTCTGTCACACCTGTCAATCACACCTGTCAATCACTCATGTCAATCATCACCCCTGTCAATCACTCACACCTGTCAATCATTCACCCCTGTCAATCACCCCTGTCAATCACCCCTGTCAATCACCCCCTGTCAATCACCCCTGCCAATCACCCCTGTCAATCACCCCTGTCAATCAATCACCCCCTGTCAATCACACCTGTCAATCAATCACCCCTGTCAATCACTCACCCCTGTCAATCAATCACCCCTGTCAATCACTCCCAGCTGTCAATCAATCACCCCTGTCAATCATCCCCGCTCACCTTGGATGGTGGCCAGGGGGGCGGGGCCGAGCAGCCCCCCCAGCACCGCCCCCCTGCAAAGCAAAGCGGGGGGAGGGGTCACGGCGGGGGTGGGGGAGGGGCGGGTCACCCGAGCCCCTCCCCCCCTCCCCCCCAGCCCCTCCCCCACCCTCTCCCCTCCCCCTCCCCCCCCCCAAACTCACCCGGAGCCGAGGCCGAGGGGGGAGGGGGCGGCGCCGGGGGGGGGGCGCGGGGGGGGAGGGGCGGGCGGGGGGGCCCGAGGCGGCGGCCGAGGACAGTGACGTCACTGGGGGGGGAGGGGACAAAGGGTCAGGGGCCGGGAAATTCCCGGAATCCCCTCGAAATTCCCGGAATTCCTTCGAAATTCCCGGAATCCCCTCGAAATTCCCGGAATCCCTCGAAATTCCGGAATTCCCTCGAAATTCCCGAATTCCCTTCGAAATTCCCGAAATTCCCTCGAAATTCCCCAAATTCCTGAAATTCCCTCGAAATTCCCGAATTCCCTCGAAATTCCCGAAATTCCTTTGAAATTCCCGAAATTCCCTCGAAATTCCCAAAATTCCCTCGAAATTCCTGAATTCCTTTGAAATTCCCGAAATTCCCTCTAAATTCCCAAATTCCCTTCGAAATTCCCAAAATTCCCTCGAAATTCCCCAAATTCCTGAAATTCCCTCGAAAATTCCCGAATTCCCTCGAAATTCCCGAAATTCCCTTTGAAATTCCCGAAATTCCCTCGAAATTCCCAAAATTCCCTCGAAATTCCTGAATTCCTTTTGAAATTCCCGAAATTCCCTTTGAAATTCCCGAAATTCCCTCGAAATTCCCCAAATTCCCTTCGAAATTCCCGAATTCCCTTCGAAATTCCCGAAATTCCCTCAAAATTCCCTTTGAAATTCCCGAAATTCCCTCAAAATTCCCTTTGAAATTCCCGAAATTCCTCGAAATTCCCGAATTCCCTTTGAAATTCCCAAAATTCCCTTCGAAATTCCCGAAATTCCTCGAAATTCCCAAAATTCCTCAAAATTCCCAAATTCCCTTCGAAATTCCCGAAATTCCCTCGAAATTCCCAAAATTCCCTTTGAAATTCCCAAAATTCCCTTTGAACTTCCCGAAATTCCCTCGAAATTCCTAAAATTCCCTTTGAAATTCCCGAAATCCGCTCAAAAATTCCTCAAATCCCCCTTAAAACAACCCAAGTTCCCTTAAAACCGCCCCAAATTCCCTTAAAATTCCAAAAATCCTCTTTAAACACCCCGAATTCCCATAAAATTCCCCAAAATCCCCCCAAAATTCCCCAAATCCTCCCTTAAATCAACCGAAATTCCTTAAAACCGCCCCGAATTCCCCCCAAATTCCCCCCAAATTCCCAAATCCCCCCGGAACCTTCCGGAATTCCCCCTCCCCCCCTGGAATTTGGGGTTTTTTTTTGGGATTTGGGGGTCCCGGGCTCACCTGAGGCGCCAAGGCTGCCGGGGGGGGGGAGGGCGAGGGTGGGGCCGGGCGGGGTCACCTGGGGGGACACAGGGGGGGGTTGGGGGAGTTTGGGGACATTTGGGGATTTTTGGGGATTTTTGGGGATTTTGGGGAATTTGGGGATTTTGGGGAATTTGGGGATGACCCCAAAGTGACCCCAAAGTGACCCCAAAGTGACCGACCCCAAAACCCCCCCAAAACCCTCAACCACCCCCACCAAAAAAAACCCCAAAAAACCCCCCAAGAACCCCCCAAAAACCCCAAAAATCTCCCAAAAAACCCCAAAAAAACTCCAAAAAACCACAAAAAAACTCCAAAAAACCCCCAGAGAAAACCCAAAAACCCCTCAAAAATACTCCAAAAAACCCCCCAAAAAAACCCCAAAAAATCTCCAAAAATAAACCCCCCAAAAGGCCCAAAAAAATCACAAAAAAAAACTCCCCCAAAAAAACCCCAAAAAACTCCAAAAAAAACCCCAAAAAACCCAAAGAAAACTAAAAAAAAACCCCTCAAAAAAACCTCAAAAAAACCCCAAAAAAACCCTCATAAACCCCCCCCAAAAAAAACAAAAAATCCCCCAAAAAACTCAAAAAAACCCTCAAAATACCCCCCAAAAAAATCCCAAAACCCCCCAAAATAACCGCAAAAATCCCCAAAAACCCCAAAAATCCCCAAAAATAACCCCAAAAATCCCCAAAATAACCCCCAAAAATCCCCAAAATAACCCCAAAAATCCCCAAAATAACCCCCAAAAATCCCCAAAATAACCCCAAAATCCCCAAAATAACCCCAAAAAATCCCAAAATAACCCCAAAAATCCCAAAATAACCCCAAAAATCCCCCAAATCCCCAAAATAACCCCCCAAAAATCCCCAAAATAACCCCCAAAAATCCCCAAAATAACCCCAAAAATCCCCAAAATAACCCCAAAAATCCCCAAATAACCCAAAAAATCCCAAAAAAAATCCCAAAATCCCCAAAATAACCCCAAAAAATCCCAAAAAAATCCCAAAAATCCCCAAAAACCCCCAAAAATCCCCAAAAAATCCCAAAACCCCCAAAATAACCCCAAAAATCCCAAAATAACCCCAAAATTCCCCATCCTCGCCCACCCCGTGAGCGCCGAAGGCCGGGACCTTCCCGGCGGCGTTGGGGACGTTCCCGGTGACGCTCCCGGTGACGTTCCCGATGCTCCCGGTGACGTTCCCGATGTTCCCGGTGACGTTCCCGGTGACGGGTTCCCGATGCTCCCGGTGACGTTCCCGATGCTCCCGGTGACATTCCCGATGTTCCCGGTGAACATTCCCGATGTTCCCGGTGACGTTCCCGACGCTCCCGACGCTCCCCACGGGGTTCCTGACGCCCCCGGAGTTGCCGGAGTTGCCGGAGTTGCCGGAATTGCCGGAATTGCCGGAGTTGCCGCAGGGGTTGATCCGTTTCTCCTTCTGGCGCCGGTTGCAGAACCAGACCCGGATCACCTCCTTCTCCATGTGCAGCTTGCTCCGCGATCAGCAGGATCTCCTCCGACGTCGGCTTCTGGTTCTGGAGACACCGGGAAATCGGGAATGGGGAGGGGAAAATATCGGGAATGGGGCGGGAAAGAAAATGGGAATGGGGAGGGGGAATAATGGGAATGGGATGGGAAAATAACGGGAATGGGGAGGGAAAATAACGGGAATGGGGAGGGAAATAACGGGAATGGGGCGGGAAAAATATCGGGAATGGGACGGGGAAATAACGGGAATGGGGCGGGAAAAATATTGGGAATGGGATGGGAAAAATAACGGGAATGGGATGGGAAAATAACGGGAATGGGGAGGGGAAATAACGGGAAATGGGGAGGAAAATAACGGGAATGGGACGGGAAAATAACGGGAATGGGATGGGAAAAATAACGGGAATGGGAAGGGGAAATAACGGGAATGGGATGGGAAAATAACGGGAATGGGATGGGAAAATAACGGGAATGGGGAGGGAAAGAAAATGGGAATGGGGAGGGAAAATCGGGAATGGTGGGGGGGAATGTCAGGGAAAATCGGGGGGAAAATAATGGGGAAAATATTGGGAAAATCGGGGGGGAAATGGGGGAAACACCAGGGAAATAATGGGGAAAATTGGGGAAAATATTGGGGAAAATATCAGGGAAATTGGGAAAAAATGGGGGAAATATCGGGGAAAATATCGGGGAAAATATCGGGGAAATATCGGGGAAAAAATTGGGGAAAAATAGGAAAAACATTGGAAAACATTGGGGGGAACACTGGGGAAATGGGGGAAAATATTGGGGATATTTTGGGATTTCAGGAATTTCTGGGAATTTTCCGGAACATTCCGGGACGTTCTCTCACTGCCAGGAAGGATTTCTCCAGGGCGAGGCGCACGTTGGGTTTGGGATGGGTTTGGGATGGGTTTGGGGCCGTTTTGGGGCCGTTTTTCACGGGGTTTTTGGGGGATTTCCGGGATTTCGGGAATATTCCAGAACATTCCGGAACATTCGGGTTTTTCCAGGACGTTCTCTCACCGCCAGGAAGGATTTCTCCAGGGCGAGGCGCACGTTGGGGTTGGGATGGGTTTGGGATGGGTTTGGGATGGGTTTGGGGCCGTTTGGGGCCGTTTTGGGGCCGTTTTTCGAGGGGTTTTTTGGGATTTTCGGGATTTTTTGGGATTTCAGGAATTTCTGGGAATTTTCCGGAACATTCCGGGGTGTTCTCTCACCGCCAGGAAGGATTTCTCCAGGGCGAAGCGCAACGTTGGGTTTGGGATGGGTTTGGGGCCATTTTGGGGCTGTTTTGGGGCCGTTTTGGGGCCGTTTTGGGGCCGTTTTTTGTGGGGTTTTTTGGGGATTTTCAGGATTTTTTTGGGATTTCGGGAATTTCTATGAATTTTCCGGAACATTCCAGGACGTTCTCTCACCGCCAGGAAGGATTTCTCCAGGGCGAAGCGCACGTTGGGTTTGGGATGGGTTTGGGGCCGTTTTGGGGCCGTTTTGGGGCCGTTTGGAGCTGTTTTGGGGCTGTTTTGGAGCCGTTTCTCGCGGGGTTTTTTTGGGATTTTCGGGATTTTTCGGGATTTCGGGAATATTCCGGAACATTCCGGGTTTTTCCGGGACGTTCTCTCACCGCCAGGAAGGATTTCTCCAGGGCGAAGCACACGTTGGGTTTGGGATGGGTTTGGGATGGGTTTGGGATGGGTTTGGGGCCGTTTGGGGCCATTTGGAGCTGTTTTGGGGCCGTTTTTCGCGGGGTTTTTTTGGGATTTTCGGGATTTTCTGGGATTTCAGGAATTTCTGGGAATTTTCCGGAACATTCCAGGACGTTCTCTCACCGCCAGGAAGGATTTCTCCAGGGTGAAGCGCACGTTGGGTTTGGGATGGGTTTGGGGCTGTTTTGGGGCCGTTTTGGGGCCGTTTTGGGGCCGTTTTTCGCGGGGTTTTTTGGGATATTTTGGAATTTTCCGGAACATTCCAGAACATTCCGGGTTTTTCCGGGACGTTCTCTCACCGCCAGGAAGGATTTCTCCAGGGCGAGGCGCATGTTGGGTTTGGGATGGGTTTGGGATGGGTTTGGGATGGGTTTGGGATGGGTTTGGGGCCGTTTGGGGCCGTTTTTGGGGCCGTTTCTCGCGGGGTTTTTTTGGGATTTTCGGGATTTTTTGGGATTTCAGGAATTTTTGGGAATTTTCCGGAACATTCCGGGGTGTTCTCTCACCGCCAGGAAGGATTTCTCCAGGGCGAAGCGCACGTTGGGTTTGGGGCTGTTTTGGGGCCGTTTGGAGCTGTTTTGGGGCCGTTTCTCGCGGGGTTTTTTTTGGGATTTTCGGGATTTTTTGGGATTTCAGGAATTTCTGGGAATTTTCCGGAACATTCCAGGACGTTCTCTCACCGCCAGGAAGGATTTCTCCAGGGCGAAGCGCACGTTGGGTTTGGGATGGGTTTGGGATGGGTTTGGGATGGGTTTGGGGCTGTTTTGGGGCTGTTTTGGGGCTGTTTTGGGCCGTTTTTTCACGGGATTTTTTTGGGATTTTCGTGATTTTTCGGGATTTTTGGGAATTTTCCGGAACATTCCGGGGTGTTCTCTCACCGCCAGGAAGGATTTCTCCAGGGCGAAGCGCACGTTGGTCTCGATGCTGGTTCGTTTCTTGCGGCGCCGCCCCGGGAGCCCCTCGAAGCCCCCCAGGGAGGGGGGGCCCAGCGAGGGGGGGCTGGGCAGGGTCGAGTCCACCGACATCGTCTCTGGGGGGGGAGGGGCAGCGCCTATAGAGCCTATAGAGCCCATAGGGCCCTATGGACCCTGGGGAGCCCATAGGGCCCTATAGACCCTATAGAGCCCTATAGACCCTATAGAGCCCATAGGGCCCTATGGAGCCTATGGACCCTCTGGAGCCTATAGACCCTATAGACCCTATAGACCCTATAGAGCCCGTAGGGCCCTATGGACCCTGGGGAGCCTATGGGGCCCTACAGACCCTATAGACCCTATAGAGCCCATAGGGCCCTATAGACCCTGTGGAGCCTATAGACCCTATAGAGCCTGTGGAGCCTATAGAGCCTATAGACCCTATAGAGCCCGTAGGGCCCTATGGAGCCTATAGACCCTCTGGAGCCTATAGACCCTATAGACCCTATAGAGCCCATAGGGCCCTATGGAGCCTATGGACCCTGTGGAGCCTATAGACCCTATAGAGCCCTATAGACCCTATAGAGCCCATAGGGCCCTATAGACCCTATGGACCCTGTGGAGCGTCTAGACCCTATAGACCCTATAGAGCCCATAGGGCCCTATGGAGCCTATGGACCCTCTGGAGCCTATAGACCCTATAGAGCCCTATAGAGCCTATAGACCCTATAGACCCTATAGAGCCCATAGGGCCCTATGGAGCCTGGGGAGCCCATGGGGCCCTACAGACCCTATAGACCCTATAGACCCTATGGACCCTATAGACCCTATAGAGCCCATAGGGCCCTATGGAGCCTGGGGAGCCCATGGGGCCCTACAGACCCTATAGACCCTATAGACCCTATGGACCCTATAGACCCTATAGAGCCCATAGGGCCCTATGGAGCCTATAGAGCCTATAGACCCTATGGACCCTATAGAGCCTGTGGAGCCTGTAGGGCCCTATGGAGCCTATAGAGCCCATAGACCCTATAGACCCTATAGAGCCTGTGGAGCCTATAAATCCTATAGAGCCTATGGACCCTATAGACCCCATAAACCCTATAGAGTCCATGGAGCCTATGGAGCCCATAGAGCCCTGTAGACCCTATGGAGCCTATAGGGCCTATGGGGTTCCTATGGGGTTCCTATGGGACCTATATGGGATCTCTATGGGATCTATGGGATCCATGGATCTATAGGGTATCTATAGGGTATCTATAGGTCCCACCTGCGTCCCTCAGCCAGGTCTCCAGCAGCGGTTTCAGCTTGCACAGGGGGAACTGTGGGGTTCCTATGGGGTTCCTATGGGGTTCCTATGGGGTCTATGGGGTTTCTATGGGGTTTCTATGGGGTTTCTATGGGGTTCCTATGGGGTTTATGTATCTATAGGGTCTATAGGTCCCACCTGCATCCCTCAGCCAGGTCTCCAGCAGCGGTTTCAGCTTGCACAGGGGGAACTGTGGGGTTCTTATGGGGTTCCTATGGGGTTCCTATGGGATCTATGGGGTTTCTATGGGGTTCCTATGGGGTTTATGGTTCTATAGGGTATCTATAGGGTATCTATAGGTCCCACCTGCGTCCCTCAGCCAGGTCTCCAGCAGCGGTTTCAGCTTGCACAGGGGGAACCGTGGGGTTCCTATGGGGTTCCTATGGGGTTCCTATGGGGTTTATGGATCTATAGGGGATCTATAGGGTCTATAGGTCCCACCTGCGTCCCTCAGCCAGGTCTCCAGCAGCGGTTTCAGCTTGCACAGGGGGAACTGTGGGGTTCCTATGGGGTTCCTATGGGGTTCCTATGGGATCTATGGGGTTTCTATGGGGTTTATGGATCTATAGGGGATCTATAGGGTACCTATAGGGGATCCATAGGTCCCACCTGCGTCCCTCAGCCAGGTCTCCAGCAGCGGTTTCAGCTTGCACATGTTCTTGAAGCTGAGGTTCAGCGCCTCGAAGCGCGAGATCGTCGTCTGGCTGAAGTCGTTCCCGTAGAGCTTCCCCATGGCCAGGCCCACGTCCCCCTGCGACCCCAAAATCCACTTGGGGGGACCCCAAAATCCACGGGGGGACCCCAAAAATCCACGGGGGGACCCCAAAAAATCCACCCCAAAAAGCCCCAGATTGACCCAAAAATCCTGAGCTGAAATAATCCCAAAAATCCCCAAAATCCCCTAAAAAATCCCCTATAGGGAACCCAAAGGAACCCCGGGCCCACGTCCCCCTGCGACCCCAAAATCCACGGGGGGACCCCAAAAAATCCACCCCAAAAAGCCCCAGATTGACCAAAAAAAAACCTGACCCGAAATAATCCCAAAATCCCCAAAATCCCCTAAAAAATCCCCTATAGGGAACCCCCAAATCCCCTTTAAATCCTCCCAAACCTCCCCCAAATCCCACCTGGGACCCCCAAAAACCCAAAAAATCCCCAAAAAACCCAAAATTCCAAATCAAACCCCAAAAACCCCAAACCTCCCCCAAATCCCCCTTAAACCTCGGCAAAAAAAGCCCCAAAAACCCCACAAAAAATCCTAAAAAATTCCTAAAAATCCCCCAAAAAATCCCAAAAAAATCCCCCAAAAAAATCCCCAAAAAATCCCCCCAAAAGTCCCCAAAAAAAATCCCCCCAAAATCCAAAAAAATCCAGAAAAAATCCCCAAAAAATCCCTCCAAAAATTCCTAAAAATCCACAAAAAATCCACAAAAAATCCACAAAAAATCCCCCCAAAATCCCCCCAAAATCCCCAAAAAATTCGGAAAAAATAAAAAAAAATCCAAAGAAATTCCCAAAAAAATCCCCCCAAAATCCCCAAAAAATCCCCCAAAAATCCCCAAAAAATCCCCAAAAAATCCCCCCAAAAATCCCCCCAAAAATCCAAAATAATTCCCAAAAAAATCCCAAAAAAATCCCAAAAAAATCCCCAAATATCCAAAAAAATCCCCCAAAAATCCAAAAAATCCCAAAAAATCCCAAAAAAATCCCCCAAAAATCCCCCCAAAATCCAAAAAAATCGAGAAAAAATCCCCAAAAAATCCCTCCAAAAAATCCCAAAAAATTCCTAAAAATCCCAAAAAAATCCACAAAAAATCCACAAAAAATCCCCCCAAAATCCCCCAAAAATTCAGAAAAAATAAAAAAAATCCAAAGAAATTCCCAAAAAAATCCCCCCAAAATCCCAAAAAAATCCCCCCAAAAATCCAAAATAATTCCAAAAAAATCCCAAAAAATCCCAAAAAAATCCCAAAAAAATCCCCCAAAAAATCCAAAATAATTCCCAAAAAATCCCCCCAAAATCCCCCAAAAAATCCCAAAAAATCGCCCAAAAATCCCCCAAAAATCCCAAAAAATCCAAAAAAATCCCCAAAAAATCCCCCAAAAATGCCCCCAAAAATCCAAAGAAATTCCAAAAAAAATCCCCCCAAAATAAAAAAAAATCCCCCCAAAAATCCAAAATAATTCCCAAAAAATCCCAAAAAAAATCCCAAAAAAATCCCCCCAAAAATCCAAAGAAATTCCCCAAAAAAATCCCCCCAAAATCCAAAAAAAATCCCCCCAAAAATCCAAAATAATTCCAAAAAAAATCCAAAACAATCCCAAAAAAATCCCAAAAAATCCCAAAAAATCCCCAAAAATTCCCCAAAAAATCCCCCAAAAATTCCAAAAAAATCCCCAAAAAATCCCCCAAAAATTCCAAAAAAATTCCCAAAAAATCCCCAAAATTCCCAGACATCCCAGCGCTCACCTGGGTGAATCCCAGCTTGATCCTCCTCTGTTTGAAGGTGCGGGCGAACTGCTCCAGCTCCTCCAGGTCGCTCGGCTCCTCCGGGGGAGGCCCCGGGGGGATTTCGGGACATTTTGGGGAGGCCCCCGGGGGTCCCGGGGATTCGGGGACCCCCGGGCGGGGCCCGGGCTGGGGAGAAATCCCCCCCCAGAAAATTAAAATTTGGGGTTAAAAGAGGGGAAAAGAGGAGAAATCCGAATTGGGGTGGGGGTAAAATGAAGCCGGAGGGAATGAAGCCGAAATTCTGGGAAATGGACCCAAAATCCCTTAAAAATGAACCCCAAAACCCCCCAAAATAAACCCCAAAATCCCTTTAAAATGAACCCCAAAACCCCCCAAAATAAACCCCAAAACCCCTTAAAAATGAACCCCAAAAACCCCCAAAATAAACCCTGAAATCCCTTAAAAATAAACCCAAAACTTCCCAAAATAAATCCCAAAATCCCTTAAAAATTAACTCAAAAAACCCCCAAAATAAATCCCAAAACCCCTTAAAAATGAACCCAAAAACCCCCAAAATAAACCCCAAAATCCCTTAAAATAAATCCCCCAAAAACCCCCGAAATAAATCCCAAAACCCCTTAAAAATGAACCCAAAAACCCCCAAAATAAACCCCAAAATCCCTTAAAAATAAACCCAAAAACCCTGAAAATAAACCCCAAAATCCCTTAAAAATAAACCCAAAAACCCCCAAAATAAACCCCAAAACCCCTTAAAAATTAACTCAAAAAAACCCCAAAATAAACCCCAAAATCCCTTAAAAATGAACCCAAAAACCCTGAAAATAAATCCCAAAATCTCTTAAAAATAAACCCCAAAACCCCCCAAAATAAATCCCAAAATCCCTTAAAAATTAACTCAAAAAACCCCCAAAATAAATCCCAAAACCCCTTAAAAATGAACCCAAAAACGCCCAAAATAAACCCCAAAATCCCTTAAAAATGAACCCAAAAAACCTCCCAAAATAAACCCCAAAATCCCTTAAAATTAATCCCCAAAAAAACCCCAGAAATAAACCCCAAAACCCCTTAAAAATGAACCCAAAAACGCCCCAAAATAAACCCCAAAATCCCTTAAAAATGAACTCAAAAACCCCCAAAATAAACCCCAAAATCCCTTAAAAATAAACCCAAAACTTCCCAAAATAAATCCCAAAATCCCTTAAAAATTAACTCAAAAAACCCCCAAAATAAATCCCAAAACCCCTTAAAAATGAACCCAAAAACCCCCAAAATAAACCCCAAAATCCCTTAAAAATAAACCCAAAAACCCTGAAAATAAACCCCAAAATCCCTTAAAAATAAACCCAAAAACCCCCAAAATAAACCCCAAAACCCCTTAAAAATTAACTCAAAAAAACCCCAAAATAAACCCCAAAATCCCTTAAAAATGAACCCAAAAACCCTGAAAATAAATCCCAAAACCCCTTAAAAATGAACCCAAAAACGCCCAAAATAAACCCCAAAATCCCTTAAAAATGAACCCAAAAACCTCCCAAAATAAACCCCAAAATCCCTTAAAAATAAACCCAAAAACCCTGAAAATAAATCCCAAAATCTCTTAAAAATAAACCCCAAAATCAGTAGAAATAAATCCCAAAAACCCCAAAATAAATCCCCAAATCCCCCAAAATTGACCCCTAAAATAAAACCCCAAAATCCCTTAAAATAAATCCCAAAACCACCCAGAATAAAACCCCAAATCCCTCAAAAATAAACCCAAAAATAAATCCCAAAACCCCACAAAAAATAAACCAAAAATCCCACAAAAACAAATCCCAAAATTCCGTAAAATAAATCCCCAAAACCCCCCAAAAAACCCAAAAAGGGGGAAAATGACCCCAAAAAACCCCGGGGGGGCGTGGATGGATTTGGGGGGGATTTGGGGGATTTTTTGGGGCAGATTTTGGGGTTTTTTGGGGTTTTCAGGGGTGATTTTGGGGTTTTTTGGGGTTTTGGGGGTGAATTTTTGGGTTTTTGGGGTTTTCGGGGTCAGATTTTGGGGTTTTTTGGGGTTTTCAGGGGTGATTTTGGGGTTTTTTGGGGTTTTTGGGGGTGAATTTCGGGTGTTTTTGGGGTTTTGGGGGATGATTTTGGGGTTTTTGGGGTTTTTGGGGTCAGATTTTGGGGTTATTTGGGGTTTTCAGGGGTGATTTTGGGGTTTTTTGGGGTTTTGGGGGGTGAAGTTTTGGGTTTTTGGGGTTTTTTGGGCGTGAATTTTTGGGTTTTTGGGGTTTTCGGGGGGTGAATTTTTGGGTTTTTGGGGTTTTCGGGGGTGAATTTTGGGGTTTTTGGGGTTTTTCGGGGGTGAATTTTGGGGTTTTTGGGGTTTTCGGGGGTGAATTTTGGGGTTTTTGGGGTTTTTGGGGGTTTTGGGGACCCCTCCCGTACCTGGGCGTGCAGCCCCCCCGCGGGGGGGGTTGGGCAGGAGCCCCCCCGGGCTGTGCTGAGGTAGCTGAAAGAGGTTGGGGGGGGGCAGCAGCCCTGGGGGGAGAGGAAGGGGGGGTCAGGGGGGTCCCCAAAAACCCCCGGGGACCCCCCCAAAATCCCCCGGGACCCCCGGACCCCCCAGAGACCCCCAAACCCCACAGGGACCCCCCCAAACCCCACAGGGACCCCCCCAGAACGTTCCTGATCCCCCCCAGACCCCTCTGGGACCCCCAAATCCCCCCCCAGGAGCCCAAAAACCCCCCAAAATCCCCTCAGAGTCCCCCAAAAAACCAAAAAAAACCCCAAAAAAACCCAAAAAACCCAAAACCCCCCCAGGACCCCCCAAACACCCCCAGGACCCCCCCCGAGCCCCCCCAGCCCCACCTGTCTGTCCCTGCTGGGCCGGGGGCAGCAGGGGAGCCCCCCCCAAAACTCCCCCCAAAAAAAACCCAAAAAAACCCCAAAAAACCCCAAAAAATCCCCCAGACCCCCCCAGGACCCCCCCCAGCCCCCCAGAGCCCCCCCGAGCCCCCCCTGTCTGTCCCTGCTGGGCCGGGGGCAGCAGGAATTGGGGCGGGGGCTGCAGGGGAGCCGCCCCCAAAACCCCCCCCAAAACCTCCCAAAAAAACCCAAAAAATCCCCAAAAAACCCCAAAAAACCCCAAAAAACCCCAAAACCCCCCCAGGGACCCCCCCCGGACCCCCCCAGACCCCCCAGAGCCCCCCCCAGCCCCACCTGTCTGTCCCTGCTGGGCCGGGGGGCAGCAGGAATTGGGGCGGGGGCTGCAGGGGAGCCGCCCCCAAAACCCCCCCAAAACCTCCCAAAAAAAACCCCAAAAAACCCCAAAAAACCCCAAAAAACCCCAAAACCCCCCCAGGACCCCCCCAGACCCCCCAGGACCCCCCCGAGCCCCCCCCAGCCCCACCTGTCTGTCCCTGCTGGGCCGGGGGCAGCAGGAATTGGGGCGGGGGCTGCAGGGGAGCCGCCCCCAAAACCTCCCCAAAACCTCCCAAAAAAACCCCAAAAAATCCCCAAAAAACCCCAAAAAATCCCAAAACCCCCCCAGACCCCCCCAGGACCCCCCCGAGCCCCCAGCCCCACCTGTCTGTCCCTGCTGGGCCGGGGGCAGCAGGAATTGGGGCGGGGGGCTGCAGGGGAGCCGCCCCCAAAACCCCCCCAAAACCTCCCAAAAAAAACCCAAAAAATCCCCAAAAAACCCCAAAAAACCCCAAAAAAACCCCAAAACCCCCCCCCCGAACCCCCCCAGGACCCCCCCAGACCCCCCAGGACCCCCCAGGACCCCCCCCCAGCCCCCACCTGTCTGTCCCTGCTGGGCCGGGGGCAGCAGGAATTGGGGCGGGGGCTGCAGGGGGTGGCCGGGCACCAGAACCAACTGCTGCAGCTGCAACAGCTGCTGGACCTCCTGATGGACAGACGGACACCGGACAGACAGACACCGGGACACCGGACAGACGGACACACGGACAGACGGACAGACGGACGGACGGACAGACGGACGAGACAGACAGACAGGACAGACAGACGGACACGGGACAGACGGACAGGACAGAGAGACGGACACCGGACACACGGACGGACAGACGGACACACACGGGAACAGACACCGGACAGACACGGGACAGACGGGACAGACACCGGACAGACACACGGACAGACGGACACACGGACGGGGGACGCGGGGACACCGGACACGGGATGGGACACAGACGGGACACAGACAGACGGACAGACGGGACACAGACAGACGGACAGACGGGACACAGACAGACGGACAGACGGACACCGGACAAACAGACAGACGGACAGACAGACGGGCACACGGACACGCGGACAGACGGACAGACACGGGACAGACGCACGGGACAGAGGGACAGACGGACACGGGGACAGACCGACACACGCACGGACAGACGGACACACACGGGACAGACGGACACGGGACACACGCGGGACAGAGACAGGAGACGGACAGACACGGGAACAGACGGACGGACAGGACACACGGACAGACGGACAGGGAGACAGGACACACGGACAGATCGACAGACACGGGAACACGGACATGGGACAGACACGGGACAGGACAGGACGGACGCACGGACACACCGACACACGGACAGACGGACACGGACCAGGACACACGGACACACACGGGGGACAGACGGACGGACACGGGAACAGACGGACAGACGGACAGGCGGACACACGGACACACACGGAACAAACAGACACGGGAACAGACGGACACGGGACAGACAGACGGACAGGACACACGGACACGGGACACACGGACACGGGAACAGACAGACAGACGGACACCGGACAGACCGACAGACACGGGACACACGGACAGGACACACGGACACACACGGGGACAGACGGACACGGGAACAGACGGACAGACAGGACAGACGGACACACCGACACACGGACAGACGGACAGAGGGACGGAACAGACGGACACACGGGAACAGACAGACGGACAGACGGACATGGGACAGGACACACGGACAGACGGACACGGGACAGGACAGACGGACAGACGGACACGGGACAGACGGACAGACGGACAGACGGACAAGGGACAGACAGACGGACACAACCCGGGGAGGTCCCGCGTGAGCTCCGGGACCCCCCGAGAGGAGAAACTCGGGGAGGGGAATTGGGGCAAATTCGGGGGAATTCGGGGCCGATTTTTCCGCGTTATTTCGGGGTCATTTTGGGGCCGATTTTGGGGCGATTCCGCGCGGTTCCGGGGCTGATTTTGGGGCGATTTTGGGCTGATTTGGGTGCGGTTCCGGGGCTGATTTTGGGGTGATTTGGGTGCTATTTCCGGGTCATTTTGGGCTGATTTTGGGGTGATTTGGGTGCGGTTCCGGGGCTGATTTCGGGCTGATTTTGGCGTTATTTCGGGGTCATTTTTGGGGGCCGATTTTGGGGCGATTCCGCGCGGTTTTGGGGCTGATTCCGCTGTTGGTTTTGGGCTGATTTCGGTGTTATTTTGGGGGCAATTCCGCGAGGTTCCTGGAGTGATTTTGGGGTGATTTCGGGGCTGATTTTTGTGCCGATTTCGGGCTGATTTTGGGTTGTTTTGGGGCCGATTTTTGGGGCGATTCCGCGCGGTTTCGGGGGGTGGTTTCAGTGTGATTTTGGGCTGTTTTCGGTGTTATTTTAGTGCTGTTTTTCAGCTGTTTTTGGGGGCGATTTTTGGGGTGATTTTGGGCTGTTTTCGGTGTTATTTTGGGGTGATTTTGGGCTGGTTTTGGTGTTATTTTGGGCTGTTTTTGGGCTGATTTTGGGGCGATTCCGTGCAGTTTCGGGGTTGATTTTGGGTTGATTTTGGGCTGTTTTTGGTGTTATTTTGGGGGTGATTTTGGGCTGATTTTGGGTTGATTTTGGGCTGTTTTTGGTGTGATTTTGGGGGTGATTTTGGGCTGATTTTGGGGTGATTTTGTGCTGTTTTGGGGCTGATTTTGGGTTGATTTTGGGTTGATTTCGGGCTGTTTTTGGGCTGATTTTGGGGCGATTCCGCGCAGTTTCGGGGTTGATTTTGGGCTGATTTTGGGTTGATTTCGGGCTGTTTTTGGGCTGATTTTGGGGCGATTCCGCGCAGTTTCGGGGGTGATTTTGGGCTGATTTCGGGCTGGTTTTGGTGTTATTTTGGTGTGATTTTTGGGGTTATTTTGGGCTGGTTTTGGTGTTATTTCGGGCTGTTTTTGGGCTGATTTTGGGGCGATTCCGCGCAGTTTCGGGGGTTGATTTTGGGTTGATTTTGGGTTGATTTTGGGTTGATTTTGGGTTGATTTTGGGTTGATTTGGGGCTGGTTTTGGGCTGATTTCGGGTTGATTTTGGGCTGGTTTTGGTGTTATTTTGGGTTGATTTGGGGCTGTTTTCGGGCTGATTTTGGGGCGATTCCGCGCAGTTTCGGGTCCCGGGCCCCCCTTACCTGCGCCGAGAGCTGGATGGGGCCGGGCAGCGGCAGCGGGGGGGGGAGGGGGAGGGGGAGGGGGGGGAGGGGCCCCCTCGGGGGTCCCGGCGGGGGGAGGGGGAGGGGCGGGGGGCGCGGGGGGGGGGAGGGGCGGCGGGGGGGGGGAGGGGCGGGGCCCTGCGGGAGCTGCGCGGCCGCGGCCGCCAAGAGCTGAGCCTGGGCCAGGAGCTGCTGAGGGGCCGGGGAGCAGCGCGGCCAGCTGCGGACAGACGGACACGGGATGGACAGACGGACACGGGACAGATGGACACGGGATGGACACACGGACAGACGGACACACGGGGGACGGACAGACGGACACGGGATGGACACGGGATGGACAGACGGACACGGGATGGACAGACGGACACGGGATGGACAGACGGACACACGGACAGACACGGGACAGACGGACAGGGGACAGACGGACACGGGGGATGGACAGATGGACACACGGACAGACGGACACGGGATGGACACACGGACAGACGGACACGGGATGGACAGATGGACACGGGATGGACACATGGACGGACGGACACACGGACACGGACACGGGACAGACGGACACACAGACACACGGGGGATGGACAGACGGACAGACGGACAGGGGGGACACGGGGACACGGGACAGGGACAGACGGACAGACGGACAGGGGGATGGACAGACGGACACACCGGACACGGGGGATGGACAGACGGACACATGGACACGGGATGGACAGACGGACACACGGACACGGGATGGACAGACGGACAGACAGGGGGACACGGGATGGACACGGGATGGACACGGGACAGACGGACACGGACACGGGATGGACAGACGGACAGGGGACAGACGGACACGGACAGACGGACGGGGGGGGGACGGACAGGGGGATGGACACGGGACAGGGGACAGACGGACAGACACGGACACGGGACAGACGGACACGGGATGGACAGACGGACAGACGGACACGGGATGGACAGACGGACACACGGACACACGGACACACGGACAGACGGACACGGGATGGACAGACGGACAGACACGGACACGGGATGGACACACGGACACACGGACAGACGGACACGGGATGGACAGATGGACACGGGATGGACAGACGGACACACGGACACGGGACGGACACGGGATGGACAGACGGGACAGACGGACACGGGATGGACACACGGACAGACGGACACGGGGACAGACGGACACACGGACACACGGACACGGGATGGACAGATGGACACACGGACAGACGGACACACGGGGGATGGACAGACGGACAGACGGACACGGGATGGACAGACGGACACGGGATGGACAGACGGACAGACGGACACGGGACAGGGGCGGGCACGGGACGGACGGACAGACAGAGGGACAGGGGATGGACAGGGGGATGGACGGGCACGGGAGGGGGGGGACAGGCGGACAGGGGACGGACGGACAGACAGACGGACAGACACGGGATGGACAGGGACAGACACACGGACAGACACGCGGGGAACGGACAGACGGACACACGGGGACGGACAGGACGGACAGACGGACACGGGGACGGACAGACGGACAGACGGGGACGGACAGACGGACACACGGGGACGGACAGGGGCAGCGGGTTAGTGCCGGCCCCAAGCCCCGCCCCCCGCAGCAGCAGCGAAGCCCCGCCCCCAACCCCGCCCCGAAACCCCCCCAAAAAATCCCCAAAAAAATCCCCCAAAAAAATCCAAAATATCCCCAAAATATCCCCCAAAAAAATTCCAAAATATTCCAAAAAAAATCCCCAAAATGTCCCCCAAAAAAATTCCAAAAAAAATTCTAAAAAAAAATCCCCAAAAATCCCAAAATATCCCAAAAAAATCCCAAAAAAATAAAAAAAAAATCCAAAAAAACATCCCCAAAATATCCCCCAAAAAATTCCAAAATATTAAAAAAAAAAATCCCCAAAATGTCCCCAAAAAAATTCCCCAAAAAAATTCTAAAAAAATCCCCCAAAAATCCCAAAATATCCCAAAAAAATCCCCAAAAAATCCAAAAAAATCCCAAAAAATTAAAAAAAAAAATTCAAAAAAAAATCCAAAAAAATGAAAAAAAATTCCCCAAATGTCCCCGAATGTTCTCGAATGTCCCCAAATGTCCCCAAATGTCCCCAAATGCCCCCCCCTCACTCACCCCCCGCCAGTTGGGACCCCGCGAGCAGCAGCTGAGCCTGGGGAGGGGGCGCGGGCTGGGGAGGGGGCGGCTCCGGACCCGTCACCTGCGGGATTTGGGGCAAATTCCGACAAATTCGGGAAAATCCGGGAAAATTCGGGAAAATTCGGGGAAAATCCGGGAAATTCGGGCAAATTCCGGGAGGTTTTGGGGGGATTTGGGGGAGTCTGAAGGGATTTTGGGGGATTTGGGGTTGGTTTGGAGCCGATTTTGGGGCGTTCCCAGGTGATTTTGGGGGGGATTTTGGCGATTTCGGGAGTTTTTTTGTGGTTTTCGGGGTGATTTTGGGGATGATTTGGGCGATTTTGGGTGTTTTAGGGGTGATTTTGGGGATGATTTGGGCGATTTTGGGTGTTTTTGGAGATGATTTTGGGGATGATTTGGGCGATTTTGGGGATGATTTGGGCGATTTTGGGTGTTTTGGAGATGATTTTGGGGATGATTTGTGAGATTTTGGGTGTTTTGGGGGTGATTTTGGGGTGATTTTGGCCATTTTTGGGGTGATTTTGGGTGATTTCAGTGCGTTCGGGGCAGATTTTGGGGCGTTTCGAGCGATTTTTTGGTGATTTTGGGGCGTTTTTTGGCGGATTTTGGGGACCCCCCCCCCCCCATTTCCTGTTTTGCCGCCGCCGCCCCCGCCCGGGATTTCCCCCCCCGCCCCTCCCCCCCCCGCCCCTCCCCCACCCCGGGCACCAAAACAGGAACGGGAGGGGGAGGGGCGGGACTGGGGCGGGATTTGGGGAATTTGGGGCGGATTTTGGGGAATTTGGGGCGGATTTTGGGGATTTTGGGGCGGGATTTTGGGTGGATTTGGGGCGGATTCGCGACGGATTTTGGGAAGGAATTTTGGTGGATTTTTGGTGAATTTTGGGGAGGAATTTTGGTCAATTTTGGGTGGATTTTTTGCTGATTTTGGGAGGATTTTGGGGTGAATTTTGGGGATGATTTTGGGTGGATTTTGGGTGGATTTTGGAGTGGATTTTGGGGATGATTTTGGGTGGATTTTGGGTGAATTTTTGGGTGGATTTGGAGGGATTTTGGGGATGATTTTGGGTGGATTTTGGGAGGATTTGGGGGGATGATTTTGGGGATGATTTTGGGGATGATTTTGGGGAAGATTTTGGGGGATGATTTTGGGTGGATTTTTGGATGAATTTTGGGTGGATTTGGAGGGATTTTGGGGATGATTTTGGGTGAATTTTGGGGAGGATTTTGGGCTGATTTTGGGTGGATTTGGGGTGGATTTGGGAGGATTTTGGGTGGATTTTGCAGGGATTTTGGGGATGATTTTGGGTGGATTTTGGGGATGATTTTGGTGAATTTTGGGGAGGATTTTGGGTGGATTTTGGGAGGATTTGGGGGATGATTTTGGAGTGGATTTTGGGGGATGATTTTGGGATGATTTTGGGAGGATTTTGGGGAGGATTTTGGGATGATTTTGGGTGGATTTGAGGTGATTTTGGGGGTCTCTCTCTTACCTTGGCGCCGGGGGGGGGCGGGGCCGAAGGGGGGGGGTTTGTTCTGCTGGGCCTGGGGGGGGGGGGAGGGGAGAGAGAAATTTTGGGGAGACCCCCAGATTTTGGGAGGGGGGAGGGTCCAACCCCAGGACCCCCCAAAATCCCCAAAAAACCCCAAAAAAAACCCCAAAAAACCCCAAAAAAAAACCCAAATCTCACCTGGTGGTTCGTGTCGGGTCCATTGGTTTCTGTGTCTGGGGGGGGAGGGGACACTCAGGGGGGTCCCCAAATCCCCCCGGGACCCCCCAAATCCCCAAATTTCCCCAAATTTCCCCGAATTTCTCCTACCTGGGCGCTCCCCCGGCAGCTCCTTCTCCAGCTCCAGGGGTTTAGACATCCTCAGTTCTGGGGGGGGAATCAAATCACCCCAAAATCACCCAAAATTACCCAAAATCACCCAAAATCACCCCAAAATTACCCCAAATCACGCCAAAATTACCCAAAATTACCCAAAATTACCCCAAATCACCCCAAAATCACCCAAAATCAGCCCAAAATCACCCAAAATCACCCCAAAATTACCCCCAAATCACCCCAAAAATTACCCAAAATTACCCAAAATTACCCCAAATCACCCCAAAATTACCCAAAATTACCCCCAAATCACCCCAAAATTACCCCAAATTCACCCAAAATCACCCTGGAATTATTTCAACCCCAAAATCTCTCAGGATCAGCGTAAAAATCACCTCAAAATGACCCAAAATCGTCCAAAAATCACCCCAAAATCAACCTGGAATCATTTCAACCCCAAAATCCCCCAGGGTCACCCCAAAAATCAGCGAAAATTACCCTGAAATGACCCAAAATCATTCAAAATTACCCCGGAATGACCCAAAATCATTCAAAATTACCCCCGAAATGACCCTAAATCAACCTGGAATCGTTTCAACCCCAAGATCTCCCGGGGTCACCCCAAAATGACCCCAAACCACCCCAAAATCGCCCCCAAATCACCTCGAGCCGCCCCAAAACGCCTCCAAATCGCCCCAAAATCACCCAAAATCGCCCAAAATTGTCCAAAATCAGCCAAAATCAGCCAAAATCGCCCAAAAATTGAAACAAACCTCCCAGAAAAGCCCCAAATTCCCCCCCAAAATCGCCCCTCAACGGACCCGAAATGGCCCCAAAATCCCCAAAAATCCCCAAATCCCCCCAAAATCCCCAAATCCCCCAAAATCTCCCCAAATCCCCCCGGTTACCTGGGGGGGGAGGGGGGTTTAACCCCTTCCGGGGGGCGTTTTTGGGGGGATTTTGGGGTTTTTGGGGGGATTTTGGGGTTTTTGGGGGGATTTTGGGGTTTTTGGGGGGGATTTTGGGGTTTTTGGGTTTTTTTGGGGTTTTTTGGGGTCCGGCGGCTCCAGAAGCTCCGGGGATGGAGTGGGGGATGGGGGAGGGGTCCCGGGGGTGTCACCCCCTCCCCTCCCCTCCCCCCCCCCTCATTTGCATGAGGCTGAGTCACCCCCCGGGTGGGGGAGGGGAAGGGGGGACACCCCCCCCCCCCTCTGCCCCTCCCCCCACTTTCACTTCTCCTTTCGCCGTTTTTGGGTTTTTTTTTTTTTTAATTAAAAATAAAATAATTAATATTTTATAAAAAAATGAAGAATTTTGCCCCAAAATCCCCAAAATTCGGCCTCACCCCCCTCCCCCGGAGACCCCCGAATTTCACCCCAAAATCCCCCAAAACCTCCCCGGGACCCCCGACCCAAAAATCCCCAAAATCTCCCCAAAATCTCCTCTTTTTTTCCTCCCTTCCCGGACACCCCAAAAAGACCCAAAAAAGACCCAAAAAAATTCCCAAAAAATCCCAAAAATCCCAAAAATTCCCAAATTCCCCCCGGTACCTGCGGCCCAAGTGTTGGGGTTCACCATGGGGGTTCTGGGGGGTTTTGGGGGGATTTTGGGGGATTTTGGGGGGAATTTGGGGGGATTTGGGGCTGGGATGGAGAGGAGATTTGGGGGAGGGATTTTGGGGGGGATTTTGGGGGGATTTTGGGGGATTTTGGGGGATTTTGGGGGGATTTTGGGGGGATTTGGGGCTGGGATGGAGAGGAGATTTGGGGGAGGGATTTTGGGGGGATTTTGGGGGATTTTGGGGGATTTTGGGGCTCCAGGAAGCTCCGGAGGAAGCGCCGGTGGTGACGGAACCCGCGGGGCGTGGGACGGGCGCTCACAGGGAGACACCCCGAAAACAGCGAAAACAGCCCAAAAACACCCCAAAAACAGCCGAAAACCACCCCGAAAACAGCGAAAACAGCCCAAAAACACCCCAAAAACTGCTGAAAACACCCAAAAACTGCTGAAAACACCCCGAAAACAGCGAAAACAGCCCAAAAACACCCAAAAACAGCCCAAAAACACCCCAAAAACAGCGAAAACAGCGAAAACACCCCAAAAACAGCGAAAACAGCCCAAAACCACCCAAAAACTGCCGAAAACAGCCCAAAATCCAGCGTGACCCCAGGGGATTGCCCCGCCCCCCCCCGGGTGTCCCCAAATGTCCCCAAATGTCCCCAAACCCCCCCAAATCCCCCCCAGGTGTCCCCAAACCCCCCCAGAGCCCCCCCAAATGTCCCCAAATCCCCCCCAGACCCCTTCAAACTCCCCCCAAATGTCCCCAAATGTCTCCAGACCCCCACAAATGTCCCCAAAATGTCCCGAAATGTCCCCAAATCCCCCTCAGACCCCCCCAAATGTCCCCAAACTCCCCCAGAGCCCCCCCCAGGTGTCCCCAGACCCCCTCAAATGTCCCCAAATGTCCCCAAGTGTCCCCAAATGTCCCCAAATCCCCCCCAGACCCCCTCAAAGCCGCCCCAAATGTCCCCAAATGTCTCCAGACCCCCCAAATGTCCCCAAAATGTCCCCAAACTCCCCCAGACCCCCCTCAAGTGTCCCCAGAACCCCCCAAATGTCCCGAAATGTCCCCAAATGTCCCCAGACCCCCCCCAGGTGTCCCCAGACCCCCCCAAATGGCCCCAAATCCCCCCCAGACCCCCCCAGACCCCCCCCAGACCCCCCCCAATGTCCCCAAAATGTCCCCAAAATGTCCCCAAATGTCCCCAAATGTCCCCTCCCCCCCCCCGGGTGTCCCCAGCCCCCCCCTCCCCCCCCCCGGCGGGATTTTCCCACGGGATCGATCGGGGGGGGGAGGGGCGGGAATCGATCCGGGGATCGATCGGGGGGGGGGAGGGGCGGGGGGCACGCGGGGACAGCGGGGGGGAGGGGCGGGGGAGGGGGGGGAGGGGAAATAAAGCGGGAAAAAAACCGGGAAAACGGGAAAAAATGGGAAAAAATGGGAAAAAATGGGAAAAACGGGAAAAAACCGGGAAAAATGGGGAAAAAAAAGGGAAAGATGGGAAAAAAATATGGAAAAAATGGGAAAAAAAGGGGGAAATGAGTAAAAATGGGGAAAAAAAAGGAAAAAATGGGGAAGAAATGGGGAAAATGGGAAAAAACGGGGGGGGAAATGGGGGAAAAATGGGGAGAAATGGGGGAAAAATGGGGAGAAAATGGGGAAAAACATCGGGAAAAAAGGGGAAAAAAAAGGAAAAAGTGGGAAAAAAACGGGAAAAATGGGGAGAAAATGGGAAAAAAACGGGAAAAAAAACGGGGGAAAAAAAGGGAAAAATGGGAAAAAATCAGGAGCTTCCCCCCCCTCCCCTCCCCCATTCAGAGACAGGGACGGACAGACGGACACGGGGAGGGACACGGGGATGGACAGACGGACACGGGGAGGGACAGACGGACACGGGGATGGACATTCGGACATTCGGGACATTCGGACATTCGGACACTCCGGCCCCG
>CM076535.1:323156-455656 GCA_038429875.1 Poecile montanus
CATCATCCCCCCTCTCCCCTCCCCCACCCGGATTTACGGTGTCCCCCCCACCCCCCCCTTCAAATTTGACGCCCCCTCCCCCAAAATTGCGCTGTGCCTTCCCGGGGGAGGGGAGGGGAGAGGGTGGGGGAGGGGTGAGGAGACCCCTCCCCTCCTCTGCCCCTCCCCCCCTCCTCTGCCCCTCCCCCTCCCCCCCCCAGAATTTAAAGGGGGGGGGAGACCCCTCTAAATTTGGGGAGGGGGCACCAGGTAGGGGGGAGGGGGAGGGGGGGGTCCCAGACCGGGTGGGGGGAGGGGGTGGGGGAGAGGGGGGGGAGAGCGGCGGGGGGGAGGGGCGTTCTATTAGGAATTAATTAATTAATTATAATTAATAATTTCTCTTTAATTTGGGGATGCGTGGGGGGAGGGGTGGAGGGGGAATTTTGGGGAGGGGGCGGCGGGGGGGGGAGGAGTTTGGAATTTATTTTTTTTTTTAATTTTTAATTTTTTTTCCCCGTTTATTCGAGGTTTTTTGGGGGGTGTGACGTCATCGCGCCCCTCCCCCCTCCCCCTCCCCCCCCCCCCCTCCAAAACCCCCCAATAAAAACCCACCCGGAATTTTACGATCGATTCCCAAAAAATTTCCTCCGGAATTCCCAAAAATCCCAAAATTCGGAATTCCCGGTTCCCGCCGCTGGGGGGCGCGCGCGTCGCGCGGGAAAAAGAAAAAGGGGGGGGGGGGTCGGGATATGCAAATGAGATGCAAATCAGCGGAGAGTTCAAAGCGACCCCGCCCCCCCCCCGTTTCAAGGTCACCCCTCCCCCCCCCGGCCCCGGGGGTTGCCATGGCAACGAGACGTGACGTCATGGGGGACACCGCCGGCCGCGGGAGGCTCCGGAGGGGGAACCCCCCCCCAAAATAAACCCGGGGACCCCCCCCAAAAATAGCGGGGGCGGGGTGACGTCATCAACCCCTAATTGGGGAGGGGGGCGCAGTTTGGGGGGGGTCGGTGTTAATTTGGGGTCGCCGTTAATTAATTTGGGGAGGGGGTCGCTCACTGGGGGGGGACCGCGCCTCAATTTGGGGGCGGCCCCGGTTTGGGGGGGTGGGGCTTAACTTGGGGGGGAACCCCTGATTTGGGGGGGGGGGGGGTTTGTCCCGGTTCCAGACCCTCCCCAAATTTCCCGCCATTTCCAGGGAATTTTCCCAGGAATTATCCCAAATTTTCCCGGGATTTTTCCTGTCATTTCCCGGGATTTTTCCCCAATTTTCCCGGGATTTTTCCCCAATTTTCCCGGGATTTTTTTCCCACTTTTCTCGGGTTTTTTCCCCAATTTTTCCGGGATTTTCCCCCAGTTTTCCCGGGATTTTTTTCCGGGATTTTTCCCCAGTTTTCCCGGGTTTTTTCCCCAGATTTCCCGGGATTTTTTCCCGGGATTTTTTCCCAATTTTCCCGGGATTTTTTCCCAATTTTCCCGGGATTTTTCCCCAATTTTCCCTTTTTTTTTTCCCACTTTTCTCGGGTTTTTTCCCAGATTTCCCGGGATTTTTTCCCGGGATTTTTTCCCAATTTTCCCGGGATTTTTCCCACTTTTCCCGCCATCCCCCCCCCCCCATTTCCCGCCCTCCCGCGCCCCGGGGGGGGGGTCCCCAATCCCCGCCCCCCCCCCGGTGCCGCATCCCAAGGTCACCCCAAGGCCCGGGGGGGGTCGCGGTCCCCAAGGCCCCGTTGCCAAGGCCCCCCCCCCCGTTGCCATGGCAACGCCGTTGCCCGGAGACGGCGCGAGGATGCTGCAGGGAAAAGGGGGGGGGGGCGCTCATTAAGGATTAATTAGTGGGGGTTAATTGCGGGGGGGGGGGGTTTGTTCGCCGGTTTTTGAGGGGAGGGGTCGCGGCCGCATTGCGGTGTGGGGGAGGGGTCTTAATTACGGGAGCGGTTAATTAATGAGGGGGGGGGGACCGCATTGCGGGAGAGGGGGGGAGGGGGGGATGATGGGGGGGGTCTCTCCTGATTTTGGGGAGGGGGGGGCGCATTGGGGGGGGGAGGGGCCGCATTGCAGGGGGGGCTGCGCCACGAGCGGGGGGGGATTTAATTAAAATCATTAATTGGGGGGGTTTAATTTAAATCATTCATTTGGGGGTGTTCTAATTTAAATCATTAATTTGGGGGTGTTTTAATTTAAGTCATTAAATGGGGGGGTTTATTTAAATCCTTAATGGGGGTGGGGGGTTTAATTTAAATCATTATTGGGGGGGGGTTATTTTAAATAATTAAATGGGGTTTGTTTAAATCATTAATTTGGGTTAACTTCAATCATTCATTTTGGTTAATTAAAATAATTAATTGGGGGGGGGTCGCCCCTCAGTGAGACGTGGGGGGAGGGGCGGGGGACACAAACCGCAGCCCCCCCCCCCCCCTTTTTTATTTTTTTATTTTTTTATCCCAATCTGGAACCCCCCCGAATTTTCCAACCCCCCCCTCCCCCATCCCCCCCCCCCCCCATTTCGGATCCGCAGTAAAAGGGGCGTGGCCTGGTGAGGGGGGGGCAGGAACGGCGCGCTCTGATTGGCTGAGCCCTGCCCCCCCCACCCCAGCCCAGGCGGCGGCTCCCGCGCCCCCCGCCCCAGAAGCGCCGCAGCCGCCGCCGGCTCCGCTCCCGCTCCTCTTCCTCTCCCAGGAACCGGGGACCCCCCTCCCCTCCCCAAAAACCCGGGACCCCCCCCCAGATCCCCCTCCCCTCCAAACCCGTCCCGGCGGAGCGGCCCCCCCAGAGCTGCAGCCATGGGGGTAGGTGGGGGGAAATGGGGAGGGGGGAGAGGGGGGAGGGACGGGGGGGAGAGGGGCTGGGGAGGGGTCGGGACGGGATCGGGATGAGTGAGAGGGGCTGGGGAGGGGTCGGGAGGGGGTGAGAGGGTCGGGAGGGGATCGGGATGAGCGTGAGAGGGTCGGGATGGGATGAAGATGAGCGTGAGAGGGTCGGGAAAGGATGAGGATGAGTGTGAGAGGGTCGGGATGGAATCAGGATGAGTGTGAGAGGGTCGGGAGGAGGATGAGAGGGTCTGGAAAGGATGAAGATGAGTGTGAGAGGGTTGGGAAAGGATGAGGATGAGTGTGAGAGGGTCGGGAGGGGGATGAGAGGGTCGGGATAGGTTCAGGATGAGTGTGAGAGGGTCGGGATGAGCGTGGAAGGGTCTGGAAAGGATGAAGATGAGCGTGAGAGGGTCGGGAAAGGATGAGGATGAGTGTGAGAGGGTCGGGAGGAGGGTGAGAGGGTCTGGAAAGGATGAAGATGAGCGTGAGAGGGTCGGGAGGAGGTGAGAGGGTCGGGACGAGATCAGGATGAGCGTGCAAGGAACTGGGGGGGGGTCGGGATGAGCGTGGAAGGGTCTGGAAAAGATGAGGATGAGTGTGAGAGGGTCGGGATAGGATCGGGATGAGTGTGAGAGGGTCGGGATGAGCGTGGAAGGGTCTGGAAGGGGTCGGGACAGGTGTGAGGGTCTGGGGAGGGGTCGGGACGGGTGTGAGAGGGGCTGGAGGAGCGTGGAAGGGTCTGGAAGGGCTCGGGATGAGCGTGGAAGGATCCGGGAGGGTGTGAGAGGGTCTGGAAGGGATGGGGGCGGGCGTGAGAGGGTCGGGATGAGCGTGGAAGGGTCTGGAAGGGCTCGGGATGAGCGTGCAAAGATCGGGATGAGTGTGCAGGGATCGGGGTGGGATTGGGGTGGGATCGGGGGGGGTTTGGGGTGGGTGTGCGAGGTTTGGGGTGGGTTTGGGGTGGGATCAGGGGGGGTTTGGGGTGGGATCGGGGTGGGTTTGGGGTGGGATCGGGGTGGGATCAGGGTGGGTTTGGGGTGGGTTTGGGGTGGGTTTGGGGTGGGATCAGGGTGGGATCAGGGTGGGTGTGCGAGGCGCCGCGCGCTGCTGCAGGGGCGTGCAAGGGACGGGCGTGGAAGGTGCTGGAACAGAGCGCGCCAAGGGCGGGGCGGGCGTGCAAGGGCCGGGTGTGCCCAGATGTGTCCAGGTGTCCCCCAGGTGTCCCCCAGGTGCCCCCCAGGTGTCCCCAGATGTGCCCCAGGTGTGCCCAGGTGTGCTCAGGTGTCCCCCAGGTGTCCCCCAGGTGTCCCCAGGTGTGCCAGGGACACTCTTGGGGACATCCCGGGCCCCTCCCCACCCCCACCCCCGGCCGTGCCGAGGCTCCTGCGTCACCCAGGCCACACACGAGTGCGTCCCGAGTGTCCCCTGAGTGTCCCGAGTGTCCCCAAGTGTGTCCCGAGTGTCCCCGAGCGTGTCCCGAGTGTCCCCTGAGTGTCCCGAGTGTCCCCTGAGTGTCCCGAGTGTCCCCGAGCGTGTCCCGAGTGTCCCCTGAGTGTTCTGAGTGTCCCCAAGTGTGTCCCGAGTGTCCCCTGCGTGTCCCGAGTGTCCCCTGAGTGTCCCGAGTGTCCCCTGAGTGTCACGAGTGTCCCCTGGGTGTGTCACGAGCGTGTTACGATTGTCTCCTGAGCGTGTCACGCTGGTCACGATCGTCCTCTGTGTGTCCCCTGAGTGTGTCACGAGTGTCCCTGAGTGTGTCACGAGTGTCCCCCGTGTGTCCCCTGGGTGTCACGAGTGTCCCCCGCGTGTCGCTGCCACCTCGGCCCCGCGCCAGCAGCGCCGCCGGGCCCTGCAAATCCCAATGTCCTTGAGGTCCTGAATCCCAATGTCCCCATGTCCCCAAATCCCGGTGTCCCCGAATCCCGGTGTCCCCAAATCCCGGTGTCCCCGTGTCCTTGTCCCTGCGCCATCGCTGCTGCCAGGCCTGGGGCTCCGTGTCCCCGATGTCCCCAAATCCCGATATTTCCAAATCCCGGTGTCCCCAGCCCCCTGTCCCCATCCCAGCGTCCCCATCCCGGTGTAAATCCCGATGTCCTGGAGCCTCAGGACGTGCAAATCCCGATGTCCCCAAATGTGTCCTTGTCCCCCGCGCCTGCGGCCTGGCAGGGCCTGGAGGCCTGGTGTTCCCATCCCGGTGTAAATCCCGATGTCCCCGTGTCCCCATCCCGATATTCCCAAATCCCGGTGTAAATCCCGATGTCCTGGAGCCTCGGGACGTGCAAATCCCGATGTCCCCAAACCCCGATGTCCCCAAATGTGTCCTTGTCCCCGCGCCTGCGGCCTGGCAGGGCCTGGTGTCCCCAGATCCCGATATTCCCAAATCCCAATATTCCCAAATCCCAGTGTCCCCAAACCCCCTGTCCCCATCCCGGGAACAATCCCTGTCCCGGTGTCCCCATCCCGGTGTAAATCCCGATGTCCCCGTGTCCCCAAACCCCGATATTCCCAAACCTTGATATTCGCAAATCCCGATATTCCCAAACCCCGATATTCCCAAACCCCGATATTCCCAAACCCCGATATTCCCAAACCCTGATATCCCCAAACCCCGATATTCCCAAATCCTGATATCCCCAAACCCCGATATTCCCAAACCCCGATATCCCCAAACCCCGATATTCCCAAACCCCGATATTCCCAAACCCCGATATCCCCAAACCCCGATATTCCCAAACCCCGATATTCCCAAACCCCGATATTCCCAAACCCCGATATTCCCAAATCCCGATATTCCCAAACCCCG
The DNA here is from genome assembly GCA_038429875.1 of Poecile montanus. Lineage (NCBI taxonomy): Eukaryota > Metazoa > Chordata > Aves > Passeriformes > Paridae > Poecile > Poecile montanus. Next base: position 328,749 of record CM076535.1, read on the forward strand.
CTGTCCCCCTGTCCCTGTGTCTGTCCCCACCCCTGGAAAATCAGGAAAACCCCATAAAAAACAGGGAAAATTCACCCTAAAAATTGGGAAAACCCCATAAAAAACAGGGAAAATTCACCCTAAAAATTGGGAAAACCCCATAAAAAACAGGGAAACCCCTAAAAACAGGGAAATCCACCCCCCCAAAAACTGGGAGAATCCCCAAAAATGGGGAATTCCCCCCAAAATCAGAGACCACCCCCCGTAAAAATCAGGGAGAGGTTGGGAATCCCGAAAATCGGGGAGAGATCCCAAAGAAAGGGGGGGGGGGGGGGGGGGGGGGAAATCAGGGATGGCCCCGAAAAATCGGGAATTGTCACGAAAATCTCCCCAAAAATCGGGAATTTCCCCCCAAAATCGGGACTCGACCCCCGCCCCCCCCCAATTTCGGGGTCCCCTCCCCCCTTCCAGGTGAATTCCCCTCCCCCTCCCCCCCCCGCTTTTCCCACGGGCCCCTCCCCCCCCGCCCCTCCCCCCCCGCGGATTAACGGGGAGCAGATGGAGGGGGGGAGGGGCGGGGGGGGTGGAAACCCCCAAATCCCCCCCGGGCCGGGTGGGGGAGGGGCGGGGGGAGGGGAATCTCTGGGAATTCCGGGGGGATTCGGGGGCAATTTTGGGGGGTTTTGGGGTCATTTCCGTGCCGGCTTTTGTATTTTGGGGCCATTTCTGTCATTTTGGGGTCATTTCTGTGCTTTTGGGGTAATTTCTGTGGTTTTGGGGTCGTTTCTGTGCCATTTCGGGGTCATTTCTGTAATTTTGGGGCCATTTCTGTGCTTTTGGGGTAATTTCTGTGCCATTTTTGGTGCCTTTGGGGTCATTTCTGTAATTTCGGGGTCATGTCTGTAATTTTGGGGCCATTTCTGTCATTTTTGGGTCATTTCTATGCCATTTTTGGTGCCTTTGGGGTCATTTCTCTAATTTCGGGGTCATTTCTATGCCATTTTTGGTGCCTTTGGGGTCATTCCTGTCATTTTGGGGTCATTTCTCTGCGTTTTTGGTGCCTTTGGGGTCATTTCTCTGCGTTTTTGGTGCCTTTGGGGTCATTTCTGGGTCATTTCTCTGCGTTTTTGGTGCCGTTTCCTCGCCGATTTTCTCTGGGTTTGTTGTTTTTTGGGGAGGGGGCTCCTCTCGGGGGCTGCGGGGCCGCCTGGGGGGGGTCGTGGGGGGTCTGGGGGACCCCCAGTAACGACCCCCCCCAGTTCGGCGGCTCCGACAGCTACCGCGTGGCCACCACGCAGGACAAGGGGGGCGACAAGGAGTCCCCCAAAAAGGGCAAGAGCAAGACCCGGACCTCGATGACCTCAAGAAGGAGGTGGCCATGGTGAGTGGGGAGGGGTCTGGGGGGGTTTGGGGGGGGTTTGGGGTGAAATGAGGGGATTTGGGGGGATTTCGGAGGCGATTTGGGGGAGATTTTGGAATTCTGGGAGGTTTGAGGGGGTTGGGGGAGAATTTGGGGTGAATTTGGGGTGGATTTGGGGGGGTTTTGTGGGATCTGGGGGAGGTTCAGGGGGGATTTGGGGTTTTGGGGAGGTTTGAAGGGGTCCGGACTCATTTTGGGGTCAATTTTGGGGTGACCCGAGAGGATTTCGGGACAATTTCGGGCTCGGGGGTCGCTTTTAGGGGGTGAATTTTCACGGATTTTGGGATTCCCGGGAGCCCGCCCGGGTCCGGAATTTTCGGGGAGGGGTCCCGGGATTTCGGGGAGGGGTCCCGGGATTTTGGGGAGGGGTCCCGGAATTTTGGGCTCCTCTCCCCCCCCGCAGACCGAGCACAAGATGTCGATCGAGGAGGTCTGCAGGAAATACAACACCGACTGCGTCCAGGTAAGGTTTTTCTGGGGAAAAATCCAGGAGATTTTGGGAATCCCGGGAACTTTGGGGATTCTGGGAATTCCTGGCTGCCCCGCACCCTCTTTTCCCATCCGTTTGGGAGCTTTTCTTGCTGATTTCTGGGCGGTTTTAGGTCATTTTCCCTTCATTTTTCACCGTTTCTTCGCGGGAATCTCCTGGGAATTTCGGGAAATCCCGGATTTCCGCCAATCCCGGGATTTTTTCCCCCGTCCCCAGGGTCTGACCCACAGCAAGGCGCAGGAGATCCTGGCCCGGGACGGTCCCAACGCGCTGACGCCGCCTCCCACCACCCCCGAGTGGGTCAAGTTCTGCCGGCAGCTCTTCGGGGGCTTCTCCATCCTCCTGTGGATCGGCGCCATCCTCTGTTTCCTGGCCTACGGAATCCAGGCGGGAACCGAGGACGAACCTTCCAACGACAACGTGAGAGCCCCGCGAAAATAAACCGCATTTTGGGGCATTTTTGGGGGATTTTTTTGGATTTTTTTCGGGTTTTTTTTCGGTTTTTTTTTTTATTTTTCGGGGATTTTTTTTGAGTTTTTTCGTTTTTTTTTTATTTTTCGGGGATTTTTTTTTGTTTTTTTGGTTGGTTTTTTTTTATTATTATTATTTTGGGGGATTTTTTTTGTTTTTTTCAGTTTTTTGGGGGGACTTTTTGGGATTATTTTTTGGGGTTTTGGGGTTTTTTTGGAGACTATTTGGGGGGTATTTTTTAGGGGATTTTTTTTGGAGATTTTGGGGGGATCTTTTTTGAGCTTTAAAAAGCGGGGAAGTGTGAATTTGGGTGGAGGTTTGGAGGGTTTTTTTGGGGGTAAAAAGACCCCAAAATTGACCCCAAATCCCGATTTTTTGGGGTCCTCCAGCTGTACCTGGGCATCGTTTTGGCCGCTGTCGTCATCATCACCGGCTGCTTCTCCTACTACCAGGAGGCCAAGAGCTCCAAAATCATGGAATCCTTCAAAAATATGGTGCCCCAGGTGGGATTCGGGAAATTGGGGAATTTCGGGGAATTCTGGGGAATTTTTGGGAGAAAATTCGGGGGAAAAATTGGGGTTTTTGGAGGAAAATTTCCCGGGGTTTCAGGAAAGATCTTCCCTGGAATTTTTGGGGTGATTTCCCGGGATTCTGGGGAGGATTTGTCCTGGGATTTCTGGGTCGATTTCCCGGATTTGGTTTGAAAAGGGGAAACTTGGAAGGTTTGGGGGGCGGATTTTGAGATCTGGGGCTGCATAAGCTGAAATTTTTGGGGGGTTTGGGGGGAAAACGGGAATTTTGGGGCTTTTGGGGGGTTTTTTGGGGGGTTTTGGGGGTCTCCGAGGTCGGGGATTTTGGAGATTGGGTGAATTTTGGGGATTTTCTGGGAATTGCAGCAAGCCCTGGTGATCCGGGAGGGGGAGAAGATGCAGGTGAACGCCGAGGAGGTCGTGGTTGGGGACCTGGTGGAGGTCAAGGGCGGCGACCGAGTCCCGGCCGACCTCAGGATCATCTCGGCCCACGGCTGCAAGGTGAGCCCCGAAATCCCGGGAAACAGCCCCAAAAATCCCGGGAAATCAGCCCAAAAAATCCCGGGAAACAGCCCCAAAAATCCCGGGAAATCAGCCCAAAAAATCCCGGGAAACAGCCCCAAAAATCCCGGGAAATCAGCCCAAAAAATCCTGGGAGAATCGTCCCCGGAATCCGGGAAATTGCCCCAAAAATCCCGGGAAAAATCCTCCTTGAAATCCCGAGAAAATCACCCCAAAAGTCCCAGGAAAATCATCCCTGAAATCCCAGGAAATCGCCCAAAAAATCCCGGGAAATCACCCCAAAAATCCCGGGAAATCACCCCAAAAATACGGGGAAAATCTTCCCCAAATTCCCAGGACATTTTCCCACCAAAACCTTCAGAATTTCCCCCAGACCCCCAGAATTTTCCCAAAATTTTCCCCCAAAACCTCCAGAATTTCCCCCAAACCCCCAGAATTTTCCCAGATTTTCCCCCAAAACCTCCAGAATTACCCCCAAACCCCCGGAATTTTCCCGGATTTCCCCCAAAACCTCCAGAATTTCCCCCAAACCCCCAGAATTTTCCCAAAATTTTCCCCCAAAACCTCCAGAATTTCCCCCAAACCCCCGGAATTTTCCCAAAATTTTCCCCCAAAACCCCCCCGAATTTCCCAGATTTCCCCCAAACCCCGGAATTTTCCCCGCCCAGGTGGACAACTCCTCCCTGACGGGCGAGTCGGAGCCGCAGACGCGCTCGCCCGACTGCACCCACGACAACCCCCTGGAGACGCGGAACATCACCTTCTTCTCCACCAACTGCGTCGAGGGTGAGCCCAAAACCTGGCAGGGGCCCCCCAAATTCTGGGGCCGGGGGAGCCCCAAAAATCCCCGGAAAAGGGAGTTTGGGGGTGGAAAAATGCCGATTTTTCGGCCCCAAACAGCGTGAAAGGCGGCTCAGGAAGGCTCTGAAATTCGGGGAGGGGTCCCCAGAATTTTAGGGGTCCCCGAGGGCTGAGGGAGCCCCAAATTTCCCCCAATTTTTCGTCATTTTTCACCGTTTTTTCACCGTTTTTTCACCGGTTTTCCCATTTTCTCTCCATTTTCTCACCCTTTTTCCCTGTTTCTCCCCGTTTTTTCCCATTTTCTCACCGTTTTTCCCCATTTTCTCACTGTTTCTCCCCATTTTTCACCGTTTTTCCCCATTTTCTCACAGTTTCTCCCAGTTTTTCCCCATTTTCTCACAGTTTCTCCCCGTTTTTTCCCATTTTCTCACTATTTGTCCCTGTTTCTTCCCGTTTTTTCCCATTTTCTCCCTGTTTTTAACCGTTTTTTCCTGTTTTCTCCCCATTTTGTCACAGTTTTTAATTGTTTTTCCCCATTTTCACCGTTTTTCCCCATTTCCTCACCATTTTTAGTGGTTTTTAACCGTTTTTCCCCATTTCCTCACCATTTTTAATGGTTTTTAACCGTTTTTCCCCTTTTTCTCCCCGTTTCCCAGGCACGGCGCGCGGCGTGGTGATCTAAGACATTTTCCCCCACTTTCCCCCCATTTTTCCCCATTTTCTCCCTGTTTCTCCCCGTTTTTCCCCATTTTCTCACCGTTTTTCCCCATTTCCTCACCATTTTTAATGGTTTTTAACCATTTTCCCCCGTTTTCTCCCCGTTTCCCAGGCACGGCGCGGGGCGTGGTGATCTAAGACATTTCCCCCACTTTCCCCCATTTTTCCTCATTTTTTTCACCATTTTCACCGTTTTTCCCCGTTTTCTCACCATTATTCATTGTTTTTTCCCGTTTTTTCCCATTTTCTCACTTTTTCTCCCCGTTCCCCAGGCACGGCGCGCGGCGTGGTGATCTAAGACATTTTCCCCCACTTTCCCCCCATTTTTCCTCATTTTTTCGCCACGTTTTCACCGTTTTTCCCCATTTCCTCACCGTTTTTCCCCATTTTCTCACCATTTTTAATGGTTTTAACCATTTTTCCCCTTTTTCTCCCCGTTTCCCAGGCACAGCCCGCGGCGTGGTGATCTAAGACATTTCCCCCACTTTCCCCCCATTTTTCCCCATTTTCTCCCTGTTTCTCCCCGTTTTTTCCCTATTTTCTCACCATTATTCATTGTTTTTTCCCGTTTTTTCCCATTTTCTCACAATTTTTAATGGTTTTTAACCATTTTCCCCCGTTTTCTCCCCGTTTCCCAGGCACGGCGCGCGGCGTGGTGATCTAAGACATTTTCCCCACTTTCCCCCCATTTTTCCTCATTTTTTCACCACGTTTTCACCGTTTTTCCCCATTTCCTCACTGTTTTTAGTGGTTTTTAACCGTTTTTCCCCATTTTCACCATTTTTAATGGTTTTTAACCATTTTCCCCCATTTTCTCCCCGTTCCCCAGGCACGGCGCGCGGCGTGGTGATCTAAGACATTTTCCCCCACTTTCCCCCCATTTTTCCCCATTTTCTCCCTGTTTCTCCCCGTTTTTCCCCATTTTCTCACCCTTTTTCCCCATTTTCTCACCATTTTTAATGGTTTTTAACCGTTTTCCCCCGTTTTCTCCCCGTTTCCCAGGCACGGCGCACAGCGTGGTGATCTAAGACATTTTCCCCCACTTTCCGCCCATTTTTCCCCATTTTCTCCCTGTTTCTCCCTGTTTTTCCCCATTTTCTCACCCTTTTTCCCCATTTTCTCACCATTTTTAATGGTTTTAACCATTTTCCCCCGTTTTCTCCCCGTTTCCCAGGCACGGCGCGCGGCGTGGTGATCTAAGACATTTTCCCCCACTTTCCCCCCATTTTTCCCCATTTTCTCCCTGTTTCTCCCTGTTTTTCCCCATTTTCTCACCGTTTTTTCCCATTTTCTCACCGTTTTTAGTGGTTTTTAACCATTTTCCCCCTTTTTCTCCCCGTTTCCCAGGCACGGCGCGCGGCGTGGTGATCTAAGACATTTCCCCCCACTTTCCCCCCATTTTTCCCCATTTTCTCGCTGTTTCTCCCCGTTTTTCCCCATTTTCTCACCGTTTTTTCCCATTTCCTCACCATTTTTAGTGGTTTTTAACCATTTTCCCCCGTTTTCTCCCCGTTTCCCAGGCACGGCGTGCGGCGTGGTGATCTAAGACATTTTCCCCCACTTTCCCCCCATTTTTCCCCATTTTCTCGCTGTTTCTCCCCGTTTTTTCCCTATTTTCTCACCATTATTCATTGTTTTTTCCCGTTTTTTCCCATTTTCTCACCATTTTTAATGGTTTTAACCATTTTCTCACTTTTTCTCCCCGTTTCCCAGGCACGGCGCGCGGCGTGGTGATCTAAGACATTTTCCCCACTTTCCCCCCATTTTTCCTCATTTTTTCACCACGTTTTCACCGTTTTTCCCCATTTCCTCACTGTTTTTAGTGGTTTTTAACCGTTTTTCCCCATTTTCACCATTTTTAATGGTTTTTAACCGTTTTCCCCCGTTTTCTCCCCGTTTCCCAGGCACAGCCCGCAGCGTGGTGATCTAAGACATTTCCCCCACTTTCCCCCCATTTTTCCCCATTTTCTCCCTGTTTCTCCCCGTTTTTCCCCATTTTCTCACCGTTTTTCCCCATTTCCTCACAATTTTTAATGGTTTTTAACCGTTTTCCCCCGTTTTCTCCCCGTTCCCCAGGCACGGCGCGGGGCGTGGTGATCGCCACGGGTGACCGGACGGTGATGGGCCGCATCGCCACGCTGGCCTCGGGGCTGGAGGTGGGCAAGACGCCGATCGCGGTGGAGATCGAGCACTTCATCCAGCTCATCACCGGCGTCGCCGTCTTCCTCGGCATCTCCTTCTTCATCCTCTCCCTCATCCTCGGCTACACCTGGCTCGAGGCCGTCATCTTCCTCATCGGCATCATCGTGGCCAACGTGCCCGAGGGGCTGCTGGCCACCGTCACGGTGAGCGGCCGGGGGGGGAAACGGGGTTTGGGGTGAAAAATGGAGGTTTTGGGGTGAAAAATGGAGGTTTTGGGGTGAAAAATGGAGATTTTGGGGGTGGAAAATGGAGATTTTGGGGTGAAAAATGGAGATTTTGGGGGTGAAAAATGGAGGTTTTGGGGTGAAAAATGGAGATTTTTCAGGTAAAAAATGGAGATTTTGGGGGTGAAAAATGGAGGTTTTGGGGTGAAAAATGGAGATTTTGGGGGTGAAAAATGGAGATTTTGGGGGTGAAAAATGGAGATTTTGGGGGTGAAAAATGGAGATTTTGGGGGTGAAAAATGGAGATTTTATGGGTGGAAAATGGAGATTTTTCAGGTGAAAAATGGAGATTTTGGGGTGAAAAATGGAGATTTTGGGGTGAAAAATGGAGATTTTAGTGGTGAAAAATGGAGATTTTGGGGGTAAAAAATGGAGATTTTCAGGTGAAAAATGGAGATTTTTGGGGGTGAAAAATGGAGATTTTCAGGTGAAAAATGGAGATTTTATGGGTGAAAAATGGAGATTTTTCAGGTAAAAAATGGAGATTTTTCGGGTAAAAAATGGAGATTTTTTGGGTAAAAAATGGAGATTTTCAGGTGAAAAATGGAGATTTGTGGGGTGAAAAATGGAGATTTTGGGGGTGAAAAATGGAGATTTTCAGGTGAAAAATGGAGATTTTAGGGGTGAAAAATGGAGATTTTTCAGGTAAAAAATGGAGATTTTAAGTGAAAAATGGAGATTTTGGGGGTGAAAAATGGAGATTTTGGGGGTGAAAAATGGAGATTTTATGGGTGGAAAATGGAGATTTTTCAGGTGAAAAATGGAGATTTTGGGGTGAAAAATGGAGATTTTGGGGGTGAAAAATGGAGATTTTGGGGGTAAAAAATGGAGATTTTCAGGTGAAAAAATGGAGATTTTGGGGGTGAAAAATAGAGATTTTAGGGGTGAAAAATGGAGATTTTGGGGGTGAAAAATGGAGGTTTTGGGGGTGAAAAATGGAGATTTTATGGGTGAAAAATGGAGATTTTGGGGGTGAAAAATGGAGATTTTTGGGGTGAAAAATGGAGATTTTAGGGGGTGAAAAATGGAGATTTTGGGGGTGAAAAATGGAGATTTTAGGGGTGAAAAATGGAGATTTTTGGGGGTGAAAAATGGAGATTTTAGGGGTGAAAAATGGAGATTTTTGGGGGTGAAAAATGGAGATTTTGGGGGTGAAAAATGGAGATTTTGGGGGTGAAAAATGGAGATTTTAGGGGTTGAAAGGAGTTCCAGGAGGGGCTGGGATGGACTGGGAGAGGAACTGGTGACATTGGGGGGGATTTTTGGGGGAATTTTCCTGGGATTTTGGGGTAATTTTTCCGGGATTTTGAGGGTAAATTTCCAGGGATTTTTGGGCAGATTTTCCTGGGATTTTAAGTAATTTTTCTATGGTTTTTTTTTGGTAAATTTCCAGGGGATTTTTAGGGAATTTTTCTGTGATTTTTGTGTAATTTCTCCGGGATTTTTGGGGTAAATTTCCAGGGATTTTTGGTCAGATTTTCCTGAGATTTTGGGTAATTTTTCTGTGACTTTTGGGGTAAATTTCCAGGGATTTTTGGGCAGATTTTCCTGAGATCTTGGATAATTTTTCTGTGATTTTTGGGTAATTTTTCCGTGATTTTTGGGGTAAATTTCCAGGGGATTTTTAGGGCATTTTTCTGTGATTTTTGTGTAATTTCTCTGGGATTTTTGGGGTAAATTTCCAGGGGTTTTTAGGGCATTTTCCCAGGATTGTTGGGGTAAATCTCCAGTGAATTTTTAGGGAATTTTTTCTGTGATTTTTGTGTAATTTTTCCGGGATTTTTGGGGTAAATTTCCAGGGATTTTTGGTCAGATTTTCCTGAGATTTTGGGTAATTTTTCTGTGATTTTTGGGGTAAATTTCCAGGGGTTTTTAGGGCATTTTCCCAGGATTGTTGGGGTAAATCTCCAGGGATTTTTAGGGAATTTTTTCGGGATTTTTGGGGTAAATTTCCAGGGATTTTTGGTCAGATTTTCCTGAGATTTTGGGTAATTTTTCTGTGATTTTTGGGGCAAACTTCCAGGGATTTTTAGGGAATTTTTCTGTGATTTTTGTGTAATTTTTCCGGGATTTTTGGGGTAAATTTCCAGGGGATTTTTAGGGCATTTTTCTGTGATTTTTGTGTAATTTCTCTGGGATTTTTGGGGTAAATTTCCAGGGGATTTTTAGGGAATTTTTCTGTGATTTTTGTGTAATTTCTCTGTGATTTTTGGGGTAAATCTCCAGGGAATTTTTAGGGAATTTTTCTGTGATTTTGGGGTAATTTTTTTTGGGATTTTGAGGGTAAATTTCCAGGGATTTCTGGGCAGATTTTCCTGGGATTTTAAGTAATTTTTCTATGGTTTTTTTTTGGTAAATTTCCAGGGGATTTTTAGGGAATTTTTTCTGTGATTTTTGTGTAATTTTTTCGGGATTTTTGGGGTAAATTTTCAGGGATTTTTGGTCAGATTTTCCTGAGATTTTGGGTAATTTTTCTGTGACTTTTGGGGTAAATTTCCAGGGATTTTTGGTCAGATTTTCCTGAGATCTTGGATAATTTTTCTGTGATTTTTTGTGTAATTTTTTCGGGATTTTTGGGGTAAATTTCCAGGGGATTTTTAGGGCATTTTTCTGTGATTTTTGTGTAATTTCTCTGGGATTTTTGGGGTAAATTTCCAGGGGTTTTTAAGGCATTTTTCCGTGATTTTTGGGTAATTTTTCTGTGATTTTTGGGGTAAATTTCCAGGGGTTTTTAGGGAATTTTTCAGTGATTTTTGGGTAATTTTTCCGTGATTTTTGGGGTAAATTTCCAGGTGTTCTTAGGGAATTTTTTCTGTGATTTTTGGGTAATTTTTCCGTGATTTTTGGAGTAAATCTCCAGGGAATTTTTAGGGAATTTTTCCGTGATTTTTGTGTAATTTTTCCGTGATTTTTGGGGTAAATCTCCAGGGGATTTTTAGGGATTTTTTCCCGTGGTTTTTGGGCTGAATCCCCGTGGATTTCCCGGGGTTCCCCGAAGCCCCCAGACCCATTTGGGCCCCTCCCCAGGTGTGCCTGACGCTGACCGCCAAGCGCATGGCGCGCAAGAACTGCCTGGTGAAGAACCTGGAGGCCGTGGAGACCCTGGGCTCCACCTCCACCATCTGCTCCGACAAGACCGGGACCCTCACCCAGAACCGCATGACCGTGGCCCACATGTGGTTCGACAACCAGATCCACGAGGCCGACACCACCGAGGACCAGTCCGGTGCGTGGGGGGACTGGGAGCCACTGGGAGCCACTGGGAACCACTGGGAACCACTGGGAGCCACTGGGAGCCACTGGGAGCCGCTGGGGACCACTGGGAGCCACTGGGAACCACTGGGAGCCACTGGGAGCCACTGAGAACCACTGGGAGCCACTGGGAGTCACTGGGAGCCACTGGGAGCCACTGGGAGCCACTGGGAGCCACTGGGAACCACTGGGAGCCACTGGGAGCCACTGAGAACCACTGGGAGCCACTGGGAACCACTGGGAGCCACTGGGAGCCACTGGGAGCCACTGGGGACCACTGGGAGCCACTGGGAGCCACTGGGAGCCACTGGGGACCACTGGGAGCCACTGGGAACCACTGGGAACCACTGGGAGCCACTGGGAGCTGCTGGGGACCACTGGGAGCCACTGGGAACCACTGGGAGCCACTGAGAACCACTGGGAGCCATTGGGAGCCACTGGGAGCCACTGGGGACCACTGGGGACCACTGGGAGCCACTGGGAACCACTGGGAGCCACTGGGAGCCACTGGGAACCACTGGGAGCCACTGGGAGCCACCTGGAGCCGCTGGGAACCACTGGGAGCCACTGGGAGCCACTGGGAACCACTGGGAGCCACTGGGAGCCACTGGGGACCACTGGGGACCACTGGGAACCACTGGGAGCCACTGGGGACCACTGGGAGCCACTGGGAGCCACTGGGGACCACTGGGAGCCACTGGGAGACACTGGGGACCACTGGGAGCCACTGGGAGCCACTGGGAGCCACTGGGAGCCACTGGGAGCCACTGGGGACCACTGGGAGCCACTGGGAGCCACTGGGAGCTGCTGGGAGCCACTGGGGGCCACTGGGAGCCACTGGGAGCCACTGGGAGCCACTGGGAGCCACTGGGAACCACTGGGAGCCACTGGGAGCTGCTGGGAGCCACTGGGAGCCACTGGGAGCCACTGGGAGCCACTGGGAGCCACTGGGAGCTGCTGGGAGCCACTGGGAGCCACTGGGAGCCACTGGGAGCCACTGGGAGCTGCTGGGAGCCACTGGGAGCCACTGGGAGCCACTGGGAGCCACTGGGAGCCACTGGGAGCTGCTGGGAGCCACTGGGAGCCACTGGGAGCCACTGGGAGCCACTGGGAGCCACTGGGAGCCACTGGGAACCACTGGGAGCCACTGGGAGCCACTGGGAGCCACTGGGAGCCACGGGGAACCACTGGGAGCCACTGGGAGCCACTGGGAGCCACGGGGAACCACTGAGAGCCACTGGGAACCACTGGGAGCCACTGGGAACCACTGGGAGCCACTGGGAGCCACTGGGAACCACTGGGAACCACTGGGAGCCACTGGGAACCACTGGGAGCCACTGGGAGCCACTGGGGACCACTGGGAGCCACTGGGAGCCACTGGGAGCCACTGGGGACCACTGGGAGCCACTGGGGACCACTGGGAACCACTGGGAGCCACTGGGAGCCACTGGGAACCACTGGGAGTCACTGGGAGCCACTGGGAGCCACTGGGGACCACTGGGGACCACTGGGAGCCACTGGGAGCCACGGGGAGCCACTGGGAGCCACTGGGAACCACTGGGGACCACTGGGAACCACTGGGGACCACTGGGAACCACTGGGAGCCACTGGGAGCCACTGGGAACCACTGGGAGCCACTGGGAGCCACGGGGAACCACTGGGAGCCACTGGGAGCCACTGGGAGCCACTGGGAGCCACGGGGAGGGGGACATGGAGGGGTGGGATGGGGAGTTTTGGGAGTTTTGGGGGTTTTTGGGTGGTTTTAGGGGGAATTTAGGGGGTTGGGGGGGTTTTGAGGAGGTTTTGGGGGATTTTAGGGGGAATTTAGGGCGTTTTTGGGAGACTGAGGGGGTTTTTTGGGGGGATTGGGGGTAACTGGGAGAGGAGGGGAAGGAGGACGGGAATTTTGGGGAGTTTTGGGGGGGATTTGCGGCTGGGAACTTCACCAAACTGGTCCAGACTGGTCCAAACTGGTCCAAACTGGTGGGTTCTGACCCAATTTTTTTTTCTTTTCCCCAGGTACTGCCTTCGACAAGAGCTCGCCCACCTGGGTGGCCCTGAGCCACATCGCGGGGCTCTGCAACCGCGCCGTGTTCAAGGGAGGCCAGGAAAACGTCCCCATCCTCAAGGTGGGGGTCCGGGAAGTTTTGGGGAATTTTTTTAGAATTTTTTGGGAATTTTTTTTAATTTTTTGGGATTTTTTTGGGAATTTTTGGGGAATTTTTGGGGATTTTTTTTTAATTTTTTGGGATTTTTTGGGAATTTTTTTAGAATTTTTTGGGAATTTTTTGGGAATTTTTTTGGAGGGAAATTTGGGGGAGTTTTGAGGGGTCCTGGGTGCAGAATTTTGGGGAGGGGGGTGGGTCCCAATTTTGGGCTTCCCGAGGATTCCCGGGCCAGGGGGAGCTGGGAATTCCCGCCGGGATTTAGAAGCGAGGATTCTGGGGCATTCCCGGGGGATTTTGGGGTTGGAATCCCCAATTTTGGGGCTGTTCCCGCAGCGGGACGTGGCCGGGGACGCCTCGGAGTCGGCGCTGCTGAAATGCATCGAGCTCTCCTCGGGCTCCGTCAAGGTGATGAGGGAGAGGAACAAGAAAGTGGCCGAGATCCCCTTCAACTCCACCAACAAATACCAGGTACGCCCCGAAATTCCCAGAGGGGAGCCCGAAAATCCCGGGGGGACCCGAAAAATCCCGGGGGGAGAGAGAAATCCTGAGGGAGAAACAGAAATCCCAGAAAGAATCGAAAAATCCCGAGGGAAAAACCAAAAAAAAATCCGAGGAGAATCCAAAAAATCCTACAAAAAATCCCCAAAAAATCCCCAAAAAAATCCCCAAAAAATCCTCCAAAAATCCCCAAAAAATCCCCAAAAAATCCCCAAAAAATCCTCCAAAAATCCCCAAAAAATCCTCCAAAAATCCCCAAAAAATCCCTAAAAAAATCCCCAAAAAATCCCTAAAAAAATCCCAAAAAAATCCTCCAAAAATCCCCAAAAAATCCCTAAAAAAATCCCCAAAAAAATCCCCAAAAAATCCCTAAAAAAATCCCCAAAAATCCCCAAAAAATCCCCAAAAAATCCCCAAAAAATCCCCAAAAAATCCCCCAAATCCCCTTTTTTTTTTGGGAATCTCAGCTCTCCATCCACGAGACCGAGGACCCCAACGACAACCGGTACCTGCTGGTGATGAAGGGCGCTCCCGAGCGCATCCTGGACCGCTGCTCCACCATCCTGCTGCAGGGCAAGGAGCAGCCGCTGGATGAGGAGATGAAGGAAGCGTTCCAGAACGCCTACCTGGAGCTGGGCGGGCTCGGGGAGAGGGTGCTCGGTGAGGTTTGACGGGAGATTGGGGGATTTTGGGTTAATTGGGATTTTTTTGGATTTTTTTTTTATTTTTTGGGGAAATTTTTTGGATTTTTTGGAGAATTTTTGGGGGTTTTTTGGGGATTTTTTAATGATTTTTATTTGTTTTTTTTTATTTTTGGGGGGATTTTTTGGGGGGATTTTTTTTTATTTTTGGGGATTTATTTTGAGATATTTCAGGAGTTTTTTGGGGATTTTGGGGGGGGGTTTTTGGGACAATTTTGGGGTGATTTTGAGGCAATTTTGGGGTGATTTTGGGCTGATTTTGGGACTGATTTTGGGACTGATTTTGTGACTGATTTTGGGACTGATTTGGGGGTGATTTTGGGACTGATTTTGTGACTGATTTTGGGGTGATTTTGAGGCGATTTTGGGCTGATTTTGTGACTGATTTTGGGACTGATTTGGGACTGATTTTGGGGTGATTTTGTGACAGATTTTGTGACTGATTTTGGGACTGATTTTGGGGTGATTTTGTGACTGATTTTGGGACTGATTTTTGTGACTGATTTTGGGGTGATTTTGGGCTGATTTTGTGACTGATTTTGTGATTGATTTTGGGGTGATTTTGGGGTGATTTTGTGACTGATTTTGTGACTGATTTTGTGATTGATTTTGGGGTGATTTTGGGGTGATTTGGGGGTGATTTTGTGACAGATTTTGTGACTGATTTTGGGGTGATTTTGTGACTGATTTTGTGACTGATTTTGTGACTGATTTTGGGGTGATTTTGGGGGTCTCACCTGGCCTGACCCCCGCAGGTTTTTGCCACTTTTACCTGCCGGAGGAGCCTCACCCCGGGCACCGGAGTGGAATTTGGGGAGGATTTGGGGGGATTTCGATTTCCAGGATTTCAGGGTGATTTTGGGGTGATTTTGGGGGTCTCACCCGGCCTGACCCCCGCAGGTTTTTGCCACTTTTACCTGCCGGAGGAGCAGTACCCCAAAGGTTTCGCCTTCGACTGCGACGACGTCAACTTCGCCACCGACAACCTTTGCTTCGTGGGGCTGATGTCCATGATCGACCCGCCCCGCGCCGCCGTGCCCGACGCCGTGGGGAAATGCCGCAGTGCCGGCATCAAGGTGCCGCCCCCGGGACCCCCAGATCCCCCCCGAGATCCCCCCGGACCCCCCAAACCCTTCCTGGGTTTTCCTTGTCTGCTCCTTTGTGGTTTCCTCTGCTCAAATCCTTCCCAAATCCTTCCCAAATCTGCCCCAAATCTGCCCAAAATCTGCCCAAAATCCTCCTCAGGACCCCCCCGCCCTCCCCCAGAGCCCCAAATTCCCCCTGAGCTCCGTCCCCAGACCAGGGGTGACCCCAAAACCCCCCCGAGCCCTCCCCAAATCCTCTGGGACCCCTCCCCAGGTGATCATGGTGACCGGGGACCACCCCATCACGGCCAAGGCCATCGCCAAAGGCGTCGGGATCATCTCCGAGGGCAACGAGACCGTGGAGGACATCGCGGCCAGGCTCAACATCCCCGTCAGCCAGGTGAACCCCAGGTGAGTCCAGGTGAGCTCAGGTGAGTCCAGGTGAGCTCAGGTGAACCCCAGGTGAGTCCAGGTGAGCTCAGGTGAGTCCAGGTGAGCTCAGGTGAGTCCAGGTGAGCTCAGGTGAACCCCAGGTGAGCTCAGGTGAGTCCAGGTGAACCCCAGGTGAGTCCAGGTGAGTCCAGGTGAACCCCAGGTGAGTCCAGGTGAGTCCAGGTGAGCTCAGGTGAGTCCAGGTGAGTCCAGGTGAACCCCAGGTGAGCTCAGGTGAGTCCAGGTGAGCTCAGGTGAACCCCAGGTGAGTCCAGGTGAACCCCAGGTGAGCTCAGGTGAATCCCAGGTGAACTCAGGTGAGCTCAGGTGAACCCCAGGTGAGTACAGGTGAGCCAGGGGAGCCCCAGGATTGGTGTTTCAGGGCCACTTTTGGGATTTCAGAGCCATTTTTGGGGTTTTCAGAGCCGTTTTTGGGGTCTCCCGTTGCCGATCCCGGGGTTTTCTGGGTTCCAGGGACGCCAAGGCGTGCGTGATCCACGGCACGGACCTGAAGGACATGAGCTCGGAGCAGATCGACGAGATCCTGCAGAACCACACCGAGATCGTCTTCGCCCGCACCTCCCCCCAGCAGAAGCTCATCATCGTCGAGGGCTGCCAGAGACAGGTGGGGGGCACCCCAAAACCGGCCCTGGGACCCCCAGAATGGCCCCAGGACCCCCAGAATGTGCCCAGGACCCCCAGAATGGCCCTGAGACCCCAAAACCGGCCCTGGGACCCTGAAAATCCCAAAGCCCTGCCCAGGACCCCAAAACCGACCCCAATGTCCCCAATGTCCCCAACACCCCAAACGTCCCAAACTCCACCCAATGTCCCAAATCCCCCCAAACCCCAGAAAATCCCCCCAAGCCCCCGGTGTCCCTGGTGTCCCTGGTGTCCCCAACCCCCCCGGTGTCCCCAGGGCGCCATCGTGGCGGTGACGGGTGACGGCGTCAACGACTCCCCGGCGCTGAAGAAAGCCGACATCGGGGTGGCCATGGGCATCGCCGGCTCCGACGTGTCCAAGCAGGCGGCCGACATGATCCTGCTGGACGACAACTTCGCCTCCATCGTCACCGGCGTCGAGGAGGGTGAGGGGACACCTGGGGACACACCTGGGGACACCTGGGGACACGTGGGGGGACATGGGGACACACCTGGGGGAACGCGGCCGACATGATCCTGCTGGACGACAACTTCGCCTCCATCGTCACCGGCGTCGAGGAGGGTCCGCACGGGGGGTTTGGGGTGAAATCGGGGGGTTTGGGGTGAAATCAGGGGGTTTGGGGTGAAATCGGGGGGGTTTGGGGTGAAATCGGGGGGTTTGGGGTGGAATCGGGGGGTTTGGGGTGAAATCAGGGGGATTTGGGGTGAAATTGGGGGGTTTGGGGTGAAATCAGGGGGATTTGGGGTGAAATTGGGGGGATTTGGGGTGAAATTGGGGGTTTTGGGGTGAAATTGGGGGGTTTTGGGGACGTCGGTGACGCTCAGTGTCCCCCCTGGCAGGGAGGTTGATTTTTGATAACCTGAAGAAGTCGATCGCCTACACGCTGACCAGCAACATCCCCGAGATCACCCCGTTCCTGCTCTTCATCATGGCCAACATCCCCCTGCCCCTGGGCACCATCACCATCCTCTGCATCGACCTGGGCACCGACATGGTGAGACAGCCCCAAATCCATCCCAAATCCATCCCAAAAACCCCAAAATCCATCCCAAATCCATCCCAAAAACCCCAAAATCCATCCCAAATCCACCCCATATCCCCAAATCCTGCTGCCCCTGGGCACCATTACCATCCTCTGCATCGACCTGGGCACCGACATGGTGAGGGAAAGCCCCAAATCCATCCCAAATCCATCCCAAAAACCCCAAAATCCATCCCAAATCCATCCCCAAAACCCCAAAATCCATCCCAAATCCTCCCCAAAACCCCAAAATCCATCCCAAATCCATCCCAAAAACCCCAAAATCCATCCCAAATCCTCCCAAAAACCCCAAAATCCATCCCAAATCCACCCCACATCCCCAAATCCCGCTGCCCCTGGGCACCATCACCATCCTCTGCATCGACCTGGGCACCGACATGGTGAGGGAAAGCCCCAGAACCACCCCAGAACCCCCAAATTCACCCCAAATCCATCCCAAAACCCCCAAATCCATCCCAAAAACCCCAAAATCCATCCCAAATCCTCCCCAAAACCCCAAAATCCATCCCAAATCCTCCCAAAAACCCCAAAATCCATCCCAAATCCACCCCAAAAACCCCAAAATCCACCCCAGGAACCCCCAAACCCCACCCCAAACCCCACCCCCACCCCAGACACCCCCTGACCCCCCAAAACCCCTTTGCCTTGACCCCATAACTCCCCCGAGCCCCCCATAAAAGCCCCCGAAACCGCCCCTCCCCCATCCCCCGAGCGTTTTCGGGGACCCCCCGAGATCCTGGACCCCAAATGTTTTGGGGTGGGGCAGGTCCCGGCCATCTCGCTGGCCTACGAGGCGGCCGAGAGCGACATCATGAAACGGCAGCCGCGCAACCCCCGCTCCGACAAGCTGGTCAACGAGCGGCTCATCAGCATGGCCTACGGCCAGATCGGTCAGTGGTCACTCGGGGTCACTCAGGGTCACTCGGGGTCACTCGGGGTCACCCAGGGCCATCAGCATGGCCTACGGCCAGATCGGTCAGTGGTCACTCGGGGTCACTCGGGGTCACTCGGGGTCACTCAGGGCCATCAGCATGGCCTACGGCCAGATCGGTCAGTGGTCACTCGGGGTCATTCAGGGGTCACTCAGGGGTCATTCAGGGGTCACTCGGGGTCACCCAGGGCCATCAGCATGGCCTACGGCCAGATCGGTCAGTGGTCACTCGGGGTCACTCGGGGTCACTCAGGGTCACTCAGGGGTCACTCGGGGTCACCCAGGGCCATCAGCATGGCCTACGGCCAGATCGGTCAGTGGTCACTCGGGGTCACTCGGGGGTCACTCAGGGGTCACTCAGGGTCACCCAGGGCCATCAGCATGGCCTACGGCCAGATCGGTCAGTGGTCACTCGGGGTCACTCAGGGGTCACTCAGGGTCACTCGGGGTCACTCAGGGGTCACTCAGGGTCACTCGGGGGTCACTCAGGGGTCACTCAGGGGTCACTCAGGGTCACTTGGGGTCACTCAGGGTCACTCAGGGGCATTTAGGGTCAGTTGGGGGCATTTGGGGGGCATTTGGGGTCACTCAGGGTCATCACATGGCCGGATTGGTGTGGGGGGCCCTGGGGGATCCCATTGGCTCCCCTTTGCTCCCCTTGACTCTGATTGGCTGCCATCGGCTCCGGTTGGCTCCCATTGGCTGCCATCGGCTCCGGTTGGCTCCCATTGGCTGCCATCGGCTCCGGTTGGCTCCCATTGGCTGCCGGCCCCCCCTGAACCCCGTTTTTCCCGCAGGGATGATCCAGGCTCTGGGCGGGTTCTTCGCCTACTTCGTGATCCTGGCGGAGAACGGCTTCCTGCCCTCGTGCCTGGTGGGGATCCGGCTGCGCTGGGACGACCGCACCATCAACGACCTGGAGGACTCCTACGGGCAGCAGTGGGTGCGTCCCCAAAAAAAACGGGGTCCCCAAAAAAACGGGGGTCTCCAAAAAATCGGGGTCCCAAAAAAAACGGGGTCCCCAAAAAAACGGGGTCCTCAAAAAACGGGGTCTTCAAAAAACGGGGGTCTCCAGAAAAACTGGGGGTTCCAAAAAATCAGGGTCCTCAAAAAACTGGGGGTTCCAAAAAACCGGGGGTTCCAAAAAAACCAGGGGTTCCCAGAAAAACAGGGGTGCCCAAAAAAATTGGGGTGCCCAAAAACCGGGGGTCTCCACAAAATGGGGTCTCCAAAAAATCAGGGGTTCCAAAAAATCGGGGGGGTCTCCAAAAAATCAGGGTCCCCAAAAAATCGAGGTCCTCAAAAAACCGGGGGTTCCAAAAATGAGGATCCCCAAAAACTGGGATTCTGGAGAAGGGGGTTCCGGAAAAATGGGGATCCCAGAAAACGGGGATCCCAGAAAACGGGGATCATGAGAAATGGGGATTCCCAAACACCGGGATGGAGGTCCCCAAATCCCATTTTTTATGCAATTCCCTCCCGGGGGTTTGGGTCGAGCCGGGGGCTCCGGGTGGGGCTGGTCCCGGGGGGGTGATTTGGGGAGGGGTCTCTGGGGCAGGGGATGATTTGGGGAGGGGTCTCTGGGGCAGGGGATGATTTGGGGAGGGGTCTCTGGAGGGGTCTCTGGGGCAGGGGATGATTTGGGGAGGGGTCTCTGGGGCAGGGGATGATTTGGGGAGGGGTCTCTGGGGAAGGGGATGATTTGGGGAGGGGTCTCTGGGGGTGGGGGATGATTTGGGGAGGGGTCTCTGGAGGGGTCTCTGGGGCAGGGGATGATTTGGGGAGGGGTCTCTTAGGCCGGGGGATGATTTGGGGAGGGGTCTCTGGGGGTGGGGGATGATTTGGGGAGGGGTCACTGGGGCAGGGGATGATTTGGGGAGGGGTCTCTGGGGCAGGGGATGATTTGGGGAGGGGTCTCTCGGGCAGGGGATGATTTGGGGAGGGGTCTCGGGCCAGGGATGATTTGGGGAGGGGTCTCGGGCCGGGGATGATTTGGGGAGGGGTCTCTGAGGCCGAGCCCCTCCCCAGACGTACGAGCAGCGCAAGGTGGTGGAGTTCACGTGCCACACCGCGTTCTTCGTCAGCATCGTGGTGGTGCAGTGGGCGGATCTGATCATCTGCAAAACCCGACGCAACTCCGTCTTCCAGCAGGGCATGAAGTGAGAGCCCCGAAATCCCGGGAAACCCCCCCGAATTCCTGGGAAACCCCCCCGAATTCCCGGGAAACCCCCCCGAAATCCCGGGAAAAATCCCCCAATTCCCAGGAAAAATCCCCCAATTCCCAGAAAAACCCCAGAATTGCCAGGAAAAACCCCAAAAAACCAGGAGGGATGAGGCTCCAAAACCCCGTTGGGATCCGTCACCCCCGCGGATTTGGGGTCACTCCCTTGGGATTTGGGAGTGGGGAGGGAATTTTAGGGATGAATTTCCCAAAATCCCACAGGAACCTCCCCCAAAAAAATCCCGGGAATCTCCCCAAGAACCAACAGAGCTCCCCAAACCGATTTTAAGGACGCGACAAATCCCTGAATTCCCAAATTCCCGGAGGGTTTTTTTCAGGGGTTCCTAAAAATCCCCAATTTTGGGGTCTCTGAGGGATTTTTGGGTTTTTTTTCCAGGAATAAAATCCTGATTTTCGGGCTTTTCGAGGAGACGGCGCTGGCGGCGTTCCTGTCCTACTGTCCCGGCATGGACGTGGCGCTGCGCATGTACCCCCTGAAGTGAGACCCCCAAAAAATCCCCAACCCCAACGGGGGGGTCCCAAAATCTGGGGGGGGTTTGGGGGAATTTTGGGGGGTTTGGGGCGGCATTTGGGGGGATTTTGGGGGGGATTTGAGCGATTTTCACGCGGTTTTTGACCATTTCCTGGGAGTTTTGAGCATTTTTGGGGGCGCCGCCCCCCCCCACTGACGCCCCCTCCCCAAATTCCCCAATTCCAGGCCCAGCTGGTGGTTCTGCGCCTTCCCCTACAGCTTCCTCATCTTCGTCTACGACGAGATCCGCAAACTCATCCTGCGCCGCAACCCCGGCGGTGCGCCCGGATCCGGGGGGATTTGGGGGGATTTGGGGGATTTGGGGGGATTCGGGGGGATTTGGGGGGATTTGGGGGGATTTGGGGGGAATTTGGGGGGATTTGGGGGGATTCGGGGGGAATTGGGGGAATTTGGGGGGAATTTGGGGGGATTTGGGGGGATTTGGGGGAATTTGGAGGGAATTTGGGGGAAATTTGGGGGGATCTGGGGGGAATTTGGGGGGATTTGGGGGGAATTTGGGGGGATTTGGGGGGATTTGGGGGGGATTTGGGGGAATTTGGAGGGAATTTGGGGGAAATTTGGGGGGATCTGGGGGGAATTTGGGGGGATTCGGGGGGAATTGGGGGGAATTTGGGGGAATTTGGGGGAATTTGGGGGGATTTGGGGGGAATTTGGGGGGATTTGGGGGGATTTGGGGGGAATTTGGGGGAAATTTGGGGGGATCTGGGTGGAATTTGGGGGGATTTGGGGGGAATTTGGGGGGATTTGGGGGGGAATTTGGCTTGGGGGGATGTTGGGAGATTTTGGGGGGGTCTGTGGGGGATTTGGATGGGATTTTGGGGGAAATTTTGGGGGAAATTTTGGGGGATTTTGTGGGGTATTTTGGGGGAAATTTGGGGGGATTTTGTGGGAATTTTGTGGGGAATTTGGGGATGGGAATTTTTGGGAATTTTGGTTCCACTCTCACCTTTTCCCCCCCTGCTCTTTTTTCCAGGTTGGGTGGAGAAAGAAACCTACTACTGACCCCCCCCACCCCCCAAAATCCCACGGGACCCCCCCCCCAAAAAAACACCAGACCCCCCCCCCAAAATTCCAGTTTTTTCCTTTCCCAAAAAAATCCCTTTTTTTTCCCCCAAATTCCCTTTTTTTTCCCCAAAAAAAAACCCCATTTTTTTCCCCCCCAATAAAAAATTCCCTTTTCCCCCCCAAAAATCCCGGGATTTTGGGAGGGGGAGGGGTCGCACTGGGGATATTTTGGGGGGGGGCTCCCCCCTCCTCGTCCCTCCCCCACCCTGCGTGAAAAAAACGGGAAAAAAAAAAGGGAAAAAACGGGGAAAAAAAAAAAAAAACCGGGAAAAAATGGGAAAAAGGAGAAGAAAAAAAAAATGGAATTTCCACCCCTCCTCCACCCCCAGCGCGGGAAAAATAAAAAAAAAAAAAATCCCAAAAAATTCCCCCCCCCCAAAAAATTCCCAAAAAATGGAAAAACAAACAAAAAAAAATACCCGGGAAAAGGAGAAAAAAAAAAAAAAAACCAACTTGGGAAAAATCCGGGAATTTCCCAAATAAAGCAGAAATCGGAACCCGAGTGGATTTTTGGGGGAAAAATGGGAATTCTTTATTGCATTGGGGGGGGGTCCCAGAGCCCCAAACCGGGGGGGGAGGGAAGGGAGAATTCGGGGGGAATTTTGGGAATATTCTGGGGGGAATTGGGAATATTTTGGGGGATGTTTTGGGGGGGTTGGGAGGGGTTTTTAGAGGGTTTCTCGAAGGGATTTCGGGGGGATTTTGGGAATATTTTGGGGAATATTTTGGGGAGATTTTGAGGCCATTTTTAGGGGGGTTTTGGGAGGATTTCTGGGGAATTTTGGGAGGATTTTGGGTGGATTTTTGGGAATATTTTGGGATATTTTGAGGAATATTTCGGGGACATTTTTGGGAAGACTTTGGGGGGATATTTTGGGATATTTTTGGGGATATTTTGGGATCTTTTGGGGGTCAGACAGGCTCCATCTGCAGCTCGGGGCTCTCGGGGGGCTCCGGTTGCCGAAACGCCGCGTGGGACCCCAAAAACACCAGAGCAGCCCCTGGGGGGGGGAGGGGGCGTCAGGGGGGACCCCCAAATTGGGGACCCCCCCCAAAAACCTCCCCCGACACTGCGGGGGGGCCGGGGGGGGGAGCGGGGGGGGTTTGGGGGGTCCTGGGGGGGTTGGGGGGGTCCCAGGAGGGGTTTGGGGGGTCCTGGGGGGGTTTGGGGGGTCCCAGGAGGGGTTTGGGGGGTCCTGGGGGGGTTTGGGGGGGTCCCAGGAGGGGTTTGGGGGCCCCAGGAGGGGTTTGGGGGGTCCCAGGGGGGGTTTGGGGGGTCCCAGGGGGGTTTGGGGGGTCCCAGGGGGGGTTTGGGGGGTCCCGGGGGGGGAGTTTGGGGTCGGGATTTTTTGAGGGGGATTTTGGGAGTCCCGGGGGGATTCTGGGGGGGTCCCGGGGAGGTTTTTGGGGGGGTCCCGGGGATATTTTGGGGGGTCCCGGGGATATTTTGGGGGGGTTCCGGGGGTCTCACCCAGCACCCAGAAGACGGCAGCCCCCGCCCCCGCCAGCCAGAACAGCGGCAGCGAAACCCCCCCGGCCACACCCAACTGGTGGGCGGGGCCCAGCTCCCGGCCTGGGGGGACCAGTACAAAC
The DNA here is from genome assembly GCA_038429875.1 of Poecile montanus. Classification (NCBI taxonomy): domain Eukaryota; kingdom Metazoa; phylum Chordata; class Aves; order Passeriformes; family Paridae; genus Poecile; species Poecile montanus. The sequence continues at coordinate 352,310 of CM076535.1, forward strand.
CAGTATAAACCAGTATGAACCGGTGTGAACCAGTATAAACCAGTATGAGCCGGTGTGAACCAGTATAAACCAGAACAAGCCGGTGTGAACCAGTATAAACCAGAACGAACTGGTGTGAACCAGTATAAACCAGAACGAACCGGTGTGAACCAGTATAAACCAGAACGAACCGGTGCGAACCAGTATAAACCAGAACGAACCGGTGTGAACCAGTATAAACCAGAACGAACCGGTGTGAACCAGTATAAACCAGAACGAACCGGTGCGAACCAGTATAAACCAGAATGAACCAGTGTAAACCAGTATAAACCAGTATCAACCGCTGTGAACCAGTATAAACCAGAATGATCCTGTCCCCACCCCAGTCCCCTCCCAGTCCCTCCCAGTGGCTCCCAGTTTGTCCCAGTCCTTCCCAGTCCCCCTCAGCCCATCCCAGTATCACCAGTGCCCCCCCAGTCCCTCCCAGTTCCCGTCCCAGTCCCTCCCAGTCCATCCCAGTCTCACCAGTGCTCCCCCAGTCCAGCCCAGTCCCTCCCAGTCCATCCCAGTCCATCCCAGTATCACCAGTGCCTCCCTCCCAGTCCCTCCCAGTCCATCCCAGTCCATCCCAGTCCATCCCAGTATCACCAGTGCCCCCCCAGTCCAGCCCAGTCCCTCCCAGTCCATCCCAGTCCATCCCAGTCTCACCCAGTCTCACCAGTGCCCCCCCAGTCCCTCCCAGTCCCTCCCAGTCCATCCCAGTCTCACCCAGTATCACCAGTGGCGCCTCCCTGGCCCGGAGCCGAACGGCGACCGCGGCCCCGACGAAAACCCCGAGAGCGACCAAGAGCAGCGGGGACGTGAGCCTGGGGAAACTGGGATTAACTGGGAGGGACTGGGATGGGCTGGGATGGACTGGGATGGACTGGGATGTGAGCCTGGGGAAACTGGGATTAACTGGGGAAACTGGGATTAACTGGGGAAACTGGGACGTGAGCCTGGAGAAACTGGGATTGACTGGGATGGACTGGGATGGACTGGGATGGACTGGGATGGACTGGGATGTGAGCCTGGAGAAACTGGGATTAACTGGGATGGACTGGGATAGACTGGGATGTGAGCCTGGGGAAACTGGGATTAACTGGGATGGACTGGGATGGACTGGGATGGACTGGGATGGACTGGGATGGGCTGGGATGTGAGCCTGGAGAAACTGGGATTAACTGGGATGGACTGGGATAGACTGGGATGTGAGCCTGGGGAAACTGGGATTAACTGGGAGGGACTGGGATGGACTGGGATGGACTGGGATGTGAGCCTGGGGAAACTGGGATTAACTGGGATGGACTGGGATTAACTGGGATGGACTGGGATTGACTGGGATGGACTGGGAGGGACTGGGATGTGAGCCTGGGGAAACTGGGATTAACTGGGATGGACTGGGATTGACTGGGAGGGACTGGGATTAACTGGGATGGACTGGGATGGACTGGGATGTGAGCCTGGGGAAACTGGGATTAACTGGGATGGACTGGGATTGACTGGGAGGGACTGGGATTAACTGGGATGGACTGGGATAGACTGGGATGTGAGCCTGGAGAAACTGGGATTAACTGGGAGGGACTGAGATGGACTGGGATGGACTGGGAGGAAGAGGAGCGGGAAAACCTCAGGAACTGCATCCCGCAAAAACCCCAGAACCGCCTGGAAATGCCCCAAAAAAAGCCCCAAATCCCCCCCAGAATTCCCGGAATTCTGGGATTTTCTTCACAGGCAGTTCAGGAACAGGATCAGGGAATTCCTCGGGATAACCCTCCCAAAAATCCCTGAAAAACCCCCGAAAAACCCCCCAAAATGCCAAAAAAAGCCCCCAGAGTGCCGGGATTTTTCCAGAATTCCAGGATTTCCCTCACATGCAGTACAGGACCAGCCCCAGGAACAGGATCAGGGAATTCCTCGGGATAACCCTCCCAAAAATCCCTGAAAAACCCCCAAAAATGCCCCAAAGAGCCCCCAGAATGCCGGGATTTTTCCAGAATTCCAGGGTTTCCCTCACAGGCAGTACAGGACCAGCCCCAGGAACAGGATCAGGTAGTTGCTCTGGAATCTCTCCGCGTTGTGCCCCAGCCTCCGGCAGAGCTCCCCGAAATCCCGGGGGACCCCGAAGCGCCGCTGGTCCAGGAAGGACCCCCAGGGCCGGACCCCTCCCCAAATTTCCTCCAGGCGCTGCCGGACCCAGCCGGGGGGGGACAGCCTGGAAAAGGAGAGGGGGGGAATGGTCAGGGAATCCCAAAATTCCACCCAAAAATCCCGCCTGGAATTCCCCGGGAATCCCAGGCCCTCAAAACGCGCCCAAATCCCACCCAGAATTCCCCAAATCCCACACGAAATGTCCCAAATCCCACCCAGAATTCCCCAAATCCCACACGAAATGTCCCAAATCCCACCCAGAATTCCCCAAATCCCACACGAAATGTCCCAAATCCCACCCGGAATTCCCCAAATTCCACCCGAAATGTCCCAAATCCCACCCGAAATGTCCCAAATTCCACACGAAATGTCCCAAATCCCACCCGGAATTCCCCAAATCCCACCCGAAATGTCCCAAATCCCACCCGGAATTCCCCAAATCCCACCCGAAATGTCCCAAATTCCACCCGAAATGTCCCAAATCCCACCCAGAATTCCCCAAGTTCCACTCAAAATCCCAAAATTCCCACCTAAAATCCCACAGATCTCCCCCAAATCCCCCCCCAAATCCCACCCAACCTCCCCGAACCCCCTGAGACCCCCTCAAATCCCCCTGAGACCCCCCCAAATCCCCCCGAGACCCCCCCAAATCCCCCCAATTCCCCCCAAATCCCCCCGAGACCCCCCCAATTCCCCCCGAGACCCCCCCAAATCCCCCCAAATCCCCCTGAGACCCCCCCCAAGCCCCCGAGACCCTCCCAAATCCCCCCAATTCCCCCCAATTCCCCCCGAGACCCCCCCAAATCCCCCCGAATCCCCCTGAGACCCCCCCAAGCCCCCCGAGACCCCCCCAAATCCCCCCAAATCCCCCCGAGACCCCCCAAATCCCCCCGAGACCCTCCCAAATCCCCCCAAATCCCCCCAATTCCCCCAAATCCCCCAATTCCCCCGAGACCCTCCCAATTCCCCCCAATTCCCCCCAAATCCCCCAAACCCCCCCGGCCCCCCTCACCTGCCCAGCCCCGCCCGGGGGTCGCTCTCGGGGTTGAACAGGAGCTCCTGGGGAAGGGGCTTGGGCTCGGCCATGGGGGGATCCGGGGGGTCTGGGGGAGAACTCGGGGGGTTATGGGGGCATTTGGGGAATTTCGGGGGGGCTGGGGGATTTTGGAGAGGATTTTTGGGGAAATTCCGGTGGTTTTGGGGTCCGGGAGAGGATTTTTGGACCGTTCCGGGGATTTTGGGGTCCCGGGGAGGATTTCTGGGGAAATTCCGGGGATTTTGGGGTCCCGGGGAGGATTTTTGGGGAAATTCCGGGGATTTTGGGGTCCCGGGGAGGATTTTTGGGGAAATTCCGGTGGTTTTGGGGTCCGGGAGAGGATTTTTGGGGAAATTCCGGTGGTTTTGGGGTCCCGGGGAGGATTTTTGGGGAAATTCCGGGGATTTTGGGGTCCCGGGGAGGATTTTTGGGGCCGTTCCGGGGATTTTGGGGTCCCGGGGAGGATTTTTGGGGCCGTTCCGGGGATTTTGGGGTCCCGGGGAGGATTTTTTGGGGAAATTCCGGGGATTTTGGGGTCCCGGGGAGGATTTTTGGGGCCGTTCCGGGGATTTTGGGGGGGTCCCCCCGCCCCCGTTTCCATGGAAACCGCGCCCCCCCTCACCTGGGGCCGGAGCCGCGGGAACGCGTGGCAGGGGGCGGGGCTGCGTGATGACGTAATGATGGGCGGGGCCATGACCTTATACGTGTTAAGGGGCGGGGCTTTGCAGCTTTATGGTAATCGCTGCTCAGTGGGCGGGGCCAAGCCCTTCTATGGATTGGGGGCGGGGCTATAGACAGATAGCGAGTTATGGGCGTGGCCACATCCTTATATGGGTGTGGGCGTGGCCAGGAGAGCTCATTATGCATTCTGCATTGTGGGCGTGGTTATGATGCCCTTATTTGGTGTGGGGCGGGGTTGGAGGCGTGGCCTTGCCCATTTATGGTCATGAGGTGGTTTGTGGGCGGGTCCATGACCTTATATGGGCACCAAGGGGAAATTTGGGGTCTCTTGGAGGTGGAAAAGGAGAATTTTGGGGGGAAAAAGGGGAATTTTGGCATTTTTGGGGCGAGCAGAGGAGAGGAATTTGAGGGCAAAAAGAGGGGGGAGTTTTGGGGCGAAAAAAGGGATTTTTGGGGGAAAAAAATTGATTTTTTGGGGGGGAAATGGAGGATTTTTATTGGGGGAAGAAAAAGGGTTTTTTGTGAAAAATGGGGGGTTTTGTGGGGAAAAACGGGTTTTTTTGGAAAGGTTATTTTGGCGGAAGAAAAGGGAGTTTTAGGGGGAAAAATGGGTTTTTGGGGGGGAAAAAAAAGGGGGTTTTGGGGTGGAAAAAATCAGGATTTTGGGGTGGAAAAACCCATGATTTTTATTAGGGAAAATACAGGGAGTCTTGGGGAAAAAATAAGGTTTTTGAAAGGTTTTTTGGGGTGAAAGAAAGGGATTTGGGGGGGGAAGGTCTTTTGGGGGAAAAAAGGGTTTTTTGGGGAAAAAAAAAAGAGGGGTTTTTGGGGGAAAAAAGGTTTTTTTGGGGAGGGAAAAGGGGCTTTTGGGGGAATAAATGGGGTTTTTTTGGGGGAAAAAAAGGGGTTTTTTGCAAGGTTTTTAGGGGGGGAAATGGAATTTTTTTGGGGGGGATTAAAGGAGATTTTTGGGGTTTTTGGGGGGGGGTTGGATCCGCCAGGGGGCAGCACCTGCCCGTGACGTCAGCGGGGCCTCGCGCCCACAGCGCCCCCCTCCCCAAAAACAACCGGGGGGGGGGGGGGGGGTCTCCTCTCACCCCCCCCTCCCCAAATCCCCCCCCTCGCCCCCTCCCCATCCATCACCCGGCGCCGCCGAATGGAAATTCCCTTGGAATCAAAACATTTTACTCGTAAATGGGCCCGAACTAATTAACTCAAGTGTTAATTAACGCGCCGCGCCGCCGCCGCCATCCATCTTCGGGGGAGGGGGGGGAATTGGGGGGGGCGCCCCCCTCTGCGGGGGCGTGGGGGGGGGGGAATGGATTTTTGGGGTGGGGGGAGGTGGTTTGGGGGTCCCAGGGTTGGGTTGACGGTCCCTGATCCCATTTGGGGGTCCCAGGGTCGGTTTGGGGGTCCCAGGGTTGGGTTTGAGGGTCCCTGATCCCTATTTGAGGGTCCCAGGGTTGGGTTTGAGGGCTCCGGTCCCGATTTGGGGGTCCTTGACCCAATTTGGGGGTCCCCAGGTGGGTTCCGGGGGTCTCCAGGGTTGGTTTGGGGGTCCCTGATCCCATTTGGGGGTCCCAGGGTCGGTTTGGGGGTCCCAGAGTTGGGTTTGGGGGTCCCCAGGTGGATTCCGGGGTTCTCCAGGGTTGGTTTGGGGGGGTCCTTTACCCGATTTGGGGGTCCCAGGGTCGGTTTGGGGGTCCCCGGGTGAGTTCCGGGGGTCCCCAGGTGGGTCCCGGGGGTCCCCATCCCGTTCTGGGGGTCCCACCCCTGATCCGGGGGGTCCCGTTCCCCATTTAGGGGATCCCGCACCGCCTTTGATGGGAGGGGTCCCACATTTGGGGGGCGGGGGTGTCCCTGGGGGGTCCCTGGGGGTGTTTTTGGGGGTGTTTTGGGGGTGTTTTGGGGGTTCCTGGGGGTGTTTTTCGGGGGTGTTTTGGGTGGTGTTTCCCCCTCCCCTCCCCATCCGCGGGGGTCCCGATCCCGGGGGTCTCATTGTTCGCTGCTGCCCCCTCCCCGGTCCCCCCCCCGGCCCCCCCCGGTCCCCCCCCGGCCCCCCCCGGTCCCCCCCGGTCCCCCCCGGTCCCCCCCGAGCCCCCCCGAGCCCCCCCCGCGCCCCCCGCCCCCCGCCGCCCCCCATCCATCACCCGCTGACAGCTCCGGCGGCGGCGAATTAGCACCTAAATCGAATATTGATCAGCGCGGCGGCCGCTGCGCTCCGCTGACCCCCCCCGGCACCGGGATCCGAACCGGCACCGGCACCGGGAACCGGGAACCGGGAACGGGACCCACCCCGGGAACCGGCACCGGGATCCGAACCGGCACCGGCACCGGGATCCGAACCGGCACCGGCACCGGGAACCGGGAACCGGGAACGGGACCCACCCCGGGAACCGGCACCGGGATCCGAACCGGCACCGGCACCGGGAACCGGGAACCGGGAACGGGACCCACCCCGGGAACCGGCACCGGGATCCGAACCGGGATCCGAACCGGGATCCGAACCGGGACCCAACCCGGGAACCGGCACCGGGATCTGAACCGGGACCCACCCCGGGAACCGGCACCTGCACCGACACCGGGACACCGGGATCGAAACCGGGAACCGGGATCGGGATCGGAATTGGGACCCACCCCCGGCACCGGGAACCGGGATCGGAACAGGGACCGGCACTGGGATCGGGATCGGAACCGGGACCGGGAACCGGGACCGGGAACCGGGACCCCTCTCAGGAACCGGCACCGGGACCGGAACCGGGACCAGGACTCGCCCCGGGACCCTCCGGGACCCCCTCAAGACTGGGACCGGGACAGGGACTCCGGCACCGACACCGGGACCATTCCCGGTCCCGCCCCCCCGACACCGGCACCGCCCCCCCCTCACCGGGACCCTCCCCCCTCACCGGGACCCCCCCTGAGCCCCCCCGGGGGTCGGAGTAGCCGGAGGGGGCGGGGCCACCTCCCCCCCAATTAATCAGCGCGGGGTAATTAAGGAGAGGGAGGGGCGGAGTCGGAGCCCCCCCGACAGAGCCCCCCCATCCCTGTCCCTGTCCCTGTCCTGTCCCCGTCCCGCAGTGTCCCCAGGGCTCCCGGGGGTCCCCACGGTGTCCCCACGGTGTCCCAGGGGTCCCCCCGGGGCACGGGGACACACGAGGGACACCGGACCCGAGGGGACGCACGAGGCGCGGTTTGGGACACCAAAGGGACACCGAGGTGACACCGAGGGGACCCCCGGGAGCCGTGGGGACACCGAAGGGACAGTCCGGGGACACTGCAGGACACTGTGGGGACACCGAGGGGACACCGAGGGGACACTGCGGGCACCCCCGGGAGCCGCGGGGACACCGTGGGGACCCTTTAGGGCCACAGTGGGGACACCGTGTGACATCCGAGGGACCCCCCGAGCTGCGGGAACCCTTTTGGGCCACCCAGGGGACACCGCGGGGACCCGTGTGACACCGGGGGGACACCGAGGGGACCCCCCCGAGCCGCGGGGACCCTGGGGGGACACGGAGGGCACACCGAGGGGACCCCGTGTGACACTGAGGGGACATTCAGGGGACACCGGGGGGACCCCCCTGATCTGCGGGGACCCTGTGAGGACCCGTGTGACACCGAGGGGACATCGACGGGACATCCAGGGGACATCCAGGGGACACCGAGGGGACCCCCCCGATGCGCGGGGACCCCGCGGGGGCCGGGCCGCGCTCCCCGCACGGCGACAGCGACAGCGACAGTGAGCGATGGGCGGCATTAAACGTTTAATCCGCCTGATTGAATGTTTGGCTTCCTCCAAATTGAAACATTAAACAAGGCGGGAGAGGCGGCGGGAACGGCGGGATCGGCGGGATCGGGATCGGCGGGACCGGCGGGATCAGCGGGATCATCGGGATCATCGGGAAAGGGAAGGGGAAGGAGGAAAAGGGGATGAGGGGACAAGGACACGGCCGGAGGTGGCGCAGCCACCCCATCCCGAAGTGTGGCAGCTCCCGCCGGCTCCTGAATCCCAAATCAATCCCAAATCCTAAATCCCAAATCCTAAATCAATCCCAAATCCCAAACCCCAGATCCCAAATTCCAAATCCCAAACCCCAAATCCCGGCGGTTTTGGATTCCGGCATCCCAAAAAGCAGCACCCAAAAAACCAAACCCACCCCGCGGGGTCAAACCCCAAAAACCCAAAAGCCCCCAAAATGTTCCGAATTTGGGATTGTGGAACGCCGGCGTTGCCAGCGCCAGAATTCTGGGGGTTCCGGCATCCCAAAAACTGGCAGCCCCAAATCCCAAAAACCCCGATATCCCAAATCCCAAAACCCCAAAATCCCAAATCCCCAACATCCCAAATACCCAACATCCCAAATCTCAAAACCTCGACATCCCAAAGCCCGGCAGGCGGGGATTCTGGAGCTGCAACATTCCAAGTGCCGGCTTCCCGGGATTCTGGCATCCCAAAACCTGGAACCCCCAAACCCTGGGGGTCCCCGAACCTCGGCATCCCAAATCCCAGGATCCCAAACCCCGACATCACAAAATCCCGGCATCCCAGAATCCTGGCGTTCTGATCGGGGATGGGATTTGGGATTGATTCGGGATTTGGGATGGGGGGGTTTGGGATTTGGGATGGGGGATTTGGGATGCCACAGGGTTTGGGATTTGGGATGGGATTTGGGAGGGCTTTGGAATTTGGAATCTGCAGGATTCGGGACACAGGGATTTGGGGTTTGGGCTGGCACTGAGGGATTCGGGAATGCGGGATTTGGGAACGCGGGATCAGGGATGCGGGATTAAGGAATGCAGGATGAGGAATGCAGGATTCGGGATCAGGAATGCGGGACTTGGGAATTGGGGATTCGGGAATCCAGGATCAGGAATTCGGGATGATGCATCCCCGCTCCACGTCCCCCCATCCCTGCTCCCGATATCCCGTTTATCCCCCCTGGATCCCAATCCAGCCCTCTCACCCCAATCCCAAACCCCTGATCCCAAACCCCCTTATCCAGACCCCCTTATCCAAACCCCTTTATCCCTTCATCCCCCTCACCCCAATCCCTGAATCCCCCTGATCCCAAACCCCCTCACCCTAAACCCCCTATCCCAACCCTCCCCTTATCCCAGATCCCCCTTTATCCCAAACCCCTTCATCCCAAAGCCCTGATCCCAAACCCCTTTATCCCTTCATCCCCCCACACCCCAAACCCCCTTATCCCAACCCCCCACCCCCCATCGCCCCCTCCCCTTCCCCTCCCATCCCCTCCCCCACCCCCCCACCCTTTGTCTCTCTCCCTCTCTCCCTCTCTCAAGTGTTTTCAATTTTATTCTGAGTGGAATTAACTACCCCTGATGTCAAATTGCCGCCGCAATCGATAATAATATCTTTACAAAAGAGGATATTCTTCTCTCGCCGAACGGGCCCTGAAAAATGGAAAATTTACTCGAAATTGATTCATTACTTGACACTTGGGCGGCCGGGCCCGTATTGATCGGGGGCTGTCATGTCCCATCTGCCCTAATCGAGCCTGAGCCGCGCTGTCGATGGGCGAATTTTTCATAATTCCGCCGCTCCAGACAGCGACCAAAACACGCGCGGCGCGCGCTGAGACCCCCCCGAGCCCCCCACCCCCGAGCCCCCCCGAGCCCCCCCGGCAGCAGGGTCTGGGATGATGGAGAGAACGCTCCGCAAAAAATTTGGGGGGTGGGTTGTGGGGTGTTGTTGGATACCCCCCCCCTCCCGGAACACCCCCATGGACTCACCCCATCGTGGACCCCCCAGAACCCCCACGGAGCCCCCCACGGACCCCCATGAGCCCCACCCCCCCATCATGGACCCCATCACGGATCCTCCTCAGAGACCCCCATGGACCACCCGGAACCCCATGGACCCCCCCCATGGACCCCCCCATGGACCCCCCCCATGGACCCCCCCCATGGACCCCCCCCATGGACCACCCGGAACCCCCCCATGGAGCCCCCCCATCATGGACCCCCCCCATGGACCCCCCCATGGACCACCCGGAACCCCCCCATGGATCCCCCCGACCCCTCCCGGACCCCCTCCGGTCACCCGGACCCCCCCTGTGGTTCCTTCCCCCTCCCCGGCCACCCCCGGACCCCGCAAAAACCCCCCCGGATCTCCCCCAAACCCCCCCGGTCACCCCCGGGGCCCCCAAAACCCCCCTGGGCACCCTCAAATCCTCCCCAGACCCCCCCGGACCCCCCAAAATCCCCCCAAAGCCTTCCCAAAGCCCCTCCTGTCTCCCCCAGACCCCCCCAAATCCACCCCGGTCCCCCCCGGGGGAAGACCCCTCCGAGGAGTTTTGGGGGGAAAAGGGGGAGCCCCCAACCCACAATGGGATCCCCCAAAATTAAGGGGGGGAGGAGAGAGACCCCCCCCATCCAAAATCGAGGGGTCCCACCCCCGGCTGTTCCCCAGACCCCAAAAAGTGGGGGGACCCCTCCCCAAAATGCGATCTGGGGGGCGGCGGAGTGTCCCCACCCCTCAGAAATGGGGGGAGGGGGCACTGGGGGGGGGACAATTTTGAGGGACATTTCTGGGGGTCTCACGCCTGTTTTGGGGGGACATTTTTTGGGAACATTTTTGGGAGGGGGCACGCCTGTTTTGGGGACATTTCGGGGGTCCCACGCCTGTTTTGGGGACAATTTTGGGGGGACTTTGGGGGGCCGGCCATGCCTATTTTGGGGGAACATTTTTGGGGGTCCCACGCGTGTTTTGGGGACATTCTCGGGGTCCCCACCGCATTTCTGGGGGGTCCCCACCACATTTCTTGGGGGTCCCACACCACCTCCAGGCCATTTTTGGTGGGGCGTGGATCCCGCCCAGTCTCGAGGACACTTTTGGGGGTCTCCCTCTCCCCTCCACGCCCACCCCTCCCGCGGGGGGGGGGTCTCCGCGTGCCCCCCGCCGCCGCCCCCCCCGATCGAAGCCCATTTCGGGCCGCGCCGCCGCAGCTGGTTTCAAATTTGATCAGCGATGAACTTTATTTTCCGAGTTTGAGGAAAATTATATCCATCGATCCGCCGGCCCCGCTCGGCCGCTACTTAAAGCCCGGCCCCGGCGGCGCGGCCCCGGAGCCTTCGTCCCGCTCCTCTTCCTCCTCCTCTTCCTCCTCTTTCCCGTTTTCCTCTTCCTTCTGCTCTTCTTCCTCGTCTTGCCGTTCTCCTCTTCCTCCTTCCCTGCTCCTCTTCCTCCGATCCTTCCATCCCTCCTCTCCTCCTCCTCCTCTTCCTCCCTCCCTCCTCCTCCTCCTCCTCTGCCCCGTCTCTCTCTCCTCCCTCTCCCCTGCTCCGCTCTTCCTCCTCCTCCTCCTCCTCCTCCTCCTCCTCCTCCTCTTCTTCCTCCTTCCCTCTCTCCCACCCCGGACCCTCCGTTCCCGGCTCCCTCCAACCCCCCCCGTTTCCCTCTGATCCTCCCCCGCTGTCCCGCTCCTTCTCCCTCATCCCGGTTTTCCTTTTCCTTATCCCGGTTTTCCTTTTCCTTATCCCGGTTTTCCATCCCCAGACTTTCTCCTTATCCCGGTTTTCCTTCTCCTCTTCCCGGTTTTCCTTTTCCTTATCCCGGTTTTCCTTCTCCTTCATCCCGGTTTTCCATCCCAGCTCCTTCTCCTTCCTCCCGGTTTTCCATCCCAGCTCCTTCTCCCTTATCCCGGTTTTCCATTCCCAGACCTCCCTCATCCCGGTTTTCCATCCCCGGACCTTCCGTCCCCGCCGTCCCCGCTGCTCCCACTGGTCCCGCTTTCTCCATTCCCGGCTCCATCCCCTCATTCCCGGCTCCATCCCCTCATTCCCGGCTCCCTCCCATCCCGTTCCCACTGTCCCGGCTCCATCCCGCTCTTCTCTGTCCCGCTCGCTCCATCCCCGCCGTCCCGGCTCCATCCCCGCATTCCCGATCCTTCCCTTCCCGTCCTCGCTCGTTCCATCCCCGCCGTCCCGGCTCCATCCCCGTTCCCTCCGATCCCCGCATTCCCGCTCCTTCCCTTCCCGATCCCGCCGACCCCGGCCGCTCCCTCCCCGCCGTCCCGGCTCCATCCCTGCTCGCTCCATCCCCGCCGGCCCCGGTTCCTTCCCTTCCCGATCCCGTTCCCTTCCTCCCCGCCGTCCCGGCTTCATTCCTGCATTCCTGATCCTTCTCTTCCCTTCCCGTCCCCGTTCCCTCCATCCCCGCCGTCCCGGTTCCATCCTCGCCGGCCCCGTTCCCTCCATCCCCGCATTCCCGATCCTTCCCTTCCCGATCCCGCCGTCCCGGCTCCATCCCCGTTCCCTCCATCCCCGCCGGCCCCGGTTCCTTCCCTTCCCGACCCCGCCGCTCCCTCCCCGCCGTCCCGGCTCCATCCCCGCATTCCCGCTCCCTCCATTCCCGCTCCTTCCATTCCCGCTCCCTCCGATCCCGGTTCTTCCCGGCCGCCCCATCCCTCGACCCTCGCTCCTTCCCTCTCCCACCGACCCCGCATTCCCGCTCCCACCGACCCCGCATTCCCGCTCCTTCCATCCCCTCTCCCACCGATCCCGAACCCGATCCCGCTCCCGATCCCTCCATCCCTCCTTCCATCTCCGCTTCCCCCGATCCCGGTCCCTCGATCCCCGCTCCTTCCCCGTCCCTCCGATCCCGATCCCGATCCCGATCCCGATCCCGATCCCGATCCCCCCTTCCCTCTCCCTCCATCCTTCTCCCGCTTCTCCGTCCCCTCTCCCCCCGACCCTGCTTCCTCCATCCCTCCCCTCCCGACCCCCAAATTCCTGTCTCTCCCCCCGACTCCCGGATCTTCCCTGTCCTCCCCAGACCCCCAATTCCCGCCTCTCCCCCAGACCCCAAATTCCCCCCTCTCCCCCCTCCCCACCCCCCCTTTCCTCTGCAGATGCCACGAACCTTCTAAAAGGGGCGTAGGGGGAGGGTCTGCGACCCCCAGCCCCGACCCCTCTCTCGGAGACCCCCGACCCCTTCTCTCCGGGACCCCCGACCGCTCTCTGGGAGACCCCCGAGCCTCTGTCCGGGACCCCCAAGCCTCTCTCCGAAACCCCCGAGCTTCTCTGGGGGACCCCCGACCGCTCTCCGAGACCCCCGACCGCTCTCCGAGACCCCCGAGCCTCTCTCGGAGACCCCCAAGCCTCTGTCCGGGACCCCCGACCGCTCTCCGGGACCCCCGAGCCTCTCTCCGGGACCCCCGACCGCTCTCCGGGACCCCCGAGTCTCTCTCGGAGACCCCCGAGCCTCTGTCCGGGACCCCCGACTGCTCTCCGAGACCCCCGAGCCTCTGTCCAGGACCCCCGAGCCTCTCTCCGGGACCCCCGCGCCTCTGTCCGGGACCCCCGCGCCTCTGTCCGGGACCCCCGCGCCTCTCTCCGGGCCCGATGCGAGGCCGCCCCGCGGTGAGTTCCCAACTTTCCCGACGGCTCCGGCTCCGGCCGCCCCCGCGCGCCCCCTCCCCCGCCTGCGCCCCCTCCCCACGTCCCTGGCTCTGTGTCCCCCCCCCCCCCCCCCCGACCCCCTTTTTTCCCCCTCCCGCCGCTGCCGGCCCCGATCGAAGTTTCTGGCAACAAAGGGAAATAGCGAATCGATCGCGCCGGAGATTAAGAGACAAGTGCGGGAATCCATCAGCGCCCGAGAGACCCCCAGAGACCCCGAGAGACCCCAGACCCTATAGAGAACCTATAGAGAGATCCTATAGAGACCCCATAGAGACCCCCAGAGACTCTGAGAGACCCCAGACCCTATAGAGACCCCACAGAGACCCTATAGAGACCCTATAGAGACCCTAGACCCTATAGAAAACCTATAAAGACCCCAGAGAGACCCTATGGAGACCCTATAGTGACCCCAGACCCTATAGAGAACATATAGAGAGCCTATGAAGACCCTATGGATACCCCGAGACCCTATAGAGACCCTGGACAGACCCTATAGAGACCCCATGGATACCCCAGGCCCTAGAGAGACCCTATAGAGACCCCAGGTCTTGGAGAGACCCCAGAGAGCCCCCAGCCCCACTGAGGGCCTGGCCCCACAGAGACCCTATAGAGCCTCTGGAGCCCCCTGAGCCCCCCTGAGCCCCCCGGCCCTGGGGCCCCTCTGGAGCCTTTGGGGACCCCCGGCCCCACGGAACCCCCCCGCCCCTAAAAGCTGCAGCCTCTGTGGAGACCCCGGCCCGCCCTAGGGCCCATAGAGCCTCCCAGCCCTATGGACCCCTATAAACCCCTATAGACCCCTATGGACCCCTATAGACCCCTATGGACCCCTATAGACACCCATAGACCCCTATGGACCCCTATGGACCCCTATGGACCCCTATAGACCCCTGTGGACCCCTATAGACACCCATAGACCCCTATGGACCCCTATGGACCCCTATAGACCCCTATGGACCCCTATAGACACCCATAGACCCATATGGACCCCTATGGACCCCTATGGACCCCTATAGACCCCTATGGACCCCTATAGACACCCATAGACCCATATGGACACCTATGGACTCCTATAGACCCCTATAGACACCCATAGACCCATATGGACACCTATAGACCCCTATGGACCCCCACAGACCCCCCGACGTCCGCTGCCCCTGCGCTCGGGGGGACACCAGGGACAGAGGGACAGAGGGACAGAGGGACACTGGGGACAAGGGTGGCACCAGTCACACTGGGGACACTGGGGACAGGTGGCACTGGCCGTACTGGTGGCACTGGTTGAACTGGTGTCCCCAGTGTCCCCAGTGTCCCCAGTGTCCCTGGTGTCACTGACAGCACTGCTGTCCTCCCTGTCCCCCTGTCCCCGGTGTCCCCCCGGAGGTGCCGCGGCCGCGGGGGGGTCCCGGGGCGGATTTTGGGGTGGGGGGTGTCCGGCCGTGCTCTGGTTTGTGCCCGCCTGGGGAGGGGGCTCAGGACAGGTGTGGTGTGGGCTCACCTGAGCTCTGGGCGGGCTCACGTGTCCTTGCACACCCGCGCACGTGAGTTCTGTGTGAGCTCTGTGTGTGCCCTCACGTGTCCTTGCACACCTGTGCTCTGTGTGTGCCTGCTCACGTGTGCTGTGAGCTCTGTGTGCCCTCACGTGTGCCCCGCACACCCGCAGGTGTGAGTCGTGTGTGCCCTCACGTGTGCCCCGCACACCCGCAGGTGTGAGTCGTGTGTGCCCTCACGTGTCCTTGCACACCCGCAGGTGTGAGTCGTGTGTGCCCTCACGTGTGCCCCGCACACCCGCAGGTGTGAGTCGTGTGTGCCCTCACGTGTGCCCCGCACACCCGCAGGTGTGAGTCGTGTGTGCCCTCACGTGTGCCCCGCACACCCGCAGGTGTGAGTCGTGTGTGCCCTCACGTGTCCTTGCACACCCGCAGGTGTGAGTCGTGTGTGCCCTCACGTGTCCTTGCACACCTGTGCGTGTGACTTCTGTGCGCCCTCACGTGTGCCCTGCACAACTGCACACGTGAGTTCTGTGTGCCCTCACGTGTCCTTGCACACCCATGCGCGTGAGTTCTGTGTCAGGGTTCACGTGTCCTTGCACACCTGTGCACGTGTGGTGTGAGCTCTGTGTGCCCTCACGTGTGCCCAGCACACCTGCGCACGTGTGCTCCGGGCTCCCTCACGTGTCGTTGCACACCTGTAGGTGTGAGTTCTGTGCACCTGCTCACGTGTGCCCTGCACACCTGTGCGTGTGAGCTCTGTGTGCCTTCACGTGTCCTTGCACACCCGTGCACGTGAGCCCGGCACGGCCTGGAATGCAGGGCTGGCGCACCTGGGGTGCGGCTCCGGGGCACACCCGGGCACACCTGGGCACATCTGGGGCACACCTGGGCACCCCTGGGCACCCCTGGGCACATCTGAACACACCTGGGGCACATCCGGGCACACCTGGCCCTGCTGTCCCGGCTTTTGGGGATGGGGGGATCCCCCGGGGATGCGGCAGCGGGGCCGGAGCCGCCCGGGATGCGGGAGGGACCCGCAGGGGATCGGTGTGGGGCCGGTGTGGGGCCCGTGTTGGATCCCTGTGGGGTCCGTGTGCGGCCGGTGCCATTCCCGTGCCATTCCTGGTTTGGATTCCCCGGGATCGGTGCGGGATTCGTGCGGGATCGGTGCGGGATCGGTGTGGGATTCACGCGGGATCGGTGCGGGGTCGGTGCCGTTCCTGTGCGGTATTTGTTTCATTCCTGAGTCGTTCCCAAGCCGTTCCCGTTCCCGTTCCCGTTCCCGTCCCCGTTCCCGTCCCCGTTCCCGTCCCCGTTCCCGCTCCCCCGGGCCGGGGCCGTGCCCGCCCATCCCGGGATCGATGGGGCCGCGAGTCGCTCCCTGTCACGATAACGGATGGTTCCCATGGCCCGATCGATACCGGCAACGACGGCCGGGACCACCGGGACCTGCTCCGGTACCACCGGGACCACCCCGAACCTCCCCCGGTACCGCCGGAACCTCCCTGGTATTGCCGGAACCTCCCATGGTACCGCCGGGACCCCCCCGGTACCGCCGGGACCTGCCACGGTACCACCGGGACCAGACCCGGTAACGCCGGAACCTCCCCCAGTACTGCCGGGACCCCCCCGGTACCGCCGGGACCTCCCCCGGTACCGTCAACACCCCTCCGGCACCCCCCTGGCACTGCCGGAACCTCCCCGGTACCGCCGGATCCCCCCCGGGCACTGCCGGAACCTCCCCGGTACCGTCAACAACCTCCGGGGCACCCCCCGGTACCGCCGGGACCCCCGAACCTCCCCCGGTACCGCCGGAACCTCCCCGGTGCTGTCAACATCCCCCAGTACCCCCGAATCCCCCCGGTACCGACAACACCCCCCCGATCCCATCCCGCTCCCCCCTCGGTACCCCCGAACCCCCTCGGTCTCCCCGGTTCCGGGGAGAGGGGGGTCCCCCCTTTTCCCACCTCCCCCCCCGGGGGTCCCCCCCCATTCACCCCCCGATTTCCTCCGGGGGGGGGGGGGGGCTCCCTTTTCTCCCCCAGTTTATTCCCCAATTTCGGGGGGCGCCTTTTCCCCCTTCTCGGGCGGTTCCGGGGGGGGTCCCCCCTTTTCCCACCTCCCCCCATCCCGGGGGTCCCCCCCTCTGCCCCCCCCATCCCGGGGGTCCCCCCCGCCCCCCCGGAGCCGCCGGAGCCTCAAATCAGCGGCGCCGTCAGGGCTAAAGTGGCTCCAAATGAAGAAAAATGGAGCCGGGGCCGGAACGCGGCGGCTCCGGGACCCCCGGGACCCCCGGCCGGGCTGGGGGGGCTGCGGGGGCTGCGCCGCGACCCCCAGCAACCCCCGGGGGGCGGCGCCGGGACCACCAGCAGGGGTCTGGGGGGGGGTTTTGGGGTCTTTGAGGGCGGCACCGAGACCCCCGGAGAGGTTTTGGAGGGCGGCACCGGGGCCACCAGGAGGGATTTGGGGGGTTTTGGGGTCTTGGGGGGCGGCACCGAGACCCCCGGAGCAATTCTGGGGGGCGGCACGGGGACCCCCAGAGCAGATTTGGGGGGATTTTTGGGTCTTTGGGGGCGGCACCGGCACCCTCGAATAGGTTTGGGGGGGGTTTTGGGGTCTTTGAGGGCGGCACCGGGACCCCCAGAGCGGTTTTGGGGGTTTCGGGTGACACGGGGTGGGTTTTGGGGGGAGGTTTGGGTTTTTTTTGAGGTTTTGTGGGGTTTGTGGGGGTTTTGAGGCCCCTGCAGGGGCCGGGGGTCTCCGCTCCCTTTCCGCACGACCCCCCCCAACCCTCGCGCCCCCCCGCTCCCGTTCCGCCCCCCCCAAACCCGTCCCCGCCGCATTAATCAGTCGCTAATGGCTCATTAGCGCGGCCCCGCCCCCTCCCCAAATCCCCCCCGGCCCCTCCCGGGACCCTCGGATCGCAAACAGCCCCGAACCCCCCCCGAACCCCCCCGGACCCCCCCGAACCGGGGCCGGATCAGCCTCGAGCGGCGGCTTTGAAGTGGCGGCCCCGGGACGCCCCCGGGACCCCTCCCCAAAACCCCCCCGGGACCCCTCCCCACATCCCGGCCCCCCTCAACCCCCCCCGCCCCTCCCCCCATCCTCTGCTGGCGCCCAGCGCGGAACTGCGGGGTCCCGGGCACCTATGGAGACCCCCACCCTATAGGGGGTGTCCGGGCCCTGTGGGGGGCTCCTCCATCCTATAGAGGGACTGCAGAGACCCCCGGACTCTATAGGGGGTCTGAAGAGACCCCCCCCGGACCCTACAGGGGGTTCCCGGACCCTATAGAGGATCGGAGAGACCCCCAGACCCTATAGAGGGTTCCCGAACCTATAGAGGGTCTGCAGAGACCCCCCGGACCCTATAGGGGTCTCCCGGGCCCTATAGGGGGTGGGGGTGGACCCTGCCCATATCACACGTGCCCTATAGATGGTCTCTGCGCGCCCCCCCCGCCCCATAGGGGCTCTATAGGCCCCCGCTGTTTACGCTGTTAATGACGAGCCATTAATTATCAATTAATTATTATTAATTACCCCCCGCCACCGCCGCTCAGTGCGGGCGCGGGGCGGTGCTTATAGAGGGACCTGTGAGGGGGGCTATGGGGGGCTCCGTGCGGGCTCTGTGGGGGGCTATGGGGGTTCTATGGGGGGCTATGGGGGTTCTATGGGGCTCTGTAGGGGCTGTACATCCCCTAGACCCCAAAACCGCCCCATAGATCCCCAGTCTCCTCCTGCAGAACCCCAAACCCTCCCCAAACCTCCCCAAACCTTCCAAAATCCACCCACAGACCCCCAAACCCTCCCCAAATTCCAGCTGCAGATCCCGAAACCCTCCAACCCTTCCCCAAACCCCCCAAAATCCACCTGCAGACCCCCAAATCCTCCCCAAACCCCACCTCTAGACCCCCCAGCCCCTCCAAATCCCCCCAAACCCTCCCCCAATCCCCCCAAACCCCACCTGCAGCCCCCCAGCCCCCCCCAACCCCCCGATCCCCCCCCGGCCGGCGCCGATCGCGGCGGATCAAAGCGGCCCCATTGATCCCGCGATCGATCCGGGCCGGGGGCTCGGGGGGGCTCGGGGGGGGCTGGGCGGGGGTCCCGGGGCTGGGGGGGGGATTTGGGGGGGGGGTCCGGGCTCGCTGCCATCGCCGCGGGTCATGAAACAACGAGGGCGCGCGGGCGGTAATTGGGGCTGATGAATAATTAATGGAGCGGGGGGAGGGTCCGTGGGAACGGGGGGGGAGGGCTAGGGGGGATTTGGGGTCTGGGGTGGGATTTGGGGGGGATTTGGGGTCTGGGGAGGGAGTTTGGGGTCTGGGGTGGGATTTGTGGGGGATTTGGGGTCTGAGGAAGGGGTTTGGAGTCTGGGGTAGGATTTGGGGGGGATTTGGGGTCTGAGGGAGGGGTTTGGGGGGGATTTGGGGTCTGTGGGGGGCTCGGGTGCGGTTTGGGGTCTATAGGGGGTGTGGAGGGGGGGTTTGAGGTCTGCGTGTTTAAGGGGGGGCTCGGGCCCTGTTTATAGGGGATCGGTGTCCATAGGGCTGAGTGAGTGTTCAAGGGCTCGGTGTCTATAGGGGATCTGTCCCTATAGGGGATCTGTCCCTATAGGGGATCTGTCTCTATAGGGCTCGGTGTGTCCATAGGGGCTGCATCTCTAGGGGATCTGTGTCTATAGCGGGGTCTGTGTGTCTATAGCGGGTTTCTGTGCCCCAATCGGGTCTCTGTGTGTATCTATAGGGTCTGTCTGTGTGTATATAGGGTCTGTGTCTATAGGATCTGTGTATCTATAGGGTGTGTGTGTGTTTAGGGTCTCTGTCTATAGGATCTCTGTGTATCTATAGGATTTCTGTGTGTGTGTGTTTAGGGTCCCCCGTGCCCGGCGCTGCCCGCGGCCCCAATTCCCAGCGCGGGTCGTTAACGGCGCGAGCGAGGAAAAAACCCCAAAGGCTCAGGAAGCTGCGAATTCCAAATAATCCCAGAGAAGGAGAGAATCCCAAATAACGAGAGAGCCCTGAAATCCCAGAGAACGAGAGAACCCCAAATAACGAGTGGATCCCCAAATTCCGAAATCCCAAAGAACGAGCGAGTCCCAAATCCCAGATTCCCAAATCCCAGATTCCGAAATCCCAAATTCCGAGGGAGCGGCGCCGCTGCCGGGGGGCGGTGGGGGGAGGGGTGGGGGAGGAGAGGCGGGGGGAGGGCAGGGTGGGGGAGGGAAAGAGCGGCCGGGACCCCGAATCCTCCCCGCGCCCCCGGATGCGGCCCTAAAACTGCCCCTACATCCCTAAAATCCCAAATCCCCGCCAAATCCCCCCTAAAGGTGCCCCTGTATCCCTCAAAGCCCCCCAGGACCCCTCCAAACCCCCCCCAAATCCCCCCAGTTCCTCCCCAAAATCTCTCCTCCCCCCAATCCCCCTCCCCCCTCCCCAAATCCCCCCGGGACCCCCTCCCGGCCCCTAGTGACGCCCCCTCCCCCCCAGGTGTGACCCTGGCCATGGACTGCACCTGCCTGTCCGACCTGCTCCTCACGGCGCCCGTGCCCGCGCTCTGGGCCCCAGGTACGGGGGGGACACCTGGGGACACACCTGGGGGTACCTGGAGGGTCTGGGACACACCTGGACACAGCTGGGGACACACCTGGACAGAGCTGGACACAGCTGGGGACACACCTGGAGACACACCTGGGGACACACCTGGACACAGCTGGACACACCTGGGGACACACCTGGGCACACCTGGACACACCTGGGGACACACCTGGACAGAGCTGGACACACCTGGGGACACACCTGGGGGTACCTGGAGGGTCTGGGACACACCTGGACACACCTGGACACACCTGGGGACAGCTGGACACAGCTGGGGACACACCTGGGGGTACCTGGAGGGTCTGGGACACACCTGGACACAGATGGGGACACACCTGGACAGAGCTGGACACAGCTGGGGACACACCTGGACAGAGCTGGGGACACACCTGGGCACAGCTGGACACAGCTGGGGACACACCTGGACAGAGCTGGACACACCTGGGGACACACCTGGGGGTACCTGGGGGGGTCTGGGACACACCTGGACACACCGGGACACACCTGGGCACACCGGGGCACACCTGGACACACCTGGACACACCTGGACACTCCTGGACACAGCTGGAAGCCCCAGTGCTGCCCCCCCAGATCCAGGTGAGGACCTCGTGTCCCCACACGGCTCCACGCGGGCCCAGCAGGGACACTGGGGGTGTCACAGTGATGATGACGTCACACCGATGACATCACCCATATCCCCCCGTTCCCCGAGTGGGCACAGGATGTCACAATGATGTCACCCCCGTGATGACGTCACTGTCCCATGTCCCCCAGGGTTCGCGTTCCCTGAGTGGACACAGCAGGGTGTCACAGTGATGATGACGTCACACCGATGATGTCATACTGATGACAATGATGATGATAATAATGATGATGACAATGATGTTGATGACATCACACCGACGACGCCGATGACGTCACATCACAGCGATGCCGCCGCCATGGCTGAGGTCGCTGTCCCCGCAGGTTTCGCGTTCCCCGAGTGGGCACAGCCGGGTGTCATGGTGATGATGACGTCACAGCGATGATGATGTCACACTGCTGATAACGATGACGATAACGATGATGATGATGATGATGATGATGATGACGATGATGACGATGACACCCCATGGCTGAGGTCGCTGTCCCCGCAGGTTTCGCGTTCCCCGAGTGGGCGTACAAGGCGGAGTCGAGCCCCGGCTCGCGGCAGATCCAGCTGTGGCACTTCATCCTGGAGCTGCTGCGGCAGGAGCAGTACCGCGAGGTCATCGCCTGGCAGGGCGACTACGGCGAGTTCGTCATCAAGGACCCCGACGAGGTGGCGCGGCTCTGGGGGGTGCGCAAGTGCAAGCCCCACATGAACTACGACAAGCTCAGCCGCGCCCTCAGGTCAGGGGGGCACCCAAAATCACCCAAAATCACCCCAGAATCACCGCAAAATCACCCCAAAATCACCCCAGAATCACCCAAAATCACCCAAAATTACCCCAGAGACACCTTGGGACACCCAAAATCACCCCAAAATCACCCCAGAATCACCACAAAATCACCCCAGAATCACCCAAAATCACCGCAAAATCACCCCAGAGACACCTTGGGACACCCAAAATCACTCCAGAATCACCCAAAATCACCGTAAAATCGCCCCAGAGACACCCAAAATCACCCAAAATCACTCCAAAATCACCCCAAAATCACCTTGGGACCCCTCAGAGCCACCCCGGAATCACCCTGGGGACCCTCGGGGCGCACAGGGGGGACCCGGGGGGGACACAAAGGGGCCCTAAATCCCCGTCCCGGGGACCCCCAGAGTGATCCCGGGACCTCCAGGGGGTGCGGGGGGACTCCGGGAGGCTCTGGGTGGGCTCTGGGTGGGCTCTGGGCGGCTCTCGGGGTCCTGGGGAGCTCCGGGGGGCTCCGGGGGTCTCAGGACTGGGTGGGCTGACTCCTCCCCCGCGGTCCCTGCGTGGTTCGGGAGGGTGGGCGGGGGTCGCAGCGAGGCCGCGCCCCCTCCCCAGGTATTACTACAACAAGCGGATCCTGCACAAGACCAAGGGCAAACGCTTCACGTACAAGTTCAACTTCAGCAAAGTGGTGCTGGTGAATTATCCCCTCCTGGAATTGGGGGGGGGGGCTCCGCTGCTGCTGACCCCCGGCCCCTGCCCCGCCCCCGGCCCCGAGTGCGGCCCCGGCACCCCCGAGGTACGGCCGGGCCGAAATAGGGGAGGGGGCTTCAGTCAGAGAGACCCCGGGGAGCGGGGGCGGGGGGGGGGCTCGGAGGGAGAGAGGAGGGGGAGTTGGGGAGGGGGATTCAGTCAGAGAGACTCCGGGGGGAGTTGGGGAGGGGGCTTCAGTCAGTGCCGCCGGGGGGAATTGGGGGGAATTGGGGAGGGGGCTTCAGTCAGAGCCCCCGGGGGAACTGGGGAGGGAGATTCAGTCAGAGAGACCCCAGGTACCGGGGGGGAATTGGGGAGGGGTCTGCCATGGCCCCCTCCCCAAATCCCGCGCCCCCCCCCAGACGCTGCAGTCGCTGTTCTGCGTCCCCCGCCCCGCAGACCCCCCCGGGCGCCCCCCTCTGTTCGAGAGACCCCCCGAGCCCCCCCAGAAGCTGCGGCTGGAGGCGGCCGCGCCCTTCCTGGGCTCCGGTGAGGGGGGGGGCGCGACCCCCGGGGGGGCGGGGGGGGCAGCGGGTCGGGACCCCCAGACGGGACCCCAAATGGGGAGCCCGAAACGGGACCCCCAAAACGGGACCCCCAAAACGGGGCGGGGACCCCCGGGTGGGAACGGAACCCCCAAAACCGGGACCCCCAAAGCGGGGCAAAGACCCCCAAAAGGGGCAGGGACCCCCAAAGCGGGGACCCCCGGGTGGGAACGAGACCCCCAAAGCGGGGCAGGGACCCCCGAGCCGCTCCCCCAAAACCGGGACCCCCAGAGCGGGGCCGCCCCCACTGACGCCCCCTCCCCACTTCCCGCAGGTCTCTCGGGCTACTCCAAGGCCCCGGCGCTTTTGGGGGCGGGGGGCTACGGGCGCCCCCCCCTCCCCGAGTACCCCTGGGGGTGGGGGTCGTACCTGCCAGGGGCGCTGCCGCTGCCCCCCCCCGCCAAGCTGCCCCCCCCCGCCGCGCTCTACCCACCCCCCTTCTACCTGCCGCCCCCTCCCCCCGCGCCCCCCGCGCCCCCCGCGCCCCCCCGCGCCGGGGGGGGGGCAGGGGGGGTGGGGGAGGGGTCGGACTCGGAGCTGGAGGTGACGGATGGGGGAGGGGCGAGCTCGGGGGACGAGGCCGAGACCCCCCCCCCGCCCCAGAGCCCCCCCCGACCGCAGCCCCCCACCCGCGGGAAGGGCCCCGCCCGCACCTGAGAGACCCCCGGGAATGGGGGGGGGGAGAGTCCCAGCCCGGCTCTGTAAACTGGGAGGGGTCCCATGTACGACCC
The DNA here is from genome assembly GCA_038429875.1 of Poecile montanus. Classification (NCBI taxonomy): domain Eukaryota; kingdom Metazoa; phylum Chordata; class Aves; order Passeriformes; family Paridae; genus Poecile; species Poecile montanus. Next base: position 376,114 of record CM076535.1, read on the forward strand.
TGACTCCCCCTAAATTTGGGGGAGGAGGTCCCACGCACCCCCCCAACCCAGGGGGCCCAGCCCCCTCGCCCCGCCCCTTCCCCTTTTCCCACGCTGATTTTGGGGAGGGGGCGACTTTGTGCCCGCCCTCCCCCCCTTTTTAAGCCCCCCCATTGGAAGTGCAATATGGTCGTGCCCCCCCCCGCTTGTGTCGTTGTGATGGAGGAAGAAGCCCCCTCCCCCAATAACGCCCCCTCCCCCAATAACGCCCCCTCCCCAAATTCCTGCGCCCCCCCCGCCGCCCCCCCGGCGGCTGCTCAAGCAATAAAAGACCCCTCGCTCGGCCTCGTTTTATTTGGGGGGGGGTCCTGGTGGGTTGGGGAGGACCGCGCGCGCCCCCTCCCCCCAAAAAAAAAACCCCAACCCGCCCCTCAGAAGCGACATTGATTTTTATTTGGCGTTTTCCCAAATTCTTTGGTTTTCCACCCAAATTGGGGGTGGGGGGGCACGGGGAGAGTCTTTTGTGACGCCCCCTCCCCAAATATAAATTTATGTACATCCCCCCACCCCCAAAAAGAAGGGCTAAAAGTGGGGAGGGGTCTCCACGCCCCTCCCCCTGGGTATAAATTGATATAAAATGTATAAAAACAGAGCGGGGGGGGCGGGGAATGCGGATCCCCCTGGAATAAAAGAGGAGGGGGCGTGCGGACCCCCCTCCCAGCCCCCCAAAAACGGCGCTCGGCGTTTGTCGCCCTCTGGTGGCGGCTCCTGGCGCTGCAGCCCTGAATTGAGGGGGGGTCGCGGATGCTCCTGGGGGGGTCAGGGGGGGTCAGGGGGGGGCAGAGGGGGTCAGGGGGAGCCCCCCCCCCCCCCAATTGGAGCCCCCCCTCACCTGCGCTCACGTGAGGAGGCCACGCTTGGCCAGGAAGAGTTGCCAGTAATGATCCTCGATTTCCTGGGGAGGGGGCGTTATTTTGGGGAGGGGCGTTGTTTTGGGGGGGGCGTTATTTTGGGGAGGGGGCGTTATTGGGGAAGATCCTCCCGCGCATTTTTGGGGGGTGGAGACCCCGATTTCTCCACCCCGGCCCCACCAGGGGGGTTCCGCCCCTCCCTCCCCGTTTTTATGTGGGGCACGGACCCCCCCCCCCCCCCCGCGCTGGTTTTGGGAGGGGAGAGGGGTCGCAGCCCCCCCCCCCCCAATTCCCCCCCCTCACCTTGAGCCCCCTGAGGCTCTCGTGGAGCGCCCCCAGCTCTGCCCCCAGCCAGGCCGCGGGGCCGGGGGGCAGCACCAGCGCGGGGGGGGGGCTCAGCTCGGGACCCCCCTCCTCCGGGGGACCCCCCCCCTCGGGCCGCCCCCCCCAGGCGCCGTTCGGGGCCCCCCCTAAGGGAGAGTGAAAAGAGGGGGAGGGGTCACACCTTGGCCAAGCCGTGTGACCTGGGCACCCCCCCCCCCCAATTCCTGTGCCCCCCTCCCGAACTCTTTTCCTTGACCCCCCCTCGCAGCCCCCCGGACCCGACCCCCCCTTTCTTTGTCCCCCCTCCAAAATTCCGGTGCTCCCCCCTTCTCCAATTCGGGTGCTCCCCGCACTGACCCCCCCCTTTTCCCGACCACCCCCCAAATTTGTGTGCCCCCCCCCAAATTCCGGTGCCCCTCTCCAAACTCGGGATCCCCCCCAAATCCGCTCCCCCTCCAATCCAGCGCCCCCTCCCCAAATTCAGGTGCCCCTTCCCCGACCCCCCAAATCCGGTCCCCCCCCCGAAATTCCTCCCCCCAACCTGTGGCCCCCCCCTCGGGGGGGTCCCCGTCGCTCTCGGCCCCATCCCCCGCGTGTCTCCGCTCCTGCTCGGGGGGGGCCGCGCCGGGACCCCCCCCCAAATCCTGCTCGGGGGGTGGGGGTCCCTGTCCGGGCCCGGCCCCCGCCCGCAGCAGCCGCCGCAGCTCCGCCACTGCGGGGGGAGAGATTTGGGGGGACTCTTGGGGGGGAATTTAGGGGGGTCTGGGTGGGTTTGGGGCGGTTTTGGGGGGTCTGAGTGGGTTTTGGGAGGATCTGTGTGGGTTTGAAGGGCTCTGGGAAGGTTTGGGGAGGTTTTGGGGGGTCTCGTTGGGTTTTGGGGGAGACTGGGAAGGTCTGGGTGGGTTTGGGGGGTTTTGCGAAAGTTTGGGAGGGGTTTGGGGGTGTCTGGGGGGGCCTGGGTGGAGTTTTTGGGGTGTTTTAAGGGGTTTTGGAGAGTTTAGAGGGGTTTGAACTGTTTTAGGGGGGTTTTGGGGTTCTGGGGGGTCTCAGGAGATTTGGTGGGGGGGTCTCACCTCTCTGCAGGGCGGCGGCTGCCAGGCCCCCCCCATCGGGGGCGCGGGGGGGTCTGGGGAGCCCCCCCAGCACCCCCGTCTCGGCCTCGCGTTTCTCGGGGGGGCCCCCGAATTCGGTGCCTTCCACAGCCCCGTCCTTCTCCCGCTCTGGGGGGGCGCGGCTGAGACCCTGCACCCCAAAACCCGCCGAGACCCCCCCAGACCCACCGGGATCCCCCGCACCCCTCGACCCAGCCGGGACCCCCCAAACTCAGCCCCGGGACCCCCCAAACCCACCGGGATCCCCCCAAACCCAGCCTCGGGACCCCCAAAACCCACCTGAAACCCTCCAAAGCCAGCCCCGGGACCCCCAAACCCAGCCCTGGGACCCCCAAACCCCCCCAAATACCCCCCGGACCCCCTGAGCCCCCCTCACCGTCCAGGGGCAGCGGCTCCTTCAGGGCCCCGCCCCCATTTTCAGAGGGGTCCCGGTAACTGCGGGGGGGGGGGGAGGGTCAGCAAGGAGACCCCAAAATCCCCCCAAAATCCACCCGAGCCCCCCCCCCGTTATCCAGGGAGGCTGGGGGGGTTCTGGGGGGAATTGGGGGGGGGGGTCAGGAGGTGGGTTTGGGGTGTTGGGGGGACTCTGGGGTGTTTTGGGGGTCTCTGGTTGGGTTTTTGGGGTGTTCTGGGGTGTTTTTGGGGTGTTTTGGGGGGTACTCACTCCGGCTGGCCCGGGGGGCCGTGTCCCCCCCCCGGCCGCTGGCCCTTGGCCCTCTGAGCCCCCGGCAGCTTCAGGGACCCCGCGGTGTCGCTGATGATGCTGCACCAGCTGCGGGGGGGCCGGGGGGGCTTCAGCACCCCCAGATCCCCCCGATAACCACAGGACACCCCAACCCCCCCCCCCAAATCTCCCGATCCTCCCATCAGAGCCCTCCCAGGACCCTCCAAAATCTCTCCTGGAACACCCAACCCTCCCCGGGAGCCCCCCCGAGCGCCCCCCCCTCACTTTTTGCGGTCGGACACGCTGGGAGCCACCAGCTCGTAGATCTGGGCCCCGTTCTCCCAGCTGATGATGACGTAAAAGGCTTTGTGGTCTGGGGGGGGGTTCGGGTGGTCAGGGGGCTCCCCGTGCCTCCAGCCCCCCCAAAAACAGACCGGAACCCCCCAAATTTAGCCTGGAGTGGCTCTGGGTGAGCCCCGCCCCACAAACCCATCCCAAACTCCCAAACCCACTCCAAAGCCACCCCAAACCCCTAAACCCACCCCAAACCTGACACCCCAAACCCACCCCAAACCTATCCTGACACCCCAAACCCACCCCAATCCCATCCTGACACCCCAAACCCATCCCTACACCCCAAATCCACCCAAAATCCCCCCTCCCTGCCCCACCCCGCCCCCATAACCCAAACCCAACCAGGAGCCTCATCCCCTCAAACCCAGCCCCACCCCAAAAACCTGTCGGGGAGCCCCCCCACCCCAAAACCCATCCAGGAGCCTCATCCCTTCAAACCGAGCCCCTCCCATCCCCAAAAGCCTGCAGGGGAGCCCCAACCCACACCAAAAACCTGTCAGCGACTGCTCCCACCCCCCAAAAACCTATCGGGGAGCTCCCCCATCCCCCAAAACGCCTCGGGGAGCCCCCCCGGACCTGTGGCCACCTCTCGGGTCATGGCCGAGCGCAGCCGGACCACCGGGCTCAGCAGCTGCTTGCCATCGGGGCACGGCGCCAGCGCCCGGCTCTGCCAGCGCAGCACCAGCCGCTCCTCCTGCCGCTGCAGCAGCACCAGCAGATCGTCCAGCAGCAGCACCTGCACCTCTGCGGGCACCCCAAAAACACCCCCAGTGTCGGGGCGGGGCGCGGACACCCCCGAAAACAAAGGCGGGTCGGGGCGGGGGGGATGGGCTCACCGACGGCTTTGTCGCGGGTGATGCGCCAGGTCAGGGGGCCCTCGTGGACCAGGGTGCGCTTGGTGATGTCGGTGTTCTGGGGGGGTTTGGGGGGTTTCTTTTGGGTGTGATGTGTCCGGGGAGGGGATTGGAGGGGGTGTGGGGGAAATTTGGGTGAGTTTGGGGAGGTTTTTGCGGGGGGAGTTTGGGGGAGAGGAGCCCTTTGTGCACCAGCACAAATGTTGTTATATTGGTGTTTCTGATATTGGTGATTTTTTGGGGGGAATCTGGGGGAAAGAACGGTGTTCTGGGGGGGTTTCTTTTGGTGTGATGTGTCCGGGGAGGGGATTGGAGGGGGTCTGGGGGAAATTTGTGTCTGTTGGGGGAGGTTTTTGAGGATAATTTGGGGGAAAGAAGCCCCTCGTGCACCAGGGTGAGTTTGGTGATTTCAGTGCTCTCCGGGAATTTAAGGGGAGTTTTTGGGGGGTTTGAGGTTTGGGGAGGGCACAGGGGGATGTTTGGAGGGGATCTGAGGAGGTTTTGGGGTGATTTGAGGAGGTTTGGGGGAGCAGATCAGAGGGACCAGGGCAGGGAACAGGAGGGATTTTATGGGGGGAATTTGGGAGGAGAGTGAGGGGAATTGGGGGCCATTCGGGACAGGATTTGGGGGGATCTTGGGGGGGGTCAGTTTGGGGGGGGGTCGGGGGGATTTGGGAAGGACCCAGACGGTGAATTTTGGCGGTCCTGGGACCCCCCCCCAACCTTGAACTCGCTGAGCAGGGGGTCCGTGCTCTGCTTCAGGTTGGAGAGATCGAGGCGCCGCTGGTAATCCTTGAGCTTCTGCGGGGGCACGGGGGGGTTCAGGGGGGCTCGGGGCGGGCAGGGGGTCCCTAAAGCTTGGGGGGATTCGGGGGGGCTCGGGGTGAGGCGTTCGGGATCCCACAGACAGAAAATTTGGGTTCCCGGTGGGAATTCGGGGTGGGCTTTTGGCTTTCCCTGCTGGTGAAGGGGGCGCATTACAGGACCCAGCCGCACCTGGGGGTCCCACGGGGATTTGGGGGGGTCCTGGAGGGGACTGGGGGGGATTTGGGGGGTCCCGAGGGGATTTGGGGGGTCCTAGAAGGTGTCGGGGGGCTCTAAGGGGTCCTGGAGGGGGTTGGGGGGAATTTGGGGGGTCCCATAAGGTTTGTGGAGAAGCAGAGGGAGGTTTTGAGGGGGTTGGGGGGATCTTGGGGGGTTTCTGGGGGTTTTGGGGGGTTTCTAGAGGGGTTTTGGGGGGACCCAAGAGGTTTCTGGGGGGGTTTGAGGGGTTTCCAGGCTGTTTCAGGGGGTTTTGGGGGGTTTCTGGGGGGGTTTCCGGGCTGTTCCGGAGGGTTTCGGGGGGCGTTACCATCAGGTTCTCCATGTCCCGGACCTCCTGGTTGACGTGGTTGAGGATCTGGCGGCAGCACTCGGCCGCCTGCTCCACCTTGGCCCTCTCGGCCGCGGCCTCTGCGAGGGGCAGGAGGATTTTGCGGGGGATTTTGGGGGTCTCGGAGCCCGGATTTCGGGGGGCTCGGGGGTTGTTTTGGGGTCTCACCAGTGCATTTGGTGATGCTGAGCAGCAGCAGCGGGTACTTGGTGAGCCTCTGCATCTCCGTGGGAATGATGTCCTTGAGCTGCAGCCGCCGGCACCGCGGGCGGCTCTCGGCCTCCTGAGGGGTGCCAGGCAGATTTTGGGGGGTTCCGAGGGGGTTTGGGGTACCCGGGAGGTGTTTTTGGGGTCCCCCAGAGGGTGTTTTTGGGGGTCCCAGGGGCTGTTTTGGGGGATCTGGATGAACTCCTTACACCCCATGTCCTTGGCCATCCCAAGCCCCCTCTGAACCCTCCCAAAACACCCCTAAAATCCCCCCCAGATGTCCCAAAACTTTTTGGGGTGCTCAGAGTGTGTTTTTGGGGTCCTCGAGAGTATTTCTGGGGCTCCTGGGGGGCGTTTGTTGTGCACCAAGGGGGGGTTTTGGGGGTACCTGGGTGAGCTGATTACACCTCACGTGCTTGTGCCAGCCCCCAAAATCCCCCCTTTAACCCCCCCCAAATCTTTTAACCCTTCCCAAATTTTTGGGGACGATTTTGGGGTGTCCCGGGGGCTGTTTTGGGGGTACCTGGATGAACTGGTTGAACCTGGTGTCCTTCCTCTGCTTGGCCTTGAGCTGCTCCAGGGCGAAGCTCTGGCGGCTGCAGAAGCGCGCTGAGATCTTCTGGAACCAGCTGCCCTCGGTGCCCTCGAACTGGGGGGGCAAAGGGAGCCCCCCAAACCCCGGGGAGACCCCAAAATTACTGCTGAGACCCCCCCCAAAAGCTCGGCTGAGACCCTCAAAACATGTGTCAGCGCCCCTTGAAAGCACAGGTATGAGCCCCCCACACTCCCAGGGACCCTCAGAGCCCCCCCCAGCCCCCCCCAACCCCTCCACTTCCACTCTGAGACCCCCTCCCAGCCCCCCGGGACCCCCCAAAACTCCCCAAAACCCACCCTGGCCAGCAGCACGTCCCCGATCTCGGCGATGATGAAGCCGCTCTCCTCCCGCAGCTTCTTGAGGCTGTCGAGGAACACGGCTGGGACAGACGGGGGGGATCAACCCAAAAAAAAACCCCCAAAACACCCCCCCGGGACCCCCCCCGACTCACTGTGAACTTCCACCAGGTCCTCGAGGCTTGGGAAGATGTTGGAGAGCTCCTGCTCGTCGAAGAAGCCCTCGCGGAGCATGGGCTGGTAGAAGAGCTCCAGCAGCACCCCGCAGCATGCGGACGTGGGCGTGCTCTGTCAGGAACAGCTCTGCAAACGGGGGTCGGGGGTCTTTGGGGGGGTGTCTGGGGGGTCTCACAGGGATTTTGGGGATCTCGAGGGGGTCTCGGGGTACTCCAGCAGCTCTGGAGGGGGCCTCAGAAAGGTCCTGGAGGGGTTTTGGGGTCCTCAGGGGGGTTCTGGGGGAGCTAAGTTAATTTTTGGGGTCCATTTTGGGGTTCCCCTCCCTGCCCCTTGTCTGGGACATCGAGGGGGGGATCGGGGCTGTTTTCGGGCGGTCTGGGTGGGCTTTTGGGGTGGTTTTGGGGCGGGTTTTTGGGTGGGTTTTTGTGGCACTCCGGGCAGGTTTTGGGGTTCTGGAGCAGGATTTTGGGGTGGTTTTGGAGCGGGTTTTTGGGGTTCCAGGGCAGGATTTTGGGGCAGTTTCGGGGCTCCCCTCACCGTTGATGACCTCCTGGCGCCGCAGCTCGCGCTGGGGCAGCCTGAGGAGCGCCTCGGGGGCCGCGAGCTGCCGCCAGGCCGGCGGCTCCTGCTCCAGCTCCGGCTCCAGGCGCGGCACAGCCTCCTCAGGCTGCCGAGGCAGAAAGGGCGGGGGGTCCCCCCCCCCGGGCCCCCCCGGCTCCGGGCTGGGCCACGGAAACGGGGATGGGGGCAGGGATTATTTGGGGGGGTCAGAGGTGAGCCCACTCCCCCCCACCAGGAAAAGCTCTGTGGGATCGTCCTGGAGTGACCCCCCCCCCTCAAAATATCCCAGGGGAACATCCTGGAGTGACCCCTCCTCCAAAATTCCATAAGGCTGTCTTGGAGAGACCCCCCCCTCAAAAAACCCCATTGGGATGTCCTGGAGTCAACCCCCCAAAATATCCCGGGGGGACATCCTGGAGTGACCCCCCCCCAAAATCCCAAACCACCTGATCCTGGGGGTCGCTCCCCCCCGCCAGATCTCTCAAATGGGGGGGGGGAGTCCTCCTCCCCAGACCCCTCCCCACCCCCCAGACCTACGTGGGGGGGGGGGTGTCCCTGCAGGTCGGCGTTGCTGCGGGAGCGGGGGGGGTTGGGCTGGCGCCCCCCCCCAGTTTTTGGGAGCGGCGTCGCTCGGGCACCCGGAGGCTCTCAGAGCGCCCCAATCTCCTGGGAGGGGGCCCCAAAACGGGGGGGGGCGGGGGGGGGACGGACAGACACAGGGGGGCATGCAAAAGAAAGGGGGGGGGAGAGGGTGAGTGATTTTTGTGGGGAGGGGGCGGCCATGCAGGGGTGGGGGGAGTACTTAGCTGGTTAATCTGGGGGGGGGTCAAGGCCGAGCCCCCCCCCGGGGTCATGCAAGGGGGGGTCACCAACCTGAGGCTGCGTCTGGGGAGAGAATTTAATTTGGGGGGGGGTCCCGGCTCCCCAAAAGCATCCAGGGAAGGATAATTTGGTAATTACGGTTAATTATGGGGGGGACAGCAGCTCCCGACAGCCTCGGGGGGGTGTAATTTGAGGGGAGGTTCATTTGGGGGGGGGTTAATTTGGGGGGGGGTTAATTTGGGGGGGGGTTAATTAGGGGGGGGCTCCATTTGGGTGGAGGGGTTAATTTGGGGGGGTTAATTTGGGAGGCATGTTAATTTGGGGGGTCTAATTTGGGTGAGGAGTTCCTTTGGGTGGGGGGGTAATTTTGGGAGGAGGTTACCTGTGGGGGGGGTTTGGGGAGGACAGGTGGGGGGGACACACACCCCAAATTTTGGGGGGGACATCTCACCCACCTCTCGCTCTCTGCTCCCTCCTCCACGGCGTGCTGCTCTCCGGAGGGGGGCTCCGAGGGGGGGTCCCCCAATTCCGAGGGTCCCAGGAGGTCCGTCCCTGGGTGGGAGGGGGGGTTTAGGGTGGGGTGGTGCAGGAATAGGACCCCCCCCCAAGAAAAAGCCCCCCCCGCCCCTCACCTGCTTCAGCCTCGGCGCTGTCCCCGCCCGGGGGGGTCACGGTGACTGACAGGCCTGGGGGGGGGTCGGGGGTCCCGCCTGTGCCCCCCCCGCCACGGGGGGGGCGGGAAGACCCCCCCTCAATGCGCTCTGCCCCCCTCGGGCCCCTCCGCTCTGGGGGGGGGGGCTTTTCGGCTGGGGGGCAGACAGGGGGAGTCAAGGGAAGCCCCCAAAAGCTCTGGGGGGTCATGGGTGAACTCCCCCAAAAATTGGAGGGGCTCAGTGGGGCGGGGGGGGTTGGGGGGGCTCAATGGGGGCATTAATGGGGTGGGAGGGGTCAACAGCCAGGGGTTAATGGGGTGGGGGTCCTATAGCCCCCCCTAGGTTTGGGGGATAAATGGGGTGGGGGTCCCACGGGAAAGGCCGAGCCCCCCAGGTGGGAGGGGATAAATGGGGTGGGGGTCCGGTGGTACCTTCGCTTTGCCTGAACTCAGCACCTACAAAACAAAATGTGGGGAGGAGGCACCTGAGAGGGAGGGGAGCAGAAAAGGGTGGGGTCCTGCAGAAGGTGGGGAGGGGTCTCCCACCCCCCCTCCCATAGCCCCCCACTCACTGTGGGCATCGCGACCCCACAGAGCGGCCCCAGGGAGGCTGAAACCCTTCCGGGCCTTTCCCTGGGGCTCCTTCCCGGAAATCTGTGGGGAAAGGGGGAGTCAGGAGGGGTCTGCGGGGTCAGGGGGGATCGGGGGGAATTGGGGAGCGGGAGCTGGGGTCTCACCTTTTTACGGAAAAAGTTGGATTTGGATTTTTTGGTGTCGCCACCCTTGGTTCTGACGCCCAGGAATTTCATGTAGGCGACGATGGCGCCGAAGATGACGGAGCTGGGGAGGGGCGTTCGGGGCAGGTCCGGGGGAATTTGGGGGTCTTGGGGAGTCCTCAAAACCCACCCAGGAGCCCTTGAGTGTTCTCAGACCCCCTGACACGCCCCCCCCCCCCAAAGACCCCCTCACCTTTTTTCCTCATCGGAAGAGATGGTGAGGCTGCGGAGAGAGAGGAGGATGAGCCCCAAATCCCCCCCCCCAAAATCCCCCAAATCCCACCTGAGACCCCCCCCAAATCCTTTCTGAGACCGAAATCTCATCAGACCATCCCCAAATCTCACCTAGGACCAGTCCAAACCCACAGATCTGAGGAGTTTATAGGAATTTGGGGAAGAGTTACCCAATTTTAGGGGGTGGTTCCATGGACTTGGGGAGGTTCACAAGGATTTTGGGGGGGTTCACAAGGATTTGGGGGGGTTCACAAGGATTTTGGGGTTTTTACAGCGATTTGGGGAGGCAAACATGCCTTTGGGGCGGAGTGACGCTAATTTAGGAGCGGCGCCATAAGCCGTGGGCGGTCCCAGGGATTTTGGGGGCGTTCCGTGGATTTCCGGACTTAGGGATAGGGAGGGAATTCCCGAGTATTCGGAGGGGGGGGTTTGGAGCCCCCTCCCCACTCACTGCATCTCCTCGAGGCGAGCCAGGAGCTGCTCGGCCAGCTGCTTCTCCTTGGAGTCGCATCCTGAGGGGTCCCGGGCGCGGCTCCACTCCAGCTCCGACAGCTCCTGTTCCCCCGGCGTCATCCCCATCAACCGCTTCGACCTGGGGGGGTCACCGAGCGCTTGGACCCCCGACCACCCCCCCAGATTAACCCCCCCGACCCCCCTCCCCACTCGAGACCTGAAGTCTTCCAGCTGCCGGGAGATCTCCGGCTCCTGGAAGTTCTGGATGTCCTGCAGGAATCGCCGCTGGGTCTCCTCCGACAGCAGCTCCGGACGGGTCCGTTCTGAGGGGGAGGCGGCGGTGGAGACCCCTCCCCATTAACAGCCCCCCGGCCAGGGGTTGTGGGGGTTCCCAAAGCCCCTTCCCCCCCAGCTCTGGGGGCCGCCTTTGCAGCAGTTTCCGGAAGGGTTGGGGCCCCCTCAAAAAGAGGAGGGGTCGGGGGGCGGGTGGGGTTCTCAGGACTCCCCCCCCCCCGGGCTGTCACTCACCCAGCTCAAACTGGACGTGGTGGGGAATGGGCACCCGCAGTAGCTGTCACAGAGGATGGGGGGGGTGTCAGGATTTAGGGGACCATTCCTGGGGTGAGGAGGGGTCCGGGGAGGTTTGAGGAGGGGTCTCACCCCCGCCTTGTCCAGGAACAAGTGGCAGAATTCCAGGAATTGCTTCCTGCCTTCCTTGGGGTTCATCCTCCGCATCATGTCCACGTGCAGGTAACAGAGCTGGGGAGAGGGGATGGGAATGGGGTGACCCCCCCCCCCCCCCAAATAAATCCAGTCCGCCCCCCCAAACTTTCCCCCTCCTCTATTTTACCTCGGCTCCAGCCCCTGCCGGCGGGGAGGGGGGAACAGAGACAGAAGTTACTCCCAGGGTGTAGCCCCGCCCCCCACCCTTGGGCGCCCCCCTGGGGAAATGTCACCCTCAGCACCCCCTCCCCCCCGGTTTGGGGGGGTCTCTGGGGGGTGCGGGAGCCCCCTCCCCATCTCACCACGGGGCAAGAGTCGAACTGGAGCACGACGTGCTGCAGGAAGGCCATGAGGGACAGCGGGTGCTGCCGCAGCAGCTCCAGGCTCTGGAACTGGCTGTTCTGCTCCTCGGGGGTCTGGGGAGGGGGGCGGGGGATGTCAGGATTTGGGGGGCAAACGCGGGGGGTTCCCCCAGGGAGCCCCTCCCCACGCTCACGGGCTCGATGTCGTTTTCGAAGTCCTCGTCCTCGGCACCGATGATGGCAGCGGCCGAAGGGCCGCGGGCACCCGCGCACGGCGGCTTGGGGGGAACCGAGGGGTCGGGGGGGCCTCGCCGGGGTCCCCCAGGCTCCTCCAGCTTGAGGCCCCCAGGACCCCCCAGTCCTGCGACCCATCCCCTCCGACACCCGTGACCCCAAGACTGAGACTCCAGGATGCCAGAAACCCCCAGGACCCCCCGAGACCCCCAGGACCCCCTCAGAACCCCCGGGACGCCCAGATGCCTCAGATCCCGGGACCGCCGAGACCCCCCAAACCCCTTCGATCTTGGGGACCCCCGGGACTCTAAAATCCCCAAAACCCTCAAAACCGCGGGGTCCCCAAGGCCCCGCGACTCTCGGGACCCCCAGGGCCTCGGGATCTCGGGGGGTCTCCGGACCCCCCCAGGGGTGGGGGCCTCCGCTCACCCCACTGAGACCCTCCTCCGGCTCCATCCTGCTCGCGGGGGGGCTCGTCCTGTCAGAAGTTTGAGGGGGGGGCTCTCAGGATTTGGGGGAGGGTGTCAGGGGTCGGGGGGGTTTCTTCGCTCCCCCCCCCGCCGCGGTTCTGGGGAGGGGTCGCGGGTGGGGAGGGGGCGGCGCCGCTCTCCGGGGCCGCACAAAGGGCCCCGTTCACAGCGGGGCGGGGCGAGGGGGGCCAGGGCGGATCCCCCCAAAAACCGTTTCGGGATGGGGGACACGCGTGAGAATCCGGGGGGCGCCCTCGAGGGGCCAAGGGGAACTTGGGGGGCTCTTTGGGGGGCTCGCGGGGGACTTTGGCGATGAGGCAGCGGACCCCCGCCCAGCCCCCCCCCATACCTGTTTCCGCGCTGGAGAAACGATCCAGGAAATGGGGGTGGGGGGGGCGGAGTCCAGCGGGGGCGGGCTCGGGGGGTGTTTGGGGGGTTTTGGGGGGTTCTGGGGAGTTTCGGGGTGCGGGCGGCGGGGGCAGGGCGGAAAAAGGCGTTCCCCGGGCGGACACAAAGCGCGGCCCCGGCGCTGCCGGAGCTTCCTGCAGGAAGTGAGGTGGGGCCGCGGCCCCCCCGGGACACCGATTTCCCCCCGGGACACCGAACCCCCTCTGGGCTGTGACCCCCAGACCCACCCCAACGGGTCCCCCAGTCTAACGCCAGAAACGACTCCGGGACCCCTGAGACCACTGGGAATCCTCCAGCCCCAAACTGTGACACCCCAAAGCCCTGAGACCACCGGGAAACCCCCAGGCCTAAACCGTGACATCGCAGTACTGAGACCCCCAAACCCTTGAGACCCCAGACTCAAATCCCAACACCCCAACACTCAATTCCCCAAGCCTCCTGCCCCCTAATCACCCCCTCTGAGGGGCGGCCCCCCCAGGTCCCAGGGGATTTTGGGGCGGGCCCCCCATTTCCCTCCCCTCGGGGCACTGGGGCGAATCTCCTCAGGGCCTGGGCGGATGCAGCTGATGGCGGCCGCTCCCCAAATCCAGGGGGCTCCCCCAAAACAGGGGGTCCCGACCCCCCTCCTCCTCAGCCTCCTCCTCCTCCTCCCAGGTATCGCTGTGGGGGGGAGAATGGGGGAACTGGGGACCGAGGCTTGGGTCTGGGGGTTCTGGGGGTCCCAAGGGTCTCTGGGGTTGCGCCTGGGGGTTTCAGGGGTCCTAGTGGTCTCAGAGCTTGGGTTTGAGGGTATCAACGGTCCCGGGGGTCTCCGAGTTTGGGTCTGGGGGTTTCAGGGGTCCCGGGGCTTGGGTCAGGAGATCTCAGGGGTACTGGGGGTCTCAGGGCTTGGGTCTGGGGGTTTCAGCAGTCCCAGGGATCTCAGGGCTTGGATCTGGTGTTTTCAGGGGTCCCTGGGTGTCACTTCTGGGGTCTCAGGGTTTGGGTCTGGGGGATTCTCAGGGGTGCTGAGGATCTCATTTCCAGGGTCTCAGGTTTTGGGCTGGGGTGTTTCAGGACCTGCCGGGTCTCAGGGTCTGGAGATCTTGGGGGTCCCGCCTGTGCCCACCCCTCATGGGTCTCCAGTGCCCATCCCCCATGACCAGGGGGACCCCTGAACCCGGCAGGGGTCTCTGGGGGAACCCAAAAGCACCGCGTGCTTCCCCCGAGCCACCTGTGCCAGCGCGACCCCGCCGAGCTTCCTGTCCCCAGCTGAACTGAAACTGGGGACAGGAAACTGAAACTGGGGGGGCTGCGGGGCCACCCTGAGCCACCTGTGCGAGACCCCCACCCGCGGGGGGGCTGCAGTGCTCCCCTCACCCGCGGGGGTCCGCACTGACCCCACAGCAGGGTCACTGCCCCTCAAGGACCCCCCACTGTTCAACACAGGTTCCTTTTGCGAGACCCTGACCCATGGGGGACTGCGGGGATCGGGGGGCTCTTTGACCCCCCCGGTGTCACCCAGGGCTCTCCGTGTAAGACCCTCACCCATGGGGGGCTGCGGGGATCCCCCGGCGGGGATCGGGGGTCTCTGTGCGAGCCCCTGCCCCACGGCGGGTCCGCAGTGCCCCCCCAGCAGGCTCGCTGAGCCCCCTTTGTCCCGCCCAGGCTGCCAGTGCCAGAGCCCCGCGTACCCCCCGGCTGTCCCCCCGCGCTCGGAGCCCCCGGAGCCGCTGGCCGTGGCCATCAACCCCACCTCCGGCCCGTCCTGCGGCTCCTCGGGCGAGCTCCGCGTGTGGCCCGGGCCTACGTCCCGCTCCGCGGCTCCCGGCGAGCCCCTGAGCCTCGAGTGCCGCTTCGAGGCGCCGCCGGCCGCCACGGTCACCTGGCTGCAGGTGTGTCCCCGGCGCTACCACAGCTGGGGCTGCAGCTGGCCGCAGGAGGTGCCGGCGGCGGGCGGGGGTCGTCAGGTGGATCGGGAGGGCTGTGTGTCCACGCTGAGCTTCCAGAGCCTGCAGCACAACCATAGCGGGCTCTACTTCTGCCGCCTGCAGCTCGGCGAGGCGGCCGCGCAGTCCTGCGGCACCTTCGTGCGGGTGCACGGTCAGTGGGGGTCTCGGGGGGTGGGCTCGGGGAGGTTTCGGGGGGTCTGGCTGACCCGGCCGGTCCGGCAGAGCCCGTGCCGGTGCCATTCCTGCAGCTGAGGGACGCCACCAAGAACAGGATCCTGACGGCGCAGGGGGTGCTGCTGCTGCTCTGCGCCGCGGGGCCGGGGCTGCTGCTGCTCTTCAGGGTGAGGAGGGGGCGACAAACGGGACCCCGCCCTTTATTCCGGCCCTGCTGTCCCCGGGATTTCAGTCCTGACAACCCCGATTCCTCCTGGTACCCATAAACCCTTCCCCAGGCACCCCCAAAAAAACCCTGACACCTCTAATTCCCCCCCGGAGACCCCCAATTCTCCCTCTGGCACCCCCAGTTCCCCCCCAGCACCCCAAATCCCCTCCAATTCCTCTTCAATCTCCCCGGGTGTCCCTCAAACCCCCCCCGCACCCCATTTTTTCTCCCCTCCCAGAAGCGCTGGGCCAATGAGCGGCTCCTCCAGCCCAAGAAAATCGCCCTGGAGGAGGAAAATCTTTATGAGGTGACCTGGGGGGGAGGCCGTGAGGCCCCCAAAAAGGGGCTGGGGAGGAGGGGGGGGGGTCCATCACCCCCAAACCAACCCCCCACCCCCATTTCCCCCTCCGCAGGGGCTGAACTTGGATGAGTGCTCCATGTACGAGGACATTTCTCGGGGGGTCCAAGCCACCTACCAGGACGTGGGGACCCCCCCCGCTGCCGACGGCCTGCTGGAGAAGCCTTAAAAGACCCCCAGAATCATCCCACGGGGCCCCTCCCCAAACCCCTGCGTGCCCCCCACCCCACAGAGGCTTTGCTTTAGGAACTTAAGGCTGTGCTGAGCCCCTGCCCCCCCAATAAAGCTGGTGAGGGTCTGGGGGGTGCTGGGGGACCCCCTCTCGCCTGGAGCGGATAGATGGCCAATAAACAATTGATGAATCTTCAATAAGTTGTGAATAAATAATGAGGACGAGACCTCCATTTTCCTCCAATATCCCAAATTCCCCCCCTATTTTCCTTACAATTTCCCCCCATTTTAGCATAATAACAATAACACTAACAATAACAATAATAATGTTATTGATTAATAATTAAAATAAGTAATAATTAACAACGATAATATAATTATTTAATAATAATGCAATAATATAATAATATTATACAATATTAAAATAATAAATTATTAAATAATATAACATGTTAGTATACCTTTATTTTTATCAATTTTAAAATATTCTTGTATTTAATAATTTATTATATTATTAAATATAAGAAATGCTAAATATTATTATTAAATAGTAGTGATAAATAATAATTAATAATTTCCCGCATTATCCAAAACTTCCCATGTTTTATTTTTATCCTGTTTTCCCCCCTTTTCTCCCAATTTTTCTCATTATCCCTCATTATCTGCAAGTCCCTCGCTCCATCCCATTATCTCCCATTTGCTTTCTCTACCATCTCTATTTCCCCTCAATTTTCGGCAAAATTTTCTCCCAATTTCCCATTATTCCAATTTTTAGCCCACTATGTCCCATTTCCCCGCACTATCCGCCAATTTCCCCCCATTTCCCCTCACTATCCCTATTTTCCCTCTTTATCCCCATTTCCCCCATTTCCCATTCTCTCTATTCTCCTCCCATCTCACCCCACTATCGCCATTTCCCCGCAGTTCTCCCCCATCACCCCAAATTTCCCTCAATGTGCCCCTTTTCTCCCCTTTTGCGTCCATGTTTCTGCCGAATTTTCCATGTTTTTCCCCCTTTCCCTCATTATTCCCAACTCGCCTCAGCCCCGCCCCGCCTCCCCCTCACGGAGGCCCCGCCCCTCCCTCTGAGCACCGCCTTTTCCCGCCGCCGAGCTCTCGACCAATCAGCGCCCGAGCTCTGGGGCCGTGCGGACCAATCGGAGCGAAGCGCGGGAGAACTCGAGCGAGCCCCGGTACCCAACGGCCGCCGGCACGAGCCGGCGCTGGCCCCGCCCACCGGCGCGTGAGGGGGCGAGGCCTCGGAACAGGTGGGGGAACTGGGGAGAAATTGGGGAAAATGGGGGGAATTGGTGAGGATTGGGAGTCCTGGGGCGTCCTAAGGGGGAGTGTGGGTTGTAGAAAGGAATGGAGGGCTCTGGGGGAAGATCTGAGGGGAAAATGGGGGTTAAAGTGGGGCTTGAGGGCTCTTTGGGGTGGGGGCTGGTGATATCGGGGGGTGGCTGAGGGGGAACTGGGGGTCCTGAGGGTACTCAGGGGGGAATGGGAGGCTCTGGGGGGGAAACTAAGGTGAAATTGGGGGACTGGGGGGTAATTACCAGGTCCTGGGGGCGTGAATTAGGGTGAATCTGGGTACCAAGAGGTTCCATGGGGGGAATGGGGATCCCGAGGGGGAAAACTCAGAAACCTCCCTTTTTCCAGCTTTTTCCCAGGCGCCACCATGAGCAACCACCCGGGGGTCCTGGGGGCCCCCCTGCACCGCCCCCTCCCCATTCCCACCCGCTCCAAATCCAAACGCCTCCGGACCAAACGGGAACGCAACGCTGCCAAATTCGGCCCAAAGCTGCCCTTGGTGGGCTCCCGGCAGGGTCCCACCGGCCCCCCTCGCTGGCTGCAGCCTCCCCTGTGGGGGGGTCTCGCGTTGGGCAGCCCCCTGGGCCCCCCCAAACCCGTGGTGATCACCCAGAAGCGGCTGTGCCACCGCGGCCTCTTCAACCACGAGGTCAAATCTCTCGACGTCCGGCGCCTGCTGACCCCTGGCCCTGGCAGGGATGGCCCCCCTCTGGCCCCCCAAATTGAGGAGGGAGAGGTCGGGGGGGTGAAGGATCTGGTGGCCAGTCTGGCCTCGCTCCTGGGCAGTTTCAGGGTGTTTGGGGGGCGGGAGCTGGTGAGCGAGCGGCGCCGGAGCCTGCTGGCTGTGCTCAGGAGGCACCGACGGGGACCCCCAGACCTGGGGGTCTTCCTGGCCCACCGGACCCCAGCCCAGCCCCCAGGTACTGCCCCCACCCCAGGGGGAGGGAGTGGGGCACCAGAGGGGGGCACCTCCCCACCCCAAATCAAGAGTTGTCTTCAGCAGGTCTGGGGACCCCCAGGGCCCCCCGGCAAGAAGGAAGACCAAGACCTCCAGGACGAGCAGTCAGTTTCGGGGGGTGGGAGATGGGGGACCCCCCTGCCAGGACTCCCAGCCCACTTCGTGCTGTCAATACAGTGAGTGCCTCAAAAAGTGCCCTAAGAGGACTTCAAAAGTGCCCCCAAAGTACCCCAAAAGTGGCCCAAAACTTACCCTAAATTGCTCCCTCCCCACCCCCCCCCCCCCCCCCCGCAGCCACCCCTCCGTGCTCCCAGCCCCATTTTTGGAGCCCTCAAAGGGCAGGAGGTGAGTCTGGAATTTTGGGGGGTGGTTCCCCCCCTGTTTTTGGGAGTGTCCCGGGGGGGTTTGTTGACCCCCCCCCTCCTCACCCCCAGAATCCTTTCTCATGGAGCTCAGCCGAGGATGAGGAGGATGAGACCCCCGGGGGGCTTACCCAGACCTGGGGTGGTCCCGGGGGGCTCCTGCCGGCAACCCCCCCCTTTTGGAGGTCCCCAAAGCCCCCCCAGGAGGAGGAAGTGGCAGGGGGGGATGAAGGCTGGACCCCCATTGCCCTCCGGGCCCTCAGCCCAGACCCTCCACCCTGGGGACCCTCCCAATCCAGAGATACCCGTGGCCCCCCCCGCGCCCCCAGACCCCCTCGGGCCCCCGAAATCTGGAGAACTGAGAAGCCCTGGGACCCCCCGGATCCCTCCAGGTCCCCCTGGGACGCCCCAAAACCGCCCTGGGATTCCCAGGACCCACCCCGAAAGCCCCCCAGACTCCCCTGGGAACTCCCAGACCCCGCCCCACCTCCCCCGACCCCCCCCAGACCCTCTCGGGCCCCACATATCTGGAGCCCAGAGCCCCGCAGGGCCCCCCAGGCTGCCCTCAGACCCCTCTGGGACCCCCCGAACCCCTCCAGACTCCCGTGGGACCCCAGACCATGGAGCCCAGAGCTGCCCAGGGCTGCCCAGGACCACCCCAGACCCCTCTGGGCTCCCCAACTCTGGAACTCGGAGCCCTCCAGGGCCCTGCTGGACGGCCCGAGACCCCTGTGGGACCCTCCAAGACCCCACTGGGACCCCGCAGATGCCCCGAGACCCCTCTGGGATTCCCCAGACCCTCCCCGGGCCCACCCAGACCCACCCAGATCCCCCCGGCTCTGGAGCCCGGAGCTCCCCTGGGACCCCCCGGCCCCCCCCAAACCACCCAGGGACGCCCTCAGACCCTCACGGGACCCCCGAGCCTGGAGCCCGGAACCCCCCGGAGTCCCCCAGGACGCGGAACCGTCACGATGCTGCTGCCGCCGGCTCTGTCGTGACATGACCCGGCGCGACCCCCCCTGTCGCGACACATCCCACGGCGCCCCGCGCCGCCCCGCCCCCCTCTGTCCCTACCTGCTCCAGCCGAAGCGGCGCCGGCCGGGCTGGGGAGGGGGCTGGGGGGGCCCCAGGGACAGCCCCCCCTCGCCCCTCCTCCTACCGGGCTGCAGGTGCCCCTGCAGCGGGCTCTGCCGGGGTGGGGCTTGGAGATGAGGAGGGGGCTGTGGTGGGGGGCGACTCCCCCCAATTAAAGGCTGT
Organism: Poecile montanus; assembly: GCA_038429875.1. Lineage (NCBI taxonomy): Eukaryota > Metazoa > Chordata > Aves > Passeriformes > Paridae > Poecile > Poecile montanus. The sequence continues at coordinate 395,324 of CM076535.1, forward strand.
TTGTTCCAGCTGTGGGGTCCTGCTGCTCTTTCGGCTCTCCCTGACACCCCCAGAGCCCCTGGGGATCCCAAATTCCCTAAAGACTGCCCCCTGGAACCCCCCCCCCCCCCCCCAGAGCTCCCCAGTTTCTCTGAGGATCCACCCCAAGTCCCCCCCACAGCTGGGGCCTTTTGGACTGGGGTCCTCAAATCCTCCAGTGACCCCCAAATCCCTCCCAAAAACCCTGAAAGCCCGCATCTCTGGAAGTTTCCCCGGCCCCTAGGGGAAGAGGAGGAGGAGGGTTGATGATGCACATCTATTTTTAACCACAAATAAATGCACATCACTATATTCAACCTAAAATGCATATGCAGAGCACAGTATCAAACCAGAAATACACATGCACCACCATAGAGGATTTCTGGTTTTTATTTGGTTAGAAGCAGGGATTTTAAATAAATAATATAAAAATGGAAATATAGAAATGTATAATAAAGATAAAAATATAGGGAGATACTTATATATAGGCATAAACAAGAAATAAATACAAGTAATATAAAACTGTCTAGGGAATGAGCAACAAGTTCCTTCTGCCCCTCCCCTCACCCGTAGGATGGCAACAGCACAAACTGAACTGTGAGGATGATGAGGGCTCAGAGCAGCCCCAGGTGTGAGCAGTGAGGATGATGAGGGCTCAGAGCAGCCCCAGGTGTGAGCAGTGAGGTTGATGAGGAGCAGGTGGGTCCTGCCCGGGGCTGTTTTAAGGGGAGGGTTTCCCTCAGTTCACTTGAGCACGGAGCAGTTGGAGAAGAGGGGTTTATGGTGGGCTCCCTGGGGGTATCTCATAGAACGATACCGGGAGCATCTCATAGGGTCTGGGAGAACAGCTGGATGCACTTGGACACGGAGCATTGCTTAAAGGAGATGCCGAGGGACAAACCTTTGTATCTGGAAGCAGCATTTGAGCAGGTGAGCCAGTGCGGGTTCGCAGGGGAGACTTTTCTCCTTTTCCTTTTTGATTTCATCTTGCCGGGGAGCGACAGAGCCGTGCGGAGGCGAGGCGAGCTCTGCCGGGCCGGCAGGCGGGAGCCGCGGCGCGGAGCTGTGTCGGTCCCGCCCGCTCCGGGCGCGGGGCTCGGGCACCGCCGGGGTCCCTTCGGGCCGGTCCCGGTGCCGCTGGGCGGGCCGGGCTCTCCCGGGGCCGGGGCCGCTCCCGCCCGCCGGAGGAGCCGCTTTCCTGCCGGGAGCCCCGGTCCGTCCGGGGCCGGGAGCGCGGGGCCGCCCCCGGGTGCCGAGTGCCGCCGCTGCCGGGGCTCGCGTGGCTCCCCCGGTCCCCCCGCACCTGGAGCGGCGCCAGCCCGGGAGCGAGTCCCGGCGAGGGCCGCTGGGGGACACTTGCGGCTCGTCAGCTTCAGAGTGCGCTGGCAAAAGCCGCTGGGAGGAGGGGAGGGGGAAAAGCCCGACCTTCCGGCCTTTTTGTCTGGGGGGTTTGTCGGTGTTGCTCTTTAGCAGAGCCGCGCCTTTAAATAACGTTTTAAGTTCAGTGACTTGGTTTGATTACTTTTTAATAGTTGGTGTGATTTGTTGTGTGGAGTTCAATAGGGTTGCTTTTTATGTTTAACTTTGCTGATGTGGTAAGAACTGTTAGTGAAAGAGCATAGCATCTGTTTTTGCTGGTAGTTGGTTGAACGGTGTTGGTTTTGTTTGTGTTACCTGTTTTGGGGTTTTCTTTGTTAGTGAGATTAAAGTTTTTATTTTGGGGTTAATTTGTGATTATTTTAAAGATTTTAGGGCAATTTAGGTTTTTGATTCGGGGTGCTGTGATGAGAATACTTTATTTGTTTTATCTGGTATTGGTGGTGTGGATAGAGGGAATATTTGTTTTGAAAATTTACTTCAGTATAGGTAGTTGAGGTGTTAGGATGCGTTGTGTTTCAGTGTTGAATCTTTTTGAGGCGGTTTGGGTTTTTTCTAGGTTAAGATTTTTTTTCCCTTGGCTGGTGGACGTATTGTGATTTTATTGATGATATTGGTGGGAATTTGATGCTGTTTGTTTTTTTGTTATTTCATTTTTAGGGATGGGATTTTTGCAGTTGGACTGGAAGAATTCACTTTCTTTCAAAACATACTACTTTAATGATGTAAAGGTTCCCATATTAACTCCTCAGTCTTTTAGATTCTTTTTCTCATTTAGGTTTTCCAGAATTTATTGATAATTTAGCAATCAAGCAGGGGTGGCACCCCATTCTTGAAAAGATGGCTATGGAAAAACCTGTGTCTAACAACACGTACCTGACGGAGGGCAACAATTTTGCCATTATTACAGGGCCAAATACGAGTGGCAAATCAACATCGGCATGGAATGCTGGAGGAGAGGAGTTCCTGGTGGGCTCCCAGTGACATCTGATGGAGTGACGGTGAGAGCATCTCATAGGGTCTGGGGGAGCACCTGGATGCACTTGGACCTGGAGCACCGCTTAAAGGAGGTGGTGACGGACAAAGCTTTTTGCCAGGAAGCAGCACCTGAACAGCTGAGCCGGTGTGGATTTGCAGGGGTGATCTTTCTCCTTTTCCCTTTTGATTTCACCTTGGCAGTCCCTCCCCGGTGCCCTCAATCTGTCACAAGAATTCAAAAAAAAAAAAAAAGGCTGAGCAAACAGTGAAAAGAAGGGGTATAGGTAAGGTGGAGTTGAGTTGTACCTCACCCCAAACCCTAAACAGCAGCCCTAACAGTGCTCCGGTTTCAGTGAGACAGCTGCAGGCAGGAACCCTAAAGCAGCAGAGTGCCAGAACCCCCGAGAGGTGCAGGCAGTTGCCTGGCGCTAGGGCCAGCCAGGAGATAGTGGGGGGACGATCCGTAGGGTTGGGGAAACAGGGGGTTTCCCGCCCCGCCCCACCCTGGGCTCTCGGTCCCTCCGCAGCCGGGGATTGCTCCCACCCCTCCTCGAGGCGGCGGTTGGTAGGGCTTCGTGCCTAGCCTCCGCAAAGAGTTCGGCTCTGTCAGCCTCTGCCCTGTCTCAGGGCCAAACTTAGGTAGGGTAGGGAGCAACTGTGGATTGCCTGGTCCGGGCTAAAGGACATCTCTTGGGGCCTATGGATAAGGAGCATCCCCGGTTGCAAGCGTAGGGTTGTAAGTTTGTAAGGTTCAGTGGAGGAGCTTGGCAGTGACACAGAGAGGCTGAGGGAGGGCTTCAGAGGTCAAAAGTTCGAGGGCTGGAGACAAACAGTGAAAATAAAAGGGGTACAGGTTGGGATATAAGGTAGCGTACAGGACTATTCGAACTCTAAACAGCAGCCCTAACAGCGCTCCCGTTTCCCTGAGGCAGCTGCAGGCAGGAACCCTAAAGCAGCAGAGTGCCAGAACCCTGAGAGGTGCAGGCAGTTGCCTGGTGCTAGGGCCAGCCAGGAGATAGTGGGGGGATGATCCGTAGGGTTGGGGAAACAGGGGGTTTCCCGCCCCGCCCCACCCTGGGCTCTCGGTCCCTCCGCAGCCGGGGATTGCTCCCACCCCTCCTCGAGGCGGCGGTTGGTAGGGCTTCGTGCCTAGCCTCCGCAAAGAGTTCGGCTCTGTCAGCCTCTGCCCTGTCTCAGGGCCAAACTTAGGTAGGGTAGGGAGCAACTGTGGATTGCCTGGTCCGGGCTAAAGGACATCTCTTGGGGCCTATGGATAAGGAGCATCCCCGGTTGCAAGCGTAGGGTTGTAAGTTTGTAGGGTTCAGCGCGGGAGCTTGGCAGTGACACAGAGAGGCTGAGGGAGGGCTTCAGAGGTCAAAAGTTCGAGGGCTGGAGACAAACAGTGAAAATAAAAGGGGTACAGGTTGGGATATAAGGTAGCGTACAGGACTATTCGAACTCTAAACAGCAGCCCTAACAGCGCTCCCGTTTCCCTGAGGCAGCTGCAGGCAGGAACCCTAAAGCAGCAGAGTGCCAGAACCCTGAGAGGTGCAGGCAGTACCCCTGGTGCTAGGGCCAGCCAGGAAGTGATAGTGGGTGCTAGGGCCTACTGCTGTCATATAAGCTGGGGTTTCCATCCTTGGGGTACCCTGGGCTCCCTGTCCCTCACTGACTGGAGAGTCTTCCTCCCCTTCTTGAGGTGGTGGTAATTTGGCTCCGTCAGCCAATACTGCTGTGAAGCAAGCCTCTGCCTCCCTGTGAGGTGAAGTCTGCTGCCCATGAACCTGGGCGTTCTCTAGAGAAGGTAAGTGCTGGGTTTTCACAGATGTGCCGCTAAGATCCTGCACTGATATTTGGTCTTCTTCATTGTAGCTGACCAGGAGACGACATCCTGGTGATGGCAGGAACTTCCCGGATAGCGCAACGGCCTTCCAGGGCGTCCTCGTGTGGATCCTCCCGGCCGGGCATCCGAGAGCTGAGTAGAAGGCTGCGAATTGCAAAGGGGTTGAAAGCGGGGTGCAGGGTCGGGACTCGTGACCTGGGATTTTTGAGTCAGCTTTGGGGAGGGGGAGGTCCAGGCTGTGGCCCCTTAGGCCACACGGTGGGAGAGCCTCACTTTTGTTCACAGTGCTGAGGTGTGCAGGACAGAGCAGTCCCAGGGCGTATTGTATCACGTGTCTGTCGTGCCTTCTGTGTCTTTTGTACCTCTCCTGTTGTACGTGCCTTGCCTTATCTCTTCTGGGGGCTTACCAGAAACCCCGGCGTCACTCCTCGCATCTCTGATCTCTGGGCTCCTCAGCCCGACGCCATCGAAGCTTTGCCTCAGGAGCTCTCAGAGGCCTTGGAATCGCGTCTGTTTTGAAAAGCATCCGATCGGATGTCTTTTAGAGGTCTTGTTCCGAGCTGTGTCAACAGCCATGCGCCGTGAGGATCCATTGTTGCGGCTTAGGACTTGTACAAACGCAAAGATAGGTAGAGGATTGTGACCCTCAGGTTCTCAGGCATCCGTCTTGGCATTTCTTGGAGTTAATTGTTCCATCAGCATCTTCTTCCTCTCGGGTCCTTCGAGCTTCATCAGCTCGCCTTCATTCTCACCCGGCTCATCTCGTTCCACATTCTCTCGGTCCTTGCGGCCATTCTTGTGGCCCAGAGTTGTGTCTCCCCGTTGTGTCCCCTCGTCTGTTGTCTTGTGTGTCACGGGTGTCTGGGTGTAGTTGTCCCGGAGCTGCTCTGCCCTGCTGCCCAGCCTGGGTGTAGGTGTAAAAGGCCAAGTCCCAGGCCCCTTGAAAGTTTGTAATTTGAAATTTGTGATGTAGGGTGTAGTTGGAGCCTAGCGGGCGTTCCTAGATGGACACAAGATGTCTGGAGCTGTGAAGTTACCCTGCAGCACTTTGACTTTTGTCTTAGCTCTCTTTCAGATGCGGACGGATGAAATCGGTGGCAGAGCGCCCCATGCAGGGTAAGGGGGTTCCCCCGAGAAGGTAAGTCAACGTTTGTCTTTGCAGGGCAACTGGAACCGGTCACTGTGTAACAGGTCTCCTCTTTGTCTTTATTTTTAGGAAGTAGAGCCAGCTAGCAGCAGTCAAGGCGAAACGGGCAAGGTGAGCATTGACCGGTGGAGGGAAGCTGTTGTTATCGCTGGGCTCTCTGTTTCTGGTGCAAATGCCAAGCGTCCCTTCTTGTTTGCGTGCTTTAGGCGGTCCAGTCGCGTTTCGCCGAGACCCCCTCGCCAACCGGCCGGCACAGCTGTTTCGCCGCTCCCGTGAGCCCTGCGGAAGCGTTACGGGACCGTGTGACGGAGCCTTTTCCACGTAAAGGGGCCGTGTGGGTGGCCTTAAGGAACGGGCCGAGGGCTTGCCGTGAGTTGGGGATGTCGGGAGGAGGAGCGAGGGTCCCTTTGAGTTTCAGCAATGCCGCATCACTTTCTCTTCTCTTAACTCAGGCGCGCCCTGCGACGATGGCGTCCGGCTCCCGGCGTGGCCGAAGCGCGCGGCCTCAGGACGCGGCCATTCGCAGGAGACCGTGAGTAGCGGAATTGTCGGGTTTTGGCCGATGCCCTACAACGATCAGCCGCTGATTTTCTGTTTTATTTATTGTAGCTGACCGAGAGACGATGTCCTGGCGATGGCAGGAACTTCCCAGAGGGCGAGCTGGCCTTCCTTGCTGCCCCGTATGGATCCTCCCCGCCGGGCATCGGAGAGCTAAGTCGATGGCTACGACCCACAGAGGGGATGAAAGCGGGGTGCTGAGTCGGGACTCGTGACCTGGGATTTTTGAGTCAGCTTTGGTGATGGGGAGGTCCAGGCTGTGGCCCCTTAGGCCATGTGAAGGGAGAGCCTCATTTTTGTTCACAGTGCTGAGGTGCGCAGGACAGAGCAGCCCCGGGGCGTGTTGTGTCACTTGTCCATTGTGCCTTCTGTGTCTTTTTTTTGTGCCTCTCATGTCGTACATGCCTTGCCTTATCCCTTCCGGGGGCTTACCGGAAAACCCAGCGCCGCTATTAGCATCTCCCATCTCTGGGTTCCTCGGCTCGGCAGCCCTCAGAGGCCTCGGAATCGCGTCTCTCTCGAAAAGCATCCGATCGGATGTCTTCTAGAGGTCTTGTTCCGAGCTGTGTCAACAGCCGTGCGCCGCGAGGATCCATTGTTGCGGCTTAGGACTTGTACAAACGCAAAGATTGGTAGAGGATTGTGACCCTCAGGTTCTCAGGCATCCGTCTTGGCATTTCTTGGAGTTAATCGTTCCATCAGCATCTTCTTCCTCTCGGGTCCTTCGAGCATCATCAGCTCGCCTTCACTCTCACCCGAGTCATCTTGTTCCGCGTTCTCTCGGTCCTTGCGGCCATTCTTGTGGCCCAGAGTTGTGTCTCCCCGTTGTGTCCCCTCGTCTGTTGTCTTGTGTGTCACGGGTGTCTGGGTGTAGTTGTCCTGGAGCTGCTCTGCCCTGCTGCCCAGCCTGGGTGTAGGTGTAAAAGGCCAAGTCCCAGGCCCCTTGAAAGTTTGTAATTTGAAATTTGTGATGTAGGGTGTAGTTGGAGCCTAGCGGGCGTTCCTAGATGGACACAAGATGTCTGGAGCTGTGAAGTTACCCTGCAGCACTTTGACTTTTGTCTTAGCTCTCTTTCAGATGCGGACGGATGAAATCGGTGGCAGAGCGCCCCATGGAGGGTAAGGGGGTTCCCCCGAGAAGGTAAGTCAACGTTTGTCTTTGCAGGGCAACTGGAACCGGTCACTGTGTAACAGGTCTCCTCTTTGTCTTTATTTTTAGGAAGTAGAGCCAGCTAGCAGCAGTCAAGGCGAAGTGGGCAAGGTGAGCGTTGACCGGTGGAGGGAAGCTGTTGTTATCGCTGGGCTCTCAGATTCCGGTGCAACGCCAAATGTCCCTTCTCGTTTGCGCGCTTTAGGCGGTCCAGTCGCGTTTCGCCGAGACCCCCTCGCCAACCGACCGGCACACCTGCTTCGCCTCTCCCCTGAGCCCTACGGAAGCGTTACGGGACCGTGTGACGGAGCCTTTTCCACGTAAAGGGGCTGTGTGGGTGGCCTTAAGGAACGGGCCGAGGGGTTGCCGTGAGTTGGGGATGTTGGGAGTAGGAGCGAGGGTCCCTTTGAGTTTCAGCAATGCCGCATCACTTTGTCTTCTCTTAACTCAGGCGTGCCCTGCGACGACGGCGTCCGGCTCCCGGCGTGGCCGAAGCGCGTGGCCTCAGGATGCAGCCATTTGCAGGAGACCGTGAGTAGCGGGATTGTTGGGTTTTGGCAGATGCCCTGTGACACAATCATGCACTGCTTTTCTGTTTTATTTATTGTAGCTGACTGAGAGACGACATCCTGGCGATGGCAGGAACTTCCCGGATGGCGAGGCGGCCTTCCTTGGCGCTCCACGTGGATCCTCCCCTCCGGGCATCCGAGAGCTAAGTCGAAGGCTATGACCCGCAGCGGGGATGAAAGCGGGGTGCTGGGTTGGGACTCGTGATCCAGGATTTTTGAGTCAGCTTTGGGGATGTCCAGGCTGTGGCCCCTTAGGCCACGTGAAGGGAGAGCCTCACTTTTGCTCACAGTGCTGAGGTGCGCAGGACAGAGCAGTCCCTGGCCATGTCGTGTCACTTGTCCATTGTGCTTTCTGTGTTTTGTGCCTCTCGTGTTGTATGTGTTTCGCCTTATCCCTTCCAGGGGCTTACCAGAAACCCTGGCATCACTCCTTGCAGCTGCCATCTCTGGCTTCCTCGGCCAGGCACCATCAAAGCTTTGGCCCGGGTGCTCTCAGGGGCCTTGTCATTGCATCTCTCTTTTAAAAGCATCCGATCGGATGTCTTTTAGAGGTCTTGTTCCCAGCTGTATCAACAGCTGTGTGCCGTGAGGATCCATTGTTGCGGCTTAGGACTTGAACAAATGCAAAGATAGGTAGGGGACTTTGGCCCTAAGATTTTTGGGCATCCGTCTTGGCAGTTTGTGGAGTTAATCGTTCCATCAGCATCTTCTTCCTCCCGGGTTCTTTAAGCTTCATCAGCTCGCCTTCATTCTCAGCCGCGTCATCTTGTTCCGCGTTCTCTCGGTCCTTGTGGCCGTTCTTGTGGCCCAGAGTTTTGTCTCCCCATTGTGTCCCCTCGTCTGTTGTCTTGTGTGTCACGGGTGTCTGGGTGTAGTTGTCCCGGAGCTGCTCTGTCCTGCTGCCCAGCCTGGGTGTAGGTGTAAAAGGGCAAGTCCCAGGCCCCTGTTATTTGAAATTTGTGATGTAGGGTGTAGTTGGAGTCTAGAGGGCGTTCCTAGATGGACACAAGATGTCTGGAGCTGTGAAGTTACCCTGCAGCACTTTGACTTTTGTCTCAGCTTTCTTTCAGATGCGGACGGATGAAATCGGTGGCAGAGCGCCCCAGCCAGGGTAAGGGGGTTCCCCCGAGAAGGTAAGTCAACGTTTGTCTTTGCAGGGCAACTGGAACCGGTCACTGTGTTACAGGTCTCCTCTTTGTCTTTATTTTTAGGAAGTAAAGCCGGCTAGCAGCAGTCAAGGCGAAACGGGCAAGGTGAGCATTGACCAGTGGAGGGAAGCTGTTGTTATCGCGGGGCTCTCTGTTTCTGGTGCAAATGCCAAGCGTCCGTTCTCGTTTGCGTGCTTCAGGCGTTCCAGTCGCGTTTCGCCGAGAACCCCTCGCCAACCGGCCTGCACAGCTGTTTCGCCGCTCCCGTGAGCCCTGCGGAAGCGTTACGGGACCGTGTGACGGAGCCTTTTCCACGTAGAGGGGCCGTGTGGGTGGCCTTCAGGAACGGGCCGAGGGGTTGCCGTGAGTTGGGGATGGCGGGATGAGGAGCGAGGGTCCCTTTGAGTTTCAGCAATGCCGCATCACTTTCTCTTCTCTTAACTCAGGCGCGCCCTGCGACGACGGCGTCCGGCTCCCGGCGTGGCCGAAGCGTGCGGCCTCAGGACGTGGCCGTTCGCAGGAGACCGTGAGTAGCGGAATTGTCGAGTTTTGGCCGATGCCCTACAAAGATCAGCCGCTGATTTTCTGTTTTATTTATTGTAGCTGACCGAGAGACGATGTCCTGGCGATGGCAGGAACTTCCCAGAGGGCGAGCTGGCCTTCCTTGATGCCCCTTACGGATCCTCCCCGCCGGGCATCCGAGAGCTAAGTCAAAGGCTACGACCCACAGAGGGGATGAAAGCGGGGTGCCGAGTCGGGACTCGTGACCCGGGATTTTTGAGTCAGCTTTGGGGACGGGGAGGTCTAGGCTGTGGCCCCTTAGGCCACGTGAAGGGAGAGCCTCACTTTTGTTCACAGTGCTGAGGTGCGCAGGACAGAGCAGCCCCGGGGCGCGTCATGTCACTTGTCCATTGTGCCTTCTGTGTCTTTTTTTTGTGCCTCTCGTGTCGTACATGCCTTGCCTTATCCCTTCCGGGGGCTTACCGGAAAACCCAGCGCCGCTATTAGCATCTCCGATCTCTGGGTTCCTCGGCTCGGCAGCACTCAGAGGCCTCGGAATCGCGTCTCTCTCGAAAAGCATCCGATCGGATGTCTTCTAGAGGTCTTGTTCCGAGCTGTGTCAACAGCCGTGCGCCGTGAGGATCCATTGTTGCGGCCTAGGACTTGTACAAATGCAAAGATAGGTAGAGGATTGTGACCCTCAGATTCTCAGGCATCCGTCTTGGCATTTCTTGGAGTTAATGGTTCCATCAGCGTCTTCTTCCTCCCGGGTTCTGTGAGCTTCATCAGCTCACCTTCATTCTCAGCCGCGTCATCTTGTTCCGCGTTCTCTCGGTCCTTGTGGCCCAGAGCTGTGTCTCCCCGTTGTGTCCCCTCGTCTGTTGTCTTGTGTGTCACGGGTGTCTGGGTGTAGCTGTCCCGGAGCTGCTCTGTCCTGCTGCCCAGCCTGGGTGTAGGTGTAAAAGGGCAAGTCCCAGGCCCCTGTTATTTGAAATTTGTGATGTAGGGTGTAGTTGGAGTCTAGCGGGCGTTCCTAGATGGACACAAGATGTCTGGAACTGTGAAGTTACCCTGCAGCACTTTGACTTTTGTCTTAGCTTTCTTTCAGATGCGGACGGATGAAATCGGTGGCAGAGTGCCCCAGCCAGGGTAAGGGGGTTCCCCCGAGAAGGTAAGTCAACGTTTGTCTTTGCAGGGCAACTGGAACCGGTCACTGTGTTACAGGTCTCCTCTTTGTCTTTATTTTTAGGAAGTAGAGCCAGCTAGCAGCAGTCAAGGTAAAACGGGCAAGGTGAGCGTTGACCAGTGGAGGGAAGCTGTTGTTATCGCTGGGCTCTCAGATTCCGGTGCAACGCCAAATGTCCCTTCTCGTTTGCGCGCTTTAGGCGGTCCAGTCGCGTTTCGCCGAGACCCCCTCGCCAACCAACCGGCACACCTGTTTCGCCGCTCCCGTGAGCCCTGCGGAAGTGTTACGGGACCGTGTGACGGAGCCTTTTCCACGTAAAGGGGCCGTGTGGGTGGCCTTCAGGAACGGGCCGAGGGGTTGCCGTGAGTTGGGGATGGCGGGATGAGGAGCAAGGGTCCCTTTGAGTTTCAGCAATGCCGCATCACTTTGTCTTCTCTTAACTCAGGCACGCCCTGTGACGACGGCCTCTGGCTCCCGGCGTGGCCGATGCGCGTGGCCTCAGGACGCGGCCGTTCATAGGAGACCGTGAGTAGTGGAATTGTCGGGTTTTGGCCAATGCCCTGCAGAGATCAGCCGCTGATTTTCTGTTTTATTTATTGTAGCTGACCGAGAGACGATGTCCTGGCGATGGCAGGAACTTCCCAGATGGCGAGGTGGCCTTCCTTGCCGCCCCATGTGGCTCCTCCCTGCCGGGCGTCTGAGAGCTGAGCCGATGGCTACGACCCACAGCGGGGACGAAAGCGGAGTGCCAGGTTCAGACTCGTGACCTGGGATTTATGACTCAGCTTTGGGGACGGGGAGGTCCAGGCTGCGGCCCCTTAGGCCTCATGAAGGGAGAACCTCGTTTTTGCTCACAGTGCTGAGGTGTGCAGGACAGAGCAGTCCCAGGGTGTGTCATGTCACTTGTCCATCGTGCCTTCTGTGTCTTTTGTGCCTCTCGTGTTGTATATGCCTTGCCTTATCCCTTCCGGGGGCTTACCAGAAACCCTGGCACCATTCTTAGCATCTCCGATCTCTGGGCTCCTCGGCCCGACACCGTCCAAGCTTTGCCTCGGCAGCTCTCAGAGGCCTTGGAATCGCGTCTGTTTTGAAAAGCATCCAATCGGATGTCTTTTAGAGGTCTTGTTCCGAGCTGTGTCAACAGCCGTGCGCCGCGAGGATCCATTGTTGCGGCTTAGGACTTGTACAAACGCGAAGATAGGCAGAGGATTGTGACCCTCAGATTCTCGGGCATCCGTCTTGGCGGTTCTTGGAGTTAATCGTTCCATCAGCATCTTCTTCCTCCTGCGTTCTGCGAGCTTCATCGGCTCGCCTTCATTCTCACCCAGCTCATCGCATTCCACGTTCTCTCGGTCCTTGTGGCCGTTCTTGTGGCCCAGTGCTGTGTCTTCCCGTTGTGTGCCCTCGTCTGTTGTCTTGTGTGTCACGGGTGTCTGGGTGTAGTTGTCCCGGAGCTGCTCTGTCCTGCTGCCCAGCCTGGGTGTAGGTGTAAAAGGCCAAGTCCCAGGCCCCTGTAATTTGAAATTTGTAATGTAGGTTTTACTTGGAGTCTAGAGGGTATTCCTAGATGGACACAAGATGTCTGGAACTGTGAAGTTACCCTGCAGCACTTTGACTTTTGACTTAGCTTTCTAAGCATTGCATTATTTGCTGCCCAATGTGGGGTTCAAAGGAGTAAGAAAAACTTATACCGATTACATTCTGTTGGTACTTACTGTGTGTTGGGACAAAGGACTCGGTAACAGTGTTACTTAAGTTCATGTCTCTCAGGGTTGAGCCCTTCATGTAGTTCTAGTCTCTGAGCTTTTCTTCAAGTTTTAATGCCTTTCTTGTCCCGAACTTTATTTTCTTATCCAAAAATAACTCCAATATTGTCCCTAATACATAACTTTCACAGTAAAAGGGCACAGATTAAAATAGCTGTTATGGTAAGCTCAGTAATAATGATTGATAAAAACTTTATAAATGTACTGAAGTTTGTACCAAGGAGCTTGAGTTAATAGTTTCTTTGTCCTTCCCTACATCCCAATCACAGTAACATGTTTTAAAAGTGTATGAGTAATTATACCCAGTTTATTAGAAGAGCAGCAACCACCCCCACTACACTCTTTTTACTAATCATTCATACCACATCATAAAAGTAAAACAAAACACAAAAAACTATATAAAATTTAACACAACCCAATCTACTTAAAAAAACATTGACATAGTAAACTCAAAACCATTCAATGAGCCCTAAACATTACTAAACAAACCTAACCAAATCTCTACCTTCTAATTCATAAATAATAATCAATGCTCTATAAAAACATGGGAAGTCCTCATTAACAATAAAAAAAAAAATTGAACTACTAAAAAATAAGATATCGCTACAGAAACAAACTCCCTGTAAAAATCCATCATATAAATATTCGTATCCCCAAAAATACAACTAATAAAAACCACCGAAGCAATAAACAGGTACATGCAACTACAAAAATAAAAAGATCAAAAACAAACTGCAATTAACCATACAAAACCAAATTGTTCCAAACTCAATAATCTCATAATACCTCGAATCATCAAAATCAAAGTACTATCTCCAAATAACCACAAAACCAAAAAATAAATTTAGCCATAAACAATATTTCTCCGAGGGTGCTGAGCACCATCCTGAGGGTGCTGAGCACCGTTCCGAGGGTGCAGGATGAGTCTCGAGGGTGCAGGATGAGTCCCGAGGTTGCTCAGCACCATCCCGAGGCTGCTCAGCACCATCCCGAGTGTGCAGGATGAGTCCCGAGGCTGCTCAGCACCATCCCGAGGCTGCTCAGCACCATCCCGAAGGTACAGGATGAGTCCCCAGGGTGCTGAGCACCAAACCGAGCGTGCTGAGCACCCTCGGGACTCATCCTGCACTTTCTGGAAGGCGCTCAGCACCCTCGGGACCTGTGACCCTGTTCCCTTTGATCCCATTACCTTTTTTCCCAATTTCTGTTTCTCCCATAATTTCTCTTTTTTTTCTTTATTCCTGGTTTGTTGTTTTCTTTCCCGGGTTTCTTTTCCCGATTTCCAGGGGTTTTTTTCTTTATTCCAGTTTCCCCCCCCCCCCCCCCCCCCCCCCCGATTCTCGGTTTTTTTCCTGATTCCCGGGATTTTCCCTATTCCCCGTTTTTCCTTATTCCCGGTTCTTTTTCCCCATTGCCGATTTTTTTCCCCCCAATTCCCATTTTCCTGATTCCCGATTTTCCCCCAATTCCCGTTTATTTCTTGTGCCGGTGTTGGCAGCGGGGCAGAGACAGGCGGGGGCCGTGTGCCGGCGCCGGGCGCCTTCGGTGCTGGACGCGGGGACATGAAGACGCATGGCGGGGACCGGCCAGTGGCTGGGCTGGGCGGTGGCAGAGGCGACGCGGGTGTCAGCAGTTGTAGAGCCGGGCTCCCGTGCCTGTTCTCTTTCCCCCCCTCCGCGGTTTCAGAGGCTGCCACGGGCCGGTGCCACGGGGGGGCCGGGCACAGCGGCGGCAGGAGCGGCGGCGCTAGAAGCGGTGAGTGCGCATGCGTGGATGACGTCAGCGCCGCAGGGCAGCATGGGGCAGTGTCGGACGGCAGCGGCAGTGTGGGATCGGCCCGGGCCGCACAGAACGGTGTCGCTGCGCGGCGGCGGGGCCGGCGGCCCCACGGGCGCCGGGAAAGCGGAGCCCGCGGGGCACCGAGGCTTTCCCCGCTTAGCCCAGCTGGGACGTCGCCTTGCGACGGCCCCCTGAGCTCCACGGGGGCTCCACGGAAACCAGGGCTTCAGACGCTGCTTGGCAACCTTCACCCCGAATAAACCACGCACGGGGGGTGTCCCGTGTAGCACAGAACAGACGCGGCTTCGCCTCCCTTCTCAGTACCACAGGGCCCAGAACTCATCCTGCACCCTCGGCACTCATCCTGCACCCTCGGGATGGTGCTGAGCACCCTCGGGACTCATCCTGCACCCTCGGAATGGTGCTGAGCACCCTCGGGATGGTGCGGAGCACCTTCGGGATGGTGCTGAGCACCCTCGGGACTCATCCTGCACGCTCGCGATGGTGCTCAGCACCCTCGGGACTCATCCTGCACCCTCGGAATGGTGCGGAGCACCTTCGGGATGGTGCTGAGCACCCTCGGCATTGGTGCTCAGCACCCTCGGGACTCATCCTGCACCCTCGGGATGGTGCAGAGCACCCTCTGGATGGTCCTGAGCACCCCCGGGACGGAGCTGAGCACCCTCGGCGCTCATCCTGCACCCTCGGAATGGTGCTGAGCACCCTCGGGATCGTGCGGAGCACCCACGGCACTCATCCTGCACCCTCGGGATGGTGCTGAGCACTCTCGGGATGGTGCTGAGCACGCTCGGCACTCATCCTGCACCCTCGGGAGGGTGCTGAGCACCTTCGGGATGGTGCTGAGCACGCTCGGCACTCATCCTGCACCCTCGGGAGGGTGCTGAGCACCCTAGGAATGGTGCTGAGCAACCTCAGGACTCATCCTGCACCCTAAGGATGGTGCTGAGCACCCTCGAAATGGTGCTGAGCCTCCTCGGCACTCATCCTGCACATCGGGATGGTGCTGAGCACTCTGGGGATGGTGCTGAGCAACATCGGGACTCATCCTGCACCCTCAGGATGGTGCTGAGCACCCTCGGGATGGTGCTGAGCACCCCCGGGACGGAGCTCAGCACCCTCTGCATGGTGCTCAGCACCATTGGGACTCATCCTGCACCCTCGGCACTCATCCTGCGCATCGGGATGGTGCTGAGCACCCTCGAGATGGTGCTGAGCACCCTCGGGACGGAGCTCAGCACCTTCGGGATGGTGCTCAGCACCATTGGGACTAATCCTGCACCCTCGGCACTCATCCTGCACATCGGGATGGTGCTGAGCACCCTCGAGATGGTGCTGAGCTCCGTCCCGAGGTTGCTCAGCACCATTCCTAGGGTGCTCAGCACCATGCCGAGGGTGCAGGATGAGTCCCGAGGTTGCTCAGCACCATCTCGAGGGTGCTCAGCACCATCCCGAGGGTGCAGGATGAGTCCCGAGAGTGCTCAGCACCATTCCTAGGCTGCTCAGCACCATCGCGAGGGTGCAGGATGAGTCCCGAGAGTGCTCAGCACCATTCCTAGGGTGCTCAGCACCCTCGCGAGGGTGCAGGATGAGTCCCGAGGTTGCTCAGCACCATTCCTAGGGTGCTCAGCACCATCGCGAGGGTGCAGGATGAGTCCCGAGAGTGCTCAGCACCATCCCGAAGCTGCTCAGCACTATTCCGCTGGTGCAGGATGAGTCCCGAGGGTGCTCCGCACCATCCTGAGGGTGCTCAGCACCATCGCGAGCGTGCAGGATGAGTCCCGAGAGTGCTCAGCACCATCCCGAGAGTGCTCAGCACCATCCCGGGGGTGCAGGATGAGTCCCGAGGTTGCTCAGCACCATTCCTAGGGTGCTCAGCACCATCCCGAGGGTGCAGGATGAGTCCTGAGAGTTCTCAGCACCATTCCGAGGCTGGTCAGCACCATCCCGAGGGTGCAGGATGAGTCCCGAGGGTGCTCAGCCCCATCCCGAAGGTGCTCAGCACCATTCCGCTGGTGCAGGATGAGTCCCGAGGGTGCTCCGCACCATCCTGAGGGTGCTCAGCACCATCGCGAGTGTGCAGGATGAGTCCCGAGAGTGCTCAGCACCATCCCGAGAGTGCTCAGCACCATCCCGGGGGTGCAGGATGAGTCCCGAGGTTGCTCAGCACCATTCCTAGGGTGCTCAGCCCCATGCCGAGGGTTCAGGATGAGTGCCGAGGTAGCTAAGCACCATCCCGAGGGTGCTCAGCACCATCCCGAGGGTGCTGGATGAGTGCCGAGGGTGCTCAGCACCATTCCTAGGGTGCTCAGCACCATCCCGAGTGTGCAGGATGAGTGCCGAGGGTGCTCAGCACCATTCCGAGGGTGCAGGATGAGTGCCGAGGGTGCTCCGCACCATCCTGAGGGTGCTCAGCACCGTCGCGAGCGTGCAGGATGAGTCCCGAGAGTGCTCAGCACCATCCCGAGAGTGCTCAGCACCATCCCGGGGGTGCTCAGCACCATCTCGCGGGTGCAGGATGAGTTCCGAGGCTGCTCAGCACCATTCCTAGGGTGCTTAGCACCATGCCGAGGGTGCAGGATGAGTCCCGAGGTTGCTCAGCACCATCTCGCGGGTGCAGGATGAGTCCCGAGGTTGCTCAGCACCATTCCGAGGCTGCTCAGCACCATCCCGAGGGTGCTCAGCACCATCCCGAAGGTGCTCAGCACCATTCCGCTGGTGCAGGATGAGTCCCGAGGGTGCTCCGCACCATCCTGAGGGTGCTCAGCACCATCGCGAGCGTGCAGGATGAGTCCCGAGGTTGCTCAGCACCATTCCTAGGGTGCTCAGCACCATCCCGAGGGTGCAGGATGAGTCCCGAGGTTGCTCAGCACCATTCCTAGGGTGCTCAGCACCATCCCGAGTGTGCAGGATGAGTGCCGAGGGTGCTCAGCACCATTCCGAGGGTGCAGGATGAGTGCCGAGGGTGCTCCGCACCATCCTGAGGGTGCTCAGCACCGTCGCGAGCGTGCAGGATGAGTCCCGAGAGTGCTCAGCACCATCCCGAGAGTGCTCAGCACCATCCCGGGGGTGCTCAGCACCATCTCGCGGGTGCAGGATGAGTTCCGAGGCTGCTCAGCACCATTCCTAGGGTGCTTAGCACCATGCTGAGGGTGCAGGATGAGTCCCGAGGTTGCTCAGCACCATCTCGCGGGTGCAGGATGAGTCCCGAGGTTGCTCAGCACCATTCCGAGGCTGCTCAGCACCATCCCGAGGGTGCTCAGCACCATCCCGAAGGTGCTCAGCACCATTCCGCTGGTGCAGGATGAGTCCCGAGGGTGCTCCGCACCATCCTGAGGGTGCTCAGCACCATCGCGAGCGTGCAGGATGAGTCCCGAGGTTGCTCAGCACCATTCCTAGGGTGCTCAGCACCATCCCGAGGGTGCAGGATGAGTCCCGAGAGTGCTCAGCACCATTCCGAGGCTGCTCAGCACCATCCCGAGGGTGCAGGATGAGTCCCGAGGGTGCTCCGCACCATCTTGAGGGTGCTCAGCACCATCGCGAGCGTGCAGGATGAGTCCCGAGAGTGCTCAGCACCATTCCTAGGGTGCTCAGCACCATCCCGAGGGTGCAGGATGAGCGCCGAGGGTGCTCAGCACCATTCCTAGGGTGCTCAGCACCATCCCGAGTGAGTAGGATGAGTGCCGAGGGTGCTCAGCACCATCCCGAGGGTGCAGGATGAGTGCCGAGGGTGCTCCGCACTATCCCGAGGGTGCTCAGCACCATCTCGAGGGTGCTCCGCACCATCCCGAGGGTGCAGGATGAGTCCCGAGGTTGCTCAGCACCATCCTGAGGGTGCTCAGCACCGTCGCGACCGTGCAGGATGAGTCCCGAGAGTGCTCAGCACCATCCCGGGGGTGCTCAGCACCATCTCGCGGGTGCAGGATGAGTCCCGAGGCTGCTCAGCACCATTCCTAGGGTGCTCAGCACCATCTCGCGGGTGCAGGATGAGTCCCGAGAGTGCTCAGCACCATTCCTAGGGTGCTCAGCACCATCGCGAGGGTGCAGGATGAGTCCCGAGAGTGCTCAGCACCATCCCGAAGGTGCTCAGCACCATTCCGCTGGTGCAGGATGAGTCCCGAGGGTGCTCCGCACCATCCTGAGGGTGCTCAGCACCATCGCGAGCGTGCAGGATGAGTCCCGAGAGTGCTCAGCACCATCCCGAGAGTGCTCAGCACCATCCCGGGGGTGCAGGATGAGTCCCGAGGTTGCTCAGCACCATTCCTAGGGTGCTCAGCACCATCTCGCGGGTGCTGGATGAGTCCCGAGGTTGCTCAGCACCATTCCTAGGGTGCTCAGCACCATCCCGAGGGTGCAGGATGAGTCCCGAGAGTGCTCAGCACCATTCCGAGGCTGCTCAGCACCATCCCGAGGGTGCAGGATGAGTCCCGAGGGTGCTCAGCCCCATCCCGAAGGTGCTCAGCACCATTCCGCTGGTGCAGGATGAGTCCCGAGGGTGCTCCGCACCATCCTGAGGGTGCTCAGCACCATCCCGGGGGTGCAGGATGAAACCCGAGGTTGCTCAGCACCATCTCGCGGGTGCAGGATGAGTCCCGAGGTTGCTCAGCACCATTCCTAGGGTGCTCAGCACCATCCCGAGTGTGCAGGATGAGTGCCGAGGGTGCTCCGCACTATCCCGAGGGTGCTCAGCACCATCCCGAGGGTGCAGGATGAGTCCCGAGGGTGCTCAGCACCATCCTGAGGGTGCTCAGCACCGTCGCGAGCGTGCAGGATGAGTCCCGAGAGTGCTCAGCACCATCCCGAGAGTGCTCAGCACCATCCCGGGGGTGCTCAGCACCATCTCGCGGGTGCAGGATGAGTTCCGAGGCTGCTCAGCACCATTCCTAGGGTGCTCAGCACCATCCCGAAGGTGCTCAGCACCATTCCGCTGGTGCAGGATGAGTCCCGAGGGTGCTCCGCACCATCTTGAGGGTGCTCAGCACCATCGCGAGCGTGCAGGATGAGTCCCGAGAGTGCTCAGCACCATTCCTAGGGTGCTCAGCACCATCCCGAGGGTGCAGGATGAGTGCCGAGGGTGCTCAGCACCATCCCGAGAGTGCTCAGCACCATCCCGAGTGAGTAGGATGAGTGCCGAGGGTGCTCAGCACCATCCCGAGGGTGCAGGATGAGTGCCGAGGGTGCTCAGCACTATCCCGAGGGTGCTCAGCACCATCTCGAGGGTGCTCCGCACCATCCCGAGGGTGCCGGATGAGTCCCGAGAGTGCTCAGCACCATCCCGAGGGTGCTCAGCACCATCCCGAGGGTGCAGGATGAGTCCCGAGGTTGCTCAGCACCATCCTGAGGGTGCTCAGCACCGTCGCGACCGTGCAGGATGAGTCCCGAGAGTGCTCAGCACCATTCCTAGGGTGCTCAGCACCATCGCGAGGGTACAGGATGAGTCCAGAGGTTGCTCAGCACCATTCCTAGGGTGCTCAGCACCATCGCGAGGGTGCAGGATGAGTCCCGAGAGTGCTCAGCACCATTCCTAGGGTGCTCAGCACCATCCCGAGGGTGCAGGATGAGTCCCGAGAGTGCTCAGCACCATTCCTAGGGTGCTCAGCACCATCCCGAGGGTGCAGGATGAGTCCCGAGGGTGCTCAGCCCCATCCCGAAGGTGCTCAGCACCATTCCGCTGGTGCAGGATGAGTCCCGAGGGTGCTCCGCACCATCCTGAGGGTGCTCAGCACCATCGCGAGTGTGCAGGATGAGTCCCGAGAGTGCTCAGCACCATCCCGAGAGTGCTCAGCACCATCCCGGGGGTGCAGGATGAGTCCCGAGGTTGCTCAGCACCATTCCTAGGGTGCTCAGCCCCATGCCGAGGGTGCAGGATGAGTGCCGAGGTAGCTAAGCACCATCCCGAGGGTGCTCAGCACCATCCCGAGGGTGCTGGATGAGTCCCGAGGTTGTTCAGCACCATCTCGCGGGTGCAGGATGAGTCCCGAGGTTGCTCAGCACCATTCCTAGGGTGCTCAGCACCATCCCGAGTGTGCAGGATGAGTGCCGAGGGTGCTCCGCACTATCCCGAGGGTGCTCAGCACCATCCCGAGGGTGCAGGATGAGTCCCGAGGGTGCTCAGCACCATCCTGAGGGTGCTCAGCACCGTCGCGAGCGTGCAGGATGAGTCCCGAGAGTGCTCAGCACCATCCCGAGAGTGCTCAGCACCATCCCGGGGGTGCTCAGCACCATCTCGCGGGTGCAGGATGAGTTCCGAGGCTGCTCAGCACCATTCCTAGGGTGCTCAGCACCATCCCGAGGGTGCAAGATGAGTCCCGAGGTTGCTCAGCACCATTCCTAGGGTGCTCAGCACCATCCCGAGTGTGCAGGATGAGTGCCGAGGGTGCTCCGCACTATCCCGAGGGTGCTCAGCACCATCCCGAGGGTGCAGGATGAGTGCCGAGGCTGCTCAGCACCATCCCGAGTGTGCAGGATGAGTCCCGAGGGTGCACCACCGTGAGTCCAGAAAAACCCAAAATCACCGGAATTTAACCCAAAAAATCTTCAGATCCAAAAAAAACCCCGTGAAAATTGGGTAAAATATGCAAAAACGGCAAAAAATCCCATAAAAATCCTGAGTTTTGGGGGTCAAACACCACTGCTACCCTGGCTGCGGGCACTTCTGCACTGCCGTGAGTGCAGAAAAACCCAAAATCCCAGGAATTTAATCCAAAAGAATCCTCAAATAAAAAAAAAAAAAAAAAAAAAAAAAAAAATCCGATAAAATACAAGAAAACGGCAAAAATTCCCATAAAAATCCTGAGTTTTGGGGTCAAACAGCACTGCTACCCTGGCTGCGGGCACTTCTGCACTACTGTGAGTCCAGAAAAACCCAAAATCACCGGAATTTAACCCAAAAATTACCCCAATCCAAAAAAACCCCCGTGAAAATTCCATGAAATACGAAAAAATTGCAAAAAATCCCTGGAAAAATCCTAAAAAATCTAGAAAAAATCTCATAAAATACAAGAAAATTCTGTAAAAATCCCCAAATCCCCCAAAACTGCCCCAAATCCCCTTCAGGATCTTTGGCAACCTCAATTTGTGCCTTTTAGGGATCAGTTTGGGGGATTTGGGAGGTTTTTTGGAGATTTTTGGTTGATTTCAGGGTATTTCAGGGTGATTTTGGGTTATTTCAGTTTGATTTTAGGTGACTTCAGGGTGATTTTGGTTGACTAGGCTGATTTTGGGGTGTTTCAGGCAGATTTTGGGTGACTTCAGTTTGGTTTTGGTGTATTTTAGGCTGATTTTGAGTGATTTTGGTGCATTTCAGGCCAATTTTGGTTGATTTCAGGGTGATTTCTGGTGATTTCAGGCTGTTTTTTTGCTGATTTTGGGGTGCTTGAGACTGATTTTGGGGTGTTTCAGGTTGATTTCAGTTGATTTCAGGGTGATTTTGAGTGATTTTGGGGTGTTTCATGGCAATTTTTGGGTATTTTGGGGTGTTTCAGGCTGATTTTGAGTGATTTTGGGGTACTTCAGGCTGATTTGGGGTTATTTCAGGCTGATTTTGGTTGATTTCAGGGTGGTTTTGGGTGATTTTGGGCTATTTCAGGCTGTTTTTTTGCCATTTTTTCACCGATTTTTGCTGATTTTGGCTGATTTTGTGCCGATTTCTGGATTTTAGGGCACATTTCTCGAATGCCACCCTGACGTGCGCATCGGGCGCCGTTCCCACCGGGGCTGCGTCTCCTGCCTGGGGTGTCTCATCTTCTGTCCCCAAAGCCCCCAAAACCGCCCCAAATCCCCCAAAACTGCCCCAAATCTCCTTCAGGATCTTTGGGAACCTCAATTTTGATCCCGGTGACGTTGTCCCTGCCCCGCACCCGGTGATGTCATCACCGGTTTTGTGATGTCATCGTTGGCCCGGTGACGTCATAGTGTTCCCTGTGATGTCACCTTCTCTCCCCACGTGACGTCACGTGTCCCGCCCGGTGACGTCATCCGCACTCCGTGATGTCATCGCCAGCTCGTGACGTCACCGCCCCCTGTGTGACGTCACAAGCCCCCCCAATGTATGACGTCACCACCCCCCCGTGTCTGACATCACCACACGCCTCCATATGATGTCACCACCCCCGTGTATGACGTCACCATGTCCCCCGTGTATGACGTCACGGCGCTGCTGTTGATGGCATCATGGCGGCCCCGTTGATTACGTCACTGCGGCCCCGTGTATGACATCACGGCGCTGCCGTCGATGACATCACGGCTCTGCCGTCGATGACGTCACGGCGCGGTCGTCGATGACGTCACTGCGTCCCCTGTCGATGACGTCACAGGAGGAGGACGGCTCCACCTGCCTGCACCACGCGGCCAAGAACGGGAACCTGGAGATGGTGGAGCTGCTGCTGGGAACCGGACAGGTGGACGTCAACGCCCAGGTGAGTGGTCAGTGAGTGACCACTGAGTGTCCACTCACTGTCCTGAGTGTCCACTCACTGTCCTGAGTGTTCTGAGTGAGACCTGAGTGTGTCCTGAGTGTGTGAGTGTCCACTCTGTGTGTCCCTGCTTGGAACGGGACAGGTGGACGTCAACGCCCAGGTGAGAGGTCAGTGAGTGACCCCTGAGTGTCCACTCACTGTCCTGAGTGACCCCTGAGTGTGTGAGTGTCCCCTGAGTGTCCCCTGAGTGTCCACTCACTGTGTCCTGAGTGACCCCTGAGTGTCCACTCAGTGTCCAGAGTGTCCTGGCAGTAGTCAGAGGGTCAGGGCTGCTCTGGGGCTGTTTTTGGGCTGTTTAGGGGTTGTTTTTCGGGTGTTTTTTTGGCTGTTTTAGGGCTGTTTTTGGGGTTGTTTTGGGGGTTGTTTTGGGGCTGGTTTTGTGCTGGTTTTGGGTTGTTTTTGGGGTGTTTTGGGGTGATTTTGGGTGTCTGGAGGCGGCGCTGACCCCTGGATGACCCCTCAGGACAACGGCGGCTGCACCCCGATCATTTGGGCGGCCGAGCACAAACACATCGAGGTCATTCGGCGACCGCTGACCCGAGGGGCCGACGTCACCCTGACCGACAACGTGAGCGCACCTGGGGACACCTGGGGACACCTGGGGGGACCTGAGACACACCTGGGGACCCCTGAACACACCTGGGGACCCCTGGACACACCTGGGGACAGCTGGGGACACACCTGGGGACACCTGGGGGAACCTGAGACACACCTGGGGACACCAAAACCACACCTGGGGACAGCTGAGATACACCTGGGGACACCTAGTGACACCAGGGGGCCACCTGGTGACAACGGGGGACACCTGGGGACAGCTGAGACACACCTGGGGACAGCTGAGGAACATCTGGGGAACATCTGAGATACCTGAGACACACCTGGGGACACCTGGAGAACATCTGGGAGACATTTGGGGACACCTGGGGGGACCTGAGACACACCTGGGGACACCTGGGGACATCTGGGGACACACCTGGGGACACCAAAACCACACCTGGGGACAGCTGAGATACACCTGGGGACACCTGGTGACACCTGGGGGCCACCTGGGGACAACTGGGGATACCTGGGGACAGCTGAGACACACCTGGGGACAGCTGGGGAACATCTGAGATACCTGAGACACACCTGGGGACACCTGGAGAACATCTGGGAGACATTTGGGGACACCTGGGGGGACCTGGGGACACCTGGGGACAGCTGGGACACACCTGGGGACACACCTGGAACCCAGTCTAGAACCCAGTCCAGAACAGTCTAGAACTCAATCTAGAACCCAATCTAGAACAATCCAGAACCCAGTCTAGAACAATCTAGAACGTGATCTAGAACGCTCTAGAACCCAGTCTAGAACGCTCTAGAACCCAGTCTAGAACGCTCTAGAACGTGATCTAGAACGCTCTAGAACCCAGTCTAGAACGCTCTAGAACCCAGTCTAGAACGCTCTAGAACGTGATCTAGAACGCTCTAGAACGTGATCTAGAACGCTCTAGAACGTGATCTAGAACGCTCTAGAACCCAGTCTAGAACAATCTAGAACCCGATCTAGAACAATCTAGAACACGTTCTAGAAACACACCTGGAACACACCTGGGGACAGCTGGGGACATCTGGGACACACCTGGGGACACCTGAGATACACCTGGGGACATCTGGGGACACACCTGGGGATACCTGGGGACACCTGGGGGCCCCTGAGATACACCTGGGACACACCTGGGGACACCTGAGATATACCTGGAGACACCTGGGCACACCTGGGGACACCTGAGATACCTGAGATACACCTGGGGACACACCTGGGGACACCTGGGATAGAAGGAACACACCTGGGCACACCTGAGGGTACCTGGGGGGGGTACCTGGGAACATACCTGGGGACACCTGGGATAGAGAGGATACATCTGGGACACACCTGGGGACACCTGGGGACACCTGGGGGTACCTGGGACACACCTGGGATGGAGAGGATACATCTGGAACTCACCTGGGGGGACCTGGGCACATCTGGCGACACCTGGGCACACCTGGGATAGAAGGAACACACCTTATTGGGTTTTGTTTATTGGATGTAGGGGTTCAGATGGGGTAGGGTCGGTTTGTTTAGCTGAGTTTTGGGTGTTAATTAGGTGGCTTTTGTTAGATGCAGTTTTCAATTTTTGAAAGTTTTTTTATTGAGTGGTTTTAAGGTGATTTTTAGTAATTGATGGTATAATTTTATTTTGTTTGTAGTTGGTGTATAAAAACGTATATGTTCTATTTATTTAATGTTGTCTTTTTTAGTTTAGGTGTTGATGATAAGTTTGGATTTCTTTCTGTAGTGTGTTTCTTATTAGTTTTACTTCTGGGGACACAGGCATTTATATGGTGGATTTTTAGAGGTATATTTTTGGGGGTGATTTGTTTAACATTTTAGTAGTTTAGATCGATTTTTTATGTTTTTCATTAGGTATTATTTTTTTTATTGAGTATTGTAATTATGTATTAGTATAAAGGTAGAGCTTTGGGGTTTTTTTTAACTATTGTTTAGGGTTAGTTGAACGGTTTTGAGTTCAGTGCATTGGTCTGATTATTTTTTAATACTTGGTGTGATTTGTTGTGTGGAGTTCAATAGGGTTGCTTTTTATTTACGTTTAACTTTGCTGATGTGTAAGAACTGTTAGTGACAGAGCATAGCATCTGTTTTTGCTGGTAGTTGGTTGTACGGTGTGGGTTTTGTTTCTGTTACCTGTTTTGGGGTTTTTTTTGTTAATGAGATTAAAGTTTTTATTTTGGGGTTGTGATTAAATTAAAAATTTTAGGGCAATTTAGATTTTTGACACGGATGCACTGTGATGAGAGTACATTAGTTGTTTTATGTGGTATTGGTGGTTTAGATAGGGGGAATATTTGTTTTGAAAATTTGTTTTGGTATTGTTAGTTGAAGTGTTTGGATGAGTTGTGTTTCAGTGTTGAATCTTTTTGAGGGGGTTCAGATTTTTTCTAGGTTAAGATTTTTTTTCCCTTAGTTGGTGGAGGTACTGTGATTTTATTGATGACATTGATGGGAATTTGATGCTGTTTGTTTTTTGGTTATTTTATTTTTAGGAATTTGATTTTTGCAGTAGGCCTGGAAGAATTCACTTTATTTCAAAACCTACTACTTTAATGATATAAAGGTTTCCATATTAACTCCTCAGTGTCTTAGATTTTTTTTCTTATTTAGTTTTTCCAGAATTTATTGATAATTTAGCAATCAAGCAGGGATGGCACCCCGTTCTTGAAAAGATGGCTATGGAAAAACCTGCGTCTAACAACACGTACCTGACGGACGGCAACAATTTTGCCGTTATTACAGGGCCAAATTCGAGTGGCAAATCAACATCGGCATGGAATGCTGGAGGAGAGGAGTTTCTGGTGGGCTCCCAGTGACATCTGATGGAGTGACTTTGTCTCTTTATGGACTTTTTGATTTGGGTTCTTTTTCCCTTTGAACTGAAGATTGATGCGAGGGAGCATGGTTTTCTCTCGTTCGGTCTCAGTTGTTTATTTTTTCTTATCAGCATTACAAGGTACAAGGAGCTATGTACACTATGATAGAAAAGGGGTAAAATGGCTAACAAAGATCTTCTTCAAGGTCTTTTATATGTCCATTTACCCAATTAACAGGTGCCAACTAAATTATTTTTCTTAGTTGTTGGAGTCTGAGATGCAGACTGTGTGCCCTTGTTTTTAGTGTTTAGTTCTGGGATTCAAGAAAACACTGAATTTCATATAATATGAAATTCATGAGCATGTTTTCATGTGATACATGAAAACAAATGCTAAAGTTAGATAAGAAAGGTAGGTGTGTAGATTAGAAAGTTTCTTAAATCACTGGGTGAAAAAGTAGTTTAGAGAACAGGAGACAAGATGGAGGATGTAGGGTGTTGTCTCTTGTCCTTCTTCTTTCTTCTTCATGTTCTTCTCCTAGAGGTTTTTGGGTAATAGTTAGTGATTGGATAGAAAATGCCGCAGTGCATCACAGAGGTGATGGGTCATTGGGTCATTAAGAAAAATAATATACGTGTCTATAGTTAATTGGATAAAAATAAGTATAAAGATAAAAGAACTGCGTAGTTCGGGGCCATTTTGTGTATCAGACAGGAAGTGTGCCACAAGGCCTTGTTTGTACCATCAGAAGAAAGAAATGTACCAGATTGCAAAGATTAACCTTGTAACCAGCCTGGAGAGATCTGTTAAGTTTTGCAAGGATCCTTCAATAAACACGAGAAACAAGATTCTAACGAGCTCGAGAGATTACTTCGAATCATAAAGACTGAGATAAGTAGAACTCCCCATGAGGGAGGATCCCAGAAGAATTCAGCCCAGAGAAGGCTGGGAAATTAGAGCAAAGCTGTATCTACAGAGAATTCAGCCCAGAGAAGGCTGGGAAATTAGAGCAAAGCTGTATCTACAGAGAATTCAGCCCAGAGCAGGCTGGGGAACTAGAGAAACTGTATCTACAGAGAATTCAGCCCAGAGCAGGCTGGGGAACTAGAAAAGCTGTATCTACAGAGAATTCAGCCCAGAGCAGGCTGGGGAACTAGAAAAGCTGTATCTACAGAGAATTCAGCCCAGAGCAGGCTGGGGAACTAGAAAAGCTGTATCTACAGAGAATTCAGCCCAGAGCAGGCTGGGAGACTAGAGAAAAGTTGTATTCAAAGACAACTTTGAGCCCAAAGGAGGCAAAGAAAAAGAATGAGACGTTACAAGTGGTGCCCCGTGTGAGGAAAGAAACTCACAAAAGCTTCAATCAACACCTGCAGGATCACAGCAACCAGTTCCTGAAAGAAATCCGTCTGGAGAAAAACATCTGCTATCACATTCCGAAATTCCAAGGGCCCTGGACTCGGAACATTGGATTCTGCTGGTCAGTAATCTGAAGATAGGCAGGTCTGGTAAGCTGCATACAGTCTAGATAATGGGGTTGAGTATTTATAAAGAGAGATTGTTCAAACCCAGGATATGGGGGAAAATATAAATATGATGTTTAAAGAGTTAAGAGCCCCGGGAATGTGGGGAGATGAACTGCCCTTTCTGAAAGCGCGGGAAACCCAGATAATTCCCCAGCGGCGTGGTTCCCCTGCCCCCGTCCCTTCAGAGAACGTGGGGGGACGAGGGAGGAATGCGAGGGAAAACTGAACACCGGGAAACTTGTGTTACTTCAGAAAGCAGAGTGAGCAGTTTGTTATATTGTTAGAGGTTAAAAAAAATTGCATGGAGAGATATGATGGTTTATATAGAATTTTTTTGGAATTATTGCAGTTAGAAAAAATGGCGGGGGGGGGATGGAAAAAAAAAAAAAAAAAAAAAAAAAAGTTAGAAAAGTTCCACGCTGTTTCTGAACCCACGCCTTTAGAACAGCCCCCTACCCTGCACCCTCCATGCACGTCAGAGGAGCCAGAGCGAGGGAGGGAGCTTACCCCGCCCTCTGACGAATTTAATAACACAGAGATGTTAGAAAAGGCTGGTAAAGGTGTGTCTGCCCAAGAGGGGACACGGGGGTATTCGCTCAGCAGGCGACCCCGAAAATACCCGCCCATCAGGCGGAGTTAGAAGCTGCCCAAGAGGAAAGGCTTCGAAATGCGGCGGGAGACGGCGGGATGGCCGCGCCGCGGAGTGACCCCGAGCAAAGGGGGGAAAGTTTAGAAAGAAAATATATATATATATATATATATATTAGAACGCTGCCATAGACAGACAGCGAAAGAAAAGGGGCTGGCCAAAGCTCCAAAGGCACACCCCGCAGGGAGATCAGTGCCGCGATCCATGACGAGGAGGACCCGGCCCTCCGGAGGGGAGATTGGCGGGGCCCCCGTCGAGCCGCGCATGCGCGTTTCGGCACTGAAGCGGAGCCTGTGAAGTTCGGGAAGTCGGCCCGACTGACTCAGTCGGTAGAGCCTGAGACTCTTAATCTCAGGGTCGTGGGTCCGTTTTCTGGGACAAACAGCAGTCACCCAAAAAGGGATTTATCTCCTGAAAAGGAGTTTCTCCCTAAATATAAGTTTTTAGAGTTTTTTCTCAGATTCAAAAGCAGCACATGGCAGCACACAGCAGCCAGAAACGCTGTCGCCATGGTAACCACCAGTCAAACAACTCCAGCAACTTCGATGAAGCTACAGAAAGCAACAAAACAAAAGAGAAAGAACAGAAAGGTGGATATCTCAGAGAGGGACAAAAAAGAGGGTGTTTTGATTGGACAATTCAAAAATTAGAAGCTTTGCAAATTGTATTGTTGGTAAATCAGCAAATTGTTGTAATCATGATTGACATCTAAAAAGAAGTCTCTATTGAATGAAGTGCCTTCAAAAATAGATCAAAAAGTTTATAGATATTTTATAGTGAAATATATATAAATGTTGTATTTCTAATAATATCTGCTGGTTTTGTTTTTACAAAATAGCATGGAAAATGATATTAATACATCCCAAGAAATTGAAAAAATTTTTATTCTGTTTCAGTATTCCCAATACATGAAGGTTTTGAAAAAGTTATATTCTCTATACATCTACTGATAATGTAATACTGTATCATATGGAGTGATCATCAAGCATTATTACTGTAGTTACAGTCAGTTTCTGCAAGAAGCATTTCTTTAAAATTGAGTCGAAAGATCATATGATTAACCCTACAGAAAAAGGATTGAATGACAGTTTTTTGTTTTTTTTTATTTTTAACCTTTCCTTTCATTTGAGTATGTGTATTGTGGAGTTAGTTCAATACAGTTTTCAGTAATCTCAAAATTATGTTAACCATATATTACCCATTTGCTTGGTATTTTTTTACAATTAGGCAATTTTAATGTGAGTCCTTTTGTTATAAAAAAAAAAAAACCAAAAAACAAAAAACCCCAAAACATGTATAACAGCATATATACCAATTTGGATTTTGAATTTTAGTTAAAAAGTTAGACTTAATGTTTCTGAAAAGTACTACAAAAGCTGAATAGCAAATTACCCAACCTGTGGTGTTGTATTTTTTTTTTCTAGTGAAACTGCACTCTAAAAATCCTAACAAGTGTAAACATATACCAAGCAAATTCTTGTTATGAATGAGTATTTTTAATAACATTTACAGTTATTATAAGTTATTCTCAAAACCAGATAACATAGAATGGTGATAAATTTGTTACATCACTATAATCTCTATAGTGAACCAATATTCCTACTATATTGTGTTCAAAGAAGTGTATACCAAACTTTTAGTTGCCTTTTATAATAACAACAGAGTAAGATTAAGTCATATTCTCATCTGATATAGATTAAGTGTTAATAGAATTAATCAAAATTAAATATCATTATGTTTAAGTTTGAGTGTTTTTAAGTTAAGTCATAACTTTGGTATTTTTTAATTTTAAGTTTTGTTACTTCCTTTTATCATAATTAATTTCTAACAGGTTTAAATTTAAATTGCTTTATGTTTTATTGAAGACATTTGTTTAAAATGCATAGTTATTTTCCTATAGAGATGAAGATAATTACAACTGAAACAGTGGTGACAGAACACTGGTGAACACCTGCTTAAGAATAGAGGTGAATGCAATTTGTGACACCCTTGATTTCATTAGAAGTTCTATTGTTTGTTATAATCTCTACAGTTTTAGTTTTCTATAAGTTGCATAAAAAACTTAGTGATTGTTATTTACAAAAAATTTAAAAGTTTTTCACTTTAATTCATTTTTAGTCACTAAGACGTGAATATTTTAAATTTATTATCTTGATTTCCTCAGACATTCACTGATGACATATTCATTCTATAATGTAAATTTATAGATTTCTATGATGAGCATTAGCTATAAAGTGTCTGTTGGGGAGGATGAAGCAGGGAAACCTGAATGTGTTTGTTTAACAAAAGATTCTGAAGGTATGAGGCCTAGAATTGAGATAGAAATGAAAGCCTGCTTTGAATCATAAGATACTGAGTTACTATATGACCAAAGGAAAATAGCCTAGCCAGTTGAAGGAGAATCCCTGCTGACAAACCAATGTCCTGTTGATAGGAAAGTCCAGAGGTAAAGAAACAAGGATAGAACTTGTAAAGCTCTGTGAAGTGTAAAATGCAACACTGTATGTTAAAATAGGGAACCTCATAGGCTGTATGTAAATTCTTTAGTGGGTGTGTCTCATGGTGATTGGTTACTAAGAATTAGAATATTCACTATAGGAAAGCATATAATCGATTGTAACAGGAGCCTCGCTCTCTTACCTCCTCCCTCCCCCATCCAACCTCACCTTCCCTGCTCTACCTGTTCTCTCTCCCCTCCCCCGGACCACGTGGACGCCGAGGCTGGTGGCGGACACGGGTCTCCCCTCCTTTTACCCTTATAATAAATTGCTTATACTTGAACAGCTTGACCCTGGAGAAGTCTCTCACCGCGAGCGAGAATTATAAACTCCAATACCTGGCGCCCAACGTCTGAGACCCGTCCCACGCCTTCTCCATCGGTGAGACACTTCTCCATCATTGGTAACTAAAAAGACTGGTTTTTCACCCTTTAAGGCCGTCTAGAGTGCAGTTTACGCGGCTGATCACCGTAACACTGTAACTCTCTTTCCCCTGTTCCGCGGCATCCTCGGGCACGGGCCGGCTGTTGCTTAGCAGCGTCGGCTCCGGAGCTTTAGAGGTATCGGCCGCGTGGTTTTTTCGGGGTGCAGGTTGCCAGGCGACCTCGGCACCCCTGGTTTCCGCAGGGCCCTGTGGCATTGAGAAGTGTGGCGAAGCCGCATCTCTTCTGTGCTACACGGGACTCCCCCCCTGCGTGGTTTATTCGGGGTGCAGGTTGCCAGGCGACCTCGGCACCCCTGGTTTCCGCAGGGTCCTGTGACACGAGAGAGGGTGGCAAAGCCACATCTCTTCTGTGCTACACGGGACTTCCCCCCCTGCGTGGTTTTTTCGGGGTGAAGGTTGCTTGGCAGCGTCTGAACCCCTGGTTTCCGCAGGGCCCTGTGACACGAGAGAGGGTGGCAAAGCCACATCTCTTCTGTGCTATACGGGACTCCCCCCCTGCGTGGTTTTTTCGGGGTGCAGGTTGCCAGGCGACCTCGGCACCCCTGGTTTCCGCAGGGCCCTGTGGCACTGAAAAGTGTGGCGAAGCCGCATCTCTTCTGTGCTACACGGGACATCCCCCCTGCGTGGTTTATTCGGGGTGAAGGTTGCCAAGCAGCGTCTGAACCCCTGGTTTCCGTGGAGCCCCCGTGGAGCTCAGGGGGGCGTTGCAAGGCGACGTCTCACCTGGGCTAGGAGGGGAAAGCCTCTACGTGGTCGAGCGAGGGGCAAACGCTGCCACAGCATCTGCACCCCGATCTCTCTAAAAGTTTTTCCGCTGCAGTGTCCAAACCGTAGCTTTTAGACGACTCTGCAGCGTGGTTATGTGCGAGTATTACTAAGTGACACCAGAGAACGGACAGGAGGTGCCTGGCCAGCACCCATCGCCCGAGCTCTGAGAGACGAGCCAACATCATTTAGATAAGAGGTGAGTCACAAACCAGTCTATCATGGGTCAAAGCTATTCTACCCCAGAAAAAAAGCTGTATAAGCAACTAAAATTCTCACTGAAAGCCAGCCAGAGTAAATTGCCTAAACAAGAACTAAAAACCCTCCTAACCTGGACTCTAGTTAATTTCCCAAACGCAAAACACTCAGAATTCTTTACTAGAGATTTCTGGGACACAGTTGGTAATAAGCTGTTTAATAACATCTCCCGCCGAGACATGGCAGCCGCTAAACTCCTCCCAGCCTGCAGAGCACTCGTAGAAATGTATGCTGCCAATACACAACCCGCGGCCCCCGTACCCTCGGTCCCCGCTGTCCCCCCTCCCCCCGACCATGCGACCCCCATACCCTCGGTCCCTGCCGTCCCCCCTCCCTTCCTGCCCGCTCAGACCGGTGTGCCCCCTCCCCCCGACTACGCGGCCCCCGTACCCTCGGTCCCTGCCATCCCCCCTCCCTTCCTGCCCACTCAGACCGGTGTGCCACCACCCCCCGACCATGCGGCCCCCGTACCTTCGGTCCCCGCCGGCCCCCCTCCCTTCCTGCCCACTGAGACCGGTGTGCCCCCTCCCCCCAACCACGTGGCCCCCGTTCCCCCTACCCCAGTTCCGGCACGCTCCATTCCCACCCCTCCCCCCACCTTCCCCGTCCCACCGCCCCGCTTTTGCCCCCCTCCTGCCGTCCCAGCTTCCCCCGATGTCGCGGTCCCGCCCCGTTCCACCGTCCCCGCGGCTATGGGCCCCGCCGCCGCTGCGGCTCCGCCGACCCCCGCCGCCGCTGTCCCCGCGGTCCCGCCTTCCCCCGCCGACACCGTGGTTCCCGGCTCCGCCACCCCGCCCGCCCTCGGCATCGCGGTTCCCGCAGCTCAGTTCCCCTACACCCCCTCCGTGCCGCCCGCGCCGCCTTGGTGCCCCGCGGGCTCCGCTTTCCCGGCAGCTGTGCAGTCGCCAGTCCCGCCGCCGCCGCCGTCCAGCAACACCGTCCCGAGCGGTGCGGTGCGACCCGATTCGGAACTCGCGCTACCGTACACCACTCCCCCATGCTGCCCTGCGGCGCTGACGTCATCCACGCATGCGCAGTCACCGCTTCTATCGCCGATGGTCCCGGCCCCGCCCCCGTGTCCTCCGTGCCACCGCCCCGTGCCAGCCCCACAAGCCGCGGCGGGGGAAAGCAAGGACGGACCCGGGACCCCGGCTCTACAGCTGCTGACACCCGCGCCGCCTCTGCCACCGCCCGGCTCGGCCACTGTCCCGTTCCCACAACCCCTCCTCGCGCTGCAGCCTGCTCCATCGCTTCCACCCGACCCTGCTACACGGATCCCGCCTGCATCTGCCGCGCCAGCAGTTCTACCCGACACCATGGAACAACAACAGCCACCATCGCAACAGAATCCATACACAGAGGTCCCCTCGACTAGCCTGACGACCCGCCCACTCCTGCTCAGCTCCCCTGCGTCGCAGCTGCCGCCTCTGCCAAGTACCCAAAACAGCTTCAACAATCCTCACCTGACAGACTGGCATGAAGTGAAGCGTCAGATCTGCAGAGAAGAAAGTCTTAATCCTTTGGCTATGCCTGTTTTAGTGAGCCAACAGCCCGGAGGTCCCAAAACATGGGCCCCCATCCCATCTCAGGATATAAAAGAACTAAGAAAAGCAGTGAGAGACAGTGGCATTTGTTCCCCATATTTTAAACAACTGTTGAAAAGTACTCTAGAAGGATACACACTTACACCAAATGACTGTAAAAATCTTGCTAGTGTAACTCTAACAGACTCACAATATATGCTGTGGGAATTCAAATGGAGAAAAATGCTCACAGAAGTGTTAGCAACTTACAGGCAAAGTACTGATGCAGATCTTCGTGCCCTCACTATGTCTAAATTAACTGGTGATCACCCTGATGATAGAAACGAAGATCAAATAAATTTACCCAGAATAGTATTAGATGACATTAAAAAGATGGCTCGCAGAGCTTTTTTGCAAGTTCAACCTGCAGGAACTTTTGAAAAAGCATATAACCTTATTAACCAAGAGCTGTCTGGACCATTTACCACTTTTGTTGACAGAGTACTCCAAGCAGCAGAGAGGCAATGCAGTGATGAGATAGCCCGCCCGATAATGGTACGTGACATTATCGAGAACAATGCTAACGCAGAATGCAAGAGGGTCATCAAAGCCCTAGGAAAAGAAAGACCCACAGTGCCTGAAATGATTAATGCCTGTAACAAAATTGGAAGTCCACAGCAAATGGCAACGATCCAAGCAAATGAACTTGGAAAGACTTTAGGAGAAAAAATTGAAAGAGCTCTTATAGCTCAAACAGCACAAGCAGATACACGAGACCAAAAACTCACTGAAATCTTAACTGCTATACACCTAAACTCACAGCAACAGAGCAACAACATGACTGTTATGCAAACTGCAGTAACCACAGGACCTTGTTATTTTTGCAAAAAACCTGGCCACATTATGAGGTACTGCCCAGCAGCTAAAGGGACTGCAGAAGCACCAAATCAGTACCCTATCTATGACAGGGACAAACATCCTAATTCGCAGTGGTATGCCAAACATAACAATGCTAAAAACCATATTCCAAAAAACCCGAAAGCGAACGCGCAATGCCATCGCGTGACGAAACAAGTAGTGGCATCACAAGCACCCAAGGGAAAATTTGTCCATACCCCAGCAACGATGCACTTCGCTTCGTCGCCAGCAGAATCCCAAGCAATGACACAGACCTGCTACCCCCAGGGTCTTGGTGCACTCTGGCAGCCTCCAAACCAACAACCTTTTTGAAAGAGGATGGCTATGACTATATATCAACAAGCACCACTGGGACTTCACAAAAAAGACAAGACTTTTTAGTGGTAGGCAAAGAAAGGAATAGCATCCTGGGACTGCTTGTTCTGCCTTGTGTAATGTCAGTCAACTGCAAAGAAGAACTACTGGTGTTAGCCAAAGCCTATGACCCCCCACTACACATCCGGCCTAACACCCCTATAGCTATTGCTATAGCACTGCCCCTGGAGACTATAGATCAGATACCACCACGCTGTTTCCCAGCTGCTCCTGCAAATCCTGAGGTATGTTGGATTCAACACATAAGCTGTGACCGGCCAATAATAACTTGCCAATTGTCTAGTTGTGGGGTTCAGGTTAATATCAGAGGGATGATTGATACGGGTGCAGATGTCTCTATAATCTCTAATGATCACTGGCCAGCAGATTGGAAGCTGATAAATCCCTCAGGTACTATCACAGGCATTGGAGGTGCCACTCCATGTTTACAAAGTGAGTCTGTAATCAGTATTACAGGACCAGAAAGAAAAAAAGGATTGATCCGTCCCTATGTGGTGCAAAAACCCATCACAGTATGGGGAAGAGATTTACTTTCACAGTGGGGAGCAAAAATTGAAGTGGGTTTTTTGTAGGGGCCACTGAAGCACTCAGTACTTTAAAACTGACCTGGAAAACTGACACCCCTGTCTGGGTCGACCAGTGGCCATTGCCGGATAATAAGCTGAGTGCCCTCAAAAGACTGGTAACTGAACAATTACAAAAAGGTCACATTAAACCCACTAACAGTCCCTGGAATTCACCTGTGTTTGTTATCCACAAGAAAGCCTCTGACACCTGGCGATTGCTACAAGATCTTAGGAAAATCAATGCAGTAATTGAAAGCATGGGACCACTCCAACCTGGACTGCCTAACCTCTCCATGATCCCAAGAGAGTGGCCACTTGTTATTATTGACCTAAAAGACTGTTTCTTCAACATCCCCCTGCATCCAGATGATGCACCCCGCTTCGCTTTCTCAGTGCCAAGTACAAACCTACAAGAACCCCTCCAGAGGTATCATTGGCTTGTTCTACCTCAAGGCATGCGAAATTCACCTACTATCTGTCAATATTTTGTAGCCCGTGCGCTGTCTCCGGTTCGTAAGCAATTCCCACAATCAGTTATCCTTCATTACACGGATGATCTCCTCGTCGCAGCGCCGACACAAAAACAGATGGAAGAAACCCGCAACAGAGTAGTCACAGAAATAAAAAAAGCTGGACTGGTAATCTCTGAATCAAAAATACAAGAAGCTGCTCCTTGGAAGTACTTGGGATGGAAGCTAACAGAACAATCCATCACACCACAAAAGATACAACTGCGGACTAACATTCGTACCTTACAGGATTTACAGCAGCTCTTGGGAGAAATTAATTGGGTCAGGCCTGTGTTGGGAATCACAGCTGATGAACTAGCCCCACTCTTTGACTTGCTAAGGGGAGACAGTGACATCAAATCCCCTAGATTTCTCACCCCTGAAGCCTACAAAGCTCTAGAAAAAATTACAGATGCTTTGCAAAACAGACAAGCGCACCGCTATGTTCCAGATAAACCCTTTTTCCTTGCAGTGTTGGGAGAAAAACTGAGATTGCATGGTCTCATTTTTCAGTGGGACCCATCTCAAAAAGATCCTTTGCTAATAATTGAATGGGTTTTTCTTCCCTACAGGTCGCCAAAGACAATATTCACATCTTTAGAAATGATATCCCAAATTATCATCAAAGGCAGAGCAAGACTTCTTTCAATATCTGGTCGTGAGTTCACAACCATTTACTTACCCCTGATAAAAACTTATTTTGATTGGGCAATGCAAAAATCTCAAGACCTGCTCTATGCCTTACTAGATTTTCCAGGTGTTTGTTCTATCCACTATCCAGCGCACAAACTAATCAAAGCTAAATTATGCTACAGAGAAAAACCCCTGCTCAGTGAAGAACCCTTAGATGCCATTACTCTCTTCACTGATGGGTCAGGACAAACACACAACTCAGTCATAACATGGCAGAGTAAAGAAACTAAAACCTGGAAACAAGATGTTCAAAAAGTTGAAGGATCTCCCCAAATTGTTGAATTGGCAGCAGTTGTAAGAGCATTTCAGCTCTTCCCAGAACCCTTCAACCTAATCACTGATTCAGCATACGTCGCCAATATTATTCAGAGGATTGAGGGATCTGTTTTAAAAGATGTGAATAACGACAAACTGTGTCTTTGGCTCACCTGCCTCTACCAAATTATGTCACACAGGAGTAATCCTTATTTTGTTTCCCACCTTAGAGCCCACTCTGGTCTCCCAGGATCTATTGCAGAGGGAAATGCACGAGCTGATGCACTGGCATCAGCAGCATCTGAAGAAGAAGTTGTAGCAAGCATTGAAAGCTCTGCTTCAGTGCTTCCTGCAACTACACTGCCTAACACTGTTGAACAGGCCAAATTGAGTCATGCATTTTTCCACCAAAATGCGCAAGCACTCAAACGAGACTTTTGCATTACCCTCGAACAAGCAAAGAGTATTGTACGGGCCTGCCCAGCCTGTCAGCTTGTCCAACCAATCCCCTCCACAGGAGCCACCAACCCACGAGGGTTGGAAAGCTTGCAAAAATGGCAAACTGATGTTACTAAGTACCCCTCTTTTGGAAAACTTAAAAATCTCCATGTCTCCATTGATACATTTTCAAATGCAATTTTTGCTTCTGTACATACAGGGGAAACAACAAAAGATGTTTGCCAACATTTCTCACAAGCGTTTTCCTATTTAGGTGTCCCCAGAGAAATTAAGACAGATAATGGTCCTTCATATGTTTCACAAAAATTAGCTGCATTTCTAAATGACTGGGGTGTTCGGCACACCTTTGGCATTCCCGACTCCCCCACGAGTCAAGGAATGATAGAAAGAACACATCAAACTCTAAAACGTATTTTAGATCATCAGAAAGGGGGAGAAGCCCAGGCTACACCTCAAAGGAGGCTGAGTAAGGCCTTGTATGTTTACAATTTCTTGAATAGCTCTGCAGAAGAGCCAGACCCCCCCATTTACAGACATTTCTTAAACAACAAAAAGGCAAAACTGAAAGATCACCCCCCAGTTTTAATTAAAAATTTGGAGTCAGGACAGATAG
The DNA here is from genome assembly GCA_038429875.1 of Poecile montanus. Taxonomy (NCBI): domain Eukaryota; kingdom Metazoa; phylum Chordata; class Aves; order Passeriformes; family Paridae; genus Poecile; species Poecile montanus. The sequence continues at coordinate 433,302 of CM076535.1, forward strand.
AAGGACCGTATAACCTTGTAACATGGGGGAAAGGGTTTGCGTGTGTTTCTACAGGCGGAGGACTCAAGTGGATCCCTGCAAAAAACGTGAAGCCATACCACACATCAAAACCCACAGACACCCTCGCATCAGCTGACAACTCTGCAAACAAAAGCAAAGAAGCAAGCACGCAGACCTGAACGGCGCAGAATCACCAGGAGAAGATGATCTGCTTAAGACTGTTTCAGAAAATGAAACTTCAGTATTTGTGTAAATGCATATTGTTTTTAACCTTTTGCTTTAGTTTTTGTAGTGAAGCTTTACCTGTAAATCAACCTAAGACAAATGTCTGGGTTGCCTTAGCCAAGTCTGCAGGCTCTGACACCATCTGCCTATCAGACACAAGCCCTGACAAACCCTTTTCAACCTGTCTAGTTGGAGTACCTCTCCCAAAGGGTTTTGACAATGTTACTCTTGAAAAGTATTGGCCATATGATGATCATCACATTTCTCCAACTCCCAGTGCAAGACACCAAGATTATATTGATAATTCTAAAGTGGATCAATCTGATCTTCAAGAATTAGAAATCCTGGGTTCATTAACTATGAACACCTGTTACCTGTTCCATCTCCTAGGAAAGAACAGCCCTAATTTAAATGTCACCCCATACCACCCCGTTTATAACAATATGACCTCATGGTGCCAGCAAACTAAGCTTCTTACATATGAAGAACCTCATGCAGACCGTTTTAACAAACTTCCTATTCGATTCCCCAAAGGAATTTGGCTCATCTGTGGAGACAGGGCCTGGCAAGGTATACCCTCAAAAATAACTGGTGGCCCTTGTGCCATGGGACAACTTACAATCATTGCTCCCAGTGTCAAAGAGGTAATCAAAAAGAAAAACAGGAAAATAAGATCCTCCTGGGGACATCACTATGATAGTAATTGTGATAGTGATTTTCACCCTTGGAGCTCTGGCCGTTCAGTTGCTACAAGTATTTTTCTACCTCAGTTAACTTCCTCAGTAGCCTTAAGACAGCTAAATGAGCTGGGATGCTGGCTCAGCAAAGAAGTAAATGCCACCTCTGCCATGATCAGTGAACTACTGACAGATGAAGGAGCAGTTAGACACGCCTCTTTACAAAATAGAGCCGCCATCGATTATCTTTTATTAGCACATGGACACGGCTGTGAAGATTTTGAAGGGCTATGCTGTATGAATTTGTCTGATCATTCTGTTTCTATCCATAAACAGCTGCAGAATTTAAGAGATTTAGCAAACCAAATCACAACGGATGACCCATCTTGGCTAGACAATTTGTTTGATGGTTTAAGCTTTGCACCCTGGCTAAAGCAACTCTGTAAAATAGGCTTAGTTATTTTAATAGTAATAATTGTAGTTTTAGCAGCAGTACCCTGTATACTTCAGTGTGTGCAAAAATTAACAAATAAGACAGTTTCTAGCATTTTATTAGTTCATCGAGACAGAGGAGATGTTGGGGAGGATGAAGCAGGGAAACCTGAATGTGTTTGTTTAACAAAAGATTCTGAAGGTATGAGGCCTAGAATTGAGATAGAAATGAAAGCCTGCTTTGAATCATAAGATACTGAGTTACTATATGACCAAAGGAAAATAGCCTAGCCAGTTGAAGGAGAATCCCTGCTGACAAACCAATGTCCTGTTGATAGGAAAGTCCAGAGGTAAAGAAACAAGGATAGAACTTGTAAAGCTCTGTGAAGTGTAAAATGCAACACTGTATGTTAAAATAGGGAACCTCATAGGCTGTATGTAAATTCTTTAGTGGGTGTGTCTCATGGTGATTGGTTACTAAGAATTAGAATATTCACTATAGGAAAGCATATAATCGATTGTAACAGGAGCCTCGCTCTCTTACTCCCTCCTTCCCCCATCCAACCTCTCCTCCCCTGCTCTACCTGTTCTCTCTCCCCTCCCCCGGACCACGTGGACGCCGAGGCTGGTGGCGGACACGGGTCTCCCCTCCTTTTACCCTTATAATAAATTGCTTATACTTGAACAGCTTGACCCTGGAGAAGTCTCTCACCGCGAGCGAGAATTTTAAACTCCAATATATAACAGCATATATACCAATTTGGATTTTGAATTTTAGTTAAAAAGTTAGACTTAATGTTTCTGAAAAGTACTACAAAAGCTGAATAGCAAATTACCAAATATGTGGTGTTGTATTTTTTTTTTCTAGTGAAACTGCACTCTAAAAATCCTAACAAGTGTAAACATATACCAAGCAAATTCTTGTTATGAATGAGTATTTTTAATAACATTTACAGTTATTATAAGTTATTCTCAAAACCAGATAACATAGAATGGTGATAAATTTGTTACATCACTATAATCTCTATAGTGAACCAATATTCCTACTATATTGTGTTCAAAGAAGTGTATACCAAACTTTTAGTTGCCTTTTATAATAACAACAGAGTAAGATTAAGTCATATTCTCATCTGATATAGGTTAAGTGTTAATAGAATTAATCAAAATTAAATATCATTATGTTTAAGTTTGAGTGTTTTTAAGTTAAGTCATAACTTTGGTATTTTTTAATTTTAAGTTTTGTTACTTCCTTTTATCATAATTAATTTCTAACAGGTTTAAATTTAAATTGCTTTATGTTTTATTGAAGACATTTGTTTAAAATGCATAGTTATTTTCCTATAAAGATGAAGATAATTACAACTGAAACAGTGGTGACAGAACACTGGTGAACACCTGCTTAAGAATAGAGGTGAATGCAATTTGTGACACCCTTGATTTCATTAGAACTTCTATTGTTTGTTATAATCTCTACAGTTTTAGTTTTCTATAAGTTGCATAAAAAACTTAGTGATTGTTATTTACAAAAAATTTAAAAGTTTTTCACTTTAATTCATTTTTAGTCACTAAGACGTGAATATTTTAAATTTATTATCTTGATTTCCTCAGACATTCACTGATGACATATTCATTCTATAATGTAAGTTTATAGATTTCTATGATGAGCATTATCTATAAAGTGTCATTGTATTTACAGGCAGCTTTATACATATTTTAATATATCTTTGTGTAATTACCTTTTAGACACGTGTCATTTAAGATTTTTTTGTTTTCTCACTACAGATGCATCTCGGTAAATAAGTTATGCAGCTGCTTCTATACGGAGTTTTTTTGTGTTGGTTTTTACTCTTTTCCTTGTTTAAGAAGATTTGCATTTACCTAATCCAATGTAGCTTTATTATTGTAGTTTCCAGAATTCTAAAAAAACGTGTCATGGTTGAAAATCAAGTGTTATGAAAGAAACTTCAGATTAAATTAACTACTGAATAATTTAATTAGTCAATTACCTAAGACATCTTATCATTGTTTTATACAAATGCCTTTTAAAAGTTTGCTGTGTTTTAAGCATCTTATAGCTGTTATTTTTAAACCCCTTGCTTTGAAAATGAGTTAAGAAACATCTTTCCAGATGAGGCCTAAGGCTCTGGCCAAGCCTTGGCTTTACCTGGATGGAGAATTTACCAATAAACCCAGAAGTTTTCTGCATCAAAACAATATTCAAGTCAATTTGACTTGGCAATGAGTAAATTAATATAGCAGCTGGATTTTACAGTGAGCTTGGAGAATTGTTATCCAGACATGATTTTCCAATCTTCCACTGATTTATCAGCTGTAGCAGACTCTGAGAGGAGAGTATATATTTAGTATATTTAGTAATTCATATTACAGATTATTTAGATAAGTTTAATATTGCATAATATTAATTATGAATCTTCTTAATAAGTTTTTGATTTCTGTAAAAGTGTTATTTGCTATATGTGTATACATGTGCAAGTGTTTTAATTTGATGATTTTTCATTGTCATAACAAAAAAAACCGCCTCCCTCTCATCAATCTTCAGTTCAAAGGGAAAAAGAACCCAAATCTAAAAGTCCAGTAAAGAGACAGAAAACCAAATCGGGTCAGATTTGGGTCTGTGTACCCCTGACACCCAGAGCTCTTTAAAGAAAGCACCTTCATATAACCATTCGTGGTTGTGTGCGATCCTGAACGCTAACAATGGTATCGTCCGTTACCCCACAGTGGTATCGCCCGGCCCCCCCCGCCTCCCCGCAATGGTATCGTCCGTTACCCCACGTGGTATCGCCCGCCCCCCCCCGCCTCCCCGCAATGGTATCGTCCGTTACCCCACGTGGTATCGCCCGGCTCCCCCCGCCTCCCCGCAATGGTATCGTCCGTTACCCCACGTGGTATCGCCCGGCCCCCCCCGCCTCCCCGCAATGGTATCGTCCGTTACCCCACGTGGTATCGCCCGGCTCCCCCCGCCTCCCCGCAATGGTATCGTCCGCTACCCCACGTGGTATCGCCCGGCTCCCCCCGCCTCCCCGCAATGGTATCGTCCGTTACCCCACGTGGTATCGCCCGGCTCCCCCCGCCTCCCCGCAATGGTATCGTCCGTTACCCCACAGTGGTATCGCCCGGCTCCCCCCGCCTCCCCGCAATGGTATCGTCCGTTACCCCACAGTGGTATCGCCCGGCTCCCCCCGCCTCCCCGCAATGGTATCGTCCGTTACCCCACAGTGGTATCGCCCGGCTCCCCCCGCCTCCCCGCAATGGTATCGTCCGTTACCCCACAGTGGTATCGCCCGGCTCCCCCCGCCTCCCCGCAATGGTATCGTCCGTTACCCCACGTGGTATCGCCCGGCTCCCCCCGCCTCTCTCTCTCTCTCTCCTCTATCGCATAACCCTTGTTGTTGGCACTAAAATAAAGGTATATTATTGTTGTTATGATTTAAACTGAAATCCCTTTGTGTCCTTTTTGCACTCTGAGATCAAATGAACCTCTCACGAGTCCCACTCGCGTTAGCGCATCATGACATCTAAATTGGCATCACGGACAGGATTTCTGACAGACCGAAGGGGCTGCAGGTTTGTTGTGCAGTCTGTATTAGGGGAAGGACGTCTCGCTCCAGCCGCACCTAGCCCGACACTCCCAGAAGAGTGAGCGGTGTCTAGAAAGCAAGGGGGGCGACTCGAATTTCCCGCAAACTGCACACGCCGAGGTGAAAAGCACCCCACACTCACTTGAGGGCTCTGTCTGCAGGATTTCACAAAAGATCTCTTAGTGCAAAAGGGAGGGACTGTTTTTTGTTGTTGTGTGTATGAATTTTGACTGCTTGTTGTAGCAAAGAGATAACCAGAATTTTAAACTGAAGGAGTGCCTCCCAAGCAGATTTGGTCTTTTTACCCATACAGGGAAGCAAAAAGTTGTGTGTGTGTGTGTGTATAATCTAAGTTTATACCTCCCTGTAGTGGTTTTTCCTTTGTAAAAAAATGACTGAGAACAGCAGTGCAAAAGTTAAAACTGCATTTTATGCATGTTATGCTCTGTTAGCAAAACACAATGCCAGACCTTCTCCAGGAGGGAAAAGTTGGTGCTCAATAATTGGTTTAATTTGGAAAATGTGATTGATAGAGTATGTTCATTACAATATGAAACAAAATTTAAACTGGGCAAAAATAAAACTATACTCTGCTCAGTTTTGGGAGCTTGTCTTACAGCAGCTATAGAAACTCGCTGTAAGTAAAGAAGTAAAGAAAAAACTACCTCCAAAACCTAGTTAAAATTTTGCAAAGACAATTGGATGAAGAAAGAAGTAAGATCAGTCTGTTGCAAGCAGCTCTCCATGATAAAAATTAAAAAAAAAAAAGCTGACTTGCTAAAAGAAACAAGAGAGGAAAACCCCTCTCATTAATCAAATTTACCCTCAAAAAGAGCTAACTTGGATAAAATTGTGGGGAACGCTGCTGTCCTAGTTTGAAACCTCTAATTAAAAATAAAATTTTTAATTAGATAATATAATTATATAACATAATTTTATAATATAATTATTATATAATATATTATATTATAATAGAATATAATATACTATTACTACTATATTATAATAGAACATAATCATATCAATGATAAGGATCTTGATCTGCATGTAACTACTAAAACAGAAATAAAAAATAGGAAAAAAAAAAATAGAAAAAAGAGAAAAGAAAAAAGGGAGTACAGGCGTCTCCCTCACAAGTCAGAGATAGAATACGTATTCCGAGTGTCTCTCACTGGACGTGATCCAATTCGATTGAGAGAACAGGAATCCAGTGGGTACTGGGGACATGAAGTACTTTTAACAACAAGAGACATACATAGCCCATGGTCCCTAACTCAGCACGCAGCTTATTGGGCAGAGGGGCTTAACCCCTTGGAAAGGGGGAACTTTATTGCTATAGTTTGTACCCCCAACCAACTACTGAAAAATATTTAGAAAGCTGCCTGCTTACAAATGATACACAAAAGAAAATTAATTGTTGGTTATGAATTACCAATGTTGTTACTTGTGAAAACTTAAATTATGGACTTGTAAAAATCCCAGAAAGAAAAAATCAGAGAAAGCAAAGGGTGTTAGATACATTGGTTCTCTTAATGAAAACCCAGAAAAAGAGAAAGCAAATCTCTAATCACCAGAATTGGTGGTCACTAGAGATAAAGAAAGGGGTCTCCAAAAACATAATGGATGGCTTATCACTTAAAAGTTGAGTAAAGTAGTCTCTAATTGGCACTGTCCCAGGTTCATTGTATCGAACGCCCCATTGTATAACCCAGCACACCTCCACAGGCTCTGGGCTGTGAGCCCAAGCAGTCTCCTTCTCAGCTTCTGGGACTGGAGCCCAAACAGCTTTAGAATCAGGGAAACTGGTAACTCTGCCTCTCATGGGTGAGCAGAGAGGGGGGAAGTTAGTTTTATGCTCACTAGAAATAACAAAACTGGAGACATACTGATTACAGCAATAGTAAGTCCTAAACGTGCACCTATTGCTTCTGTAGTTAACAGTAGAGCCCAAATTTCTGCGTTTACCAATACAGACTAGTACAGGATTTGAGAGCAATAATAGGATAACTAAAGATATTTACCCAGTGGTAGCTAATCCTCGCACATTGTTAACATCCGTAAAAGAGAAATAGAAATGGTTTACTGTAATTGATTTAAAAGATGCCTTTTCCTGCATACCCCTTGACAAAGAAAGTAGGAAACTGTTTGCCTTTGAATGGGAAAATCCAGAAAATGGAAGGAAAACTCAGCTCACCTGAACACGACCTGTACAAAGATACAAGAACAGTCCAACGCTATTTGGAAGCCAGCTGGCAAAGGAGCTGGAGATTTGGACCGAGAATGGGCAAGTACCGAGAGAACAATACCTGCTGTTACAGTATGCTAATGATACACTGACAACTACAGAAGAGAAACAACCTGCATAAAGGTAACAATTGAAAATTTTAAATCAGCTGGGAATGGGAGGATATAAGGTATCTAAAACAAAGGTACAAATTGCCCAACAGACTGTGATTTACCTGGGGTGTGAAATCTCACAAGGGCAATAAAGCTGGGTACTAATCGTATTCAAGCTATTTGTGCCATTCCAGAACCCCAGAACCTACATGAGATACAAGTTTTCCTTGGGATGACAGAGTGGTGCCGTGGATCATGGACTATGGACTAATTGCAAAACCCCTGTATGAAGCCCAGAAGACACAGCTGATTACCTAGAGCAAACCGCAGAAGGAGGCCTTCCTCAAACTGAAGGAGGCATTGACAACTGCTCCGGCGTTAAGACTGCCTGATTCATCCAAGGATTTTCACCTGTTTGTGCATGAAAGACTACACCCAGCACTGGGAGTGATGACCCAATGTTTGGGAAGCTGGAAAAGGCCGGTAGGCTGCTTTTCCAAACAACTTGACCACGTGAGTGCAGGATGGCCTTCATGCCTGCGGGCAGCTGCAGCCACTGTGATGCTGACACAAGAAGCTAGGAAACTCATGATGAGTAGACTCATGTAGTAAATGTCTACATGCCACATATGGTAACCACTGTTTTAGAACAAAAGGGGGGCCATTGGCTATCTCCAAGCAAGATGATAAAATTCCAGGTAATCCTGACTGAGCAAGATAATGTCACACTAAAGACAACTAACCTCTTGAATCTAGCTTTGTTCCTAGGTACCACAACTGAAGAAGGCTGACTAGAGCATGACTGTGTAGAAGTAATAGAGGACACCTATTCGGCAAGAGAAGACCTGAAAGACATCCCACTAGAGCAACCAGAGTTGGAGCTATTCACAGATGGAAGCAGCTTCAGGGAGAATGGGACCAGATACGCTGGATATGCGGTAACAACAGTCAATACAATGGTGGAGTCAAAAGCATTGTCACCAAGTACATCTGCCCAGAGGGCAGAACTGGTTCCCTTAACCAGAACACTAGAACTGAGTAAAGGGAAATTGAAAAGCAGACTGGACAGCCCGACAGGTTGCTCAAGAAGTGGAAACAACAATGGCATTGATACCTTTAAAGACTAATGTATCTCAATTTCATTTGCCTCCAAAACCAAAATATTCAATAGAAGATGAGAAATTGGGACATTTGCTAAATGCACAAAAGAATTCAGAAGAGTGGTATGTAACTGCACAAAGACAAATAGTATTAACCCCCTTGATAATGAGAGAAGTTCTACAAATTAAACATGACAAATATCATTGGGCTGCAGAGGCATTGGTAAAACTGCTAAAGCAAAAATTAATCTCTGTACGGATGCTAACAATGGCAAAATCAACTCAGTGGCTAGACACAGGCATAGCTAGGAAGGATTAGGATAGGAATAGAATCAAGATGACACTTAGCAAGAACCCTCTAGTAGAGTGAAAGTTGGGTGGGCCCTAGAGCAGATAGCAAACTATCAGAATAGAGAAACAAGTCAGGTAGACAGACTAGCAAGAGTCACCCAGGAAAAATTTAAAGAACTAAACATACAATTACAATTTATTACTCCTGAAAGAGCATGGAGTGCGTGAGTTTTTTTAAAGGGACAGATTGTTGCGTCCACATCCCAAATGTAACAGAGGATGTAGAACATGACATCCATCAGTTGCAACAAATAGAGCACGAAGCATGGGAAGAGCAAAAGGATGTGACTATAAGTTGGTTAGACAAAATCTTCAAAGGGTTAGGGTGGAATGTGAATTCATGAATTAAATCTATCATTGAGAATGTGATAATTTTATTAATTGTATTTTTAGTAATTTGGTTAGTTTACAGCATCTTAAAAAGAGAAATACAGAAGAAAACATCCTGGAACCAGAAGATAATAAAGGCACTGATGCGAGACCCACACCCACCATCTTCCAGTTCTCCATTTCGTGACAGCATCCAGGACAGCGTTTACATCAATCGAGGATTTGAAGAACACCAAGTATAAACTCAGAAACAAAGGACTGTATCAAGTGAAAACATTTGCACTTATGGTGAAGTGAAAATGCTTTCAAAGGGGGGAATGATAGTAAAAGGTTCCAAAATCTTAGAAAATTCGAGGACTTAGGTTTGGAAAGCCCTGGGAAAAGCAGGCCCTGGGAAATGTCAGGCCTTGTGCTTGCTAAAGACCAGGTCAAGCTGCACCTGTGTAGTCAATATATGATAAATGATAGAATTGTTAGATGTGATTAGATATAATTATTGTTTAGAGAACATGGGGAACCATGTTAGGGGGCTAAGGGGGGATCACGAGAAATTCATGCTTGGGTAAAAACAATGCATACAATAGAACAATGTAAGTTTAATAATTAATATGTAAGTTGCATAACGATAGAGTATAAAATATGTTCAACTCGAAAACCAAATGGGGTCAGATTTGGGTCTGTGTACCCCTGACACCCAGAGCTCTTTAAATAAAGCACCTTCATAGAACCATTCGTGGTTGTGTGTGATCCTGAACGCTAACAGGCAAAGCCTCTACGTGGTCGAGCGAGGGGCAGACGCTGTCACAGCATGTACACCCCCAACTCTCTAAAAGTTTTTCCGCTGCAGCGTCCAAACTGTAGTTTTTAGACGACTCTGCAGCGTGGTTATGTGCGAGTATTAGTAAGTGACACCCGAGAACGGACGGGAGGTGCCTGGCCAGCACCCATCACCCGAGCTCTGAGAGACGAGCCAACATCATTAAAATAAGAGGTGAGTCACAAACCAGTCTATCACGGGTCAAAACTACTCAACCCCAGAAAAAAAGCTGTATAATCAACTAAAATTCTCACTAAAAGCCAGCCAAAGTAAATTGCCTAAACAAGAACTAAAAACCCTCCTAACCTGGACTCTAGTTAATTTCCCAAACGTAAAACACTCAGAATTTTTTACTAGAGATTTCTGGGACACAGTTGGTAATAAGCTTTTTAATAACATCTCTCGCCGAGATATGTCGGGCGCTAAGCTCCTCCCAGCCTGCAGAGCACTCGTAGAAATGTGCGCTGCCAATACACAACGCGCGACGAGCCCCCCGTACCCCCGCAACCCCCGTATCTCCTACCCCTCCCCCCGACCACGCGGCCCCCGCATCCTCTGTCCCCGCCGGCCCCCCTCCTTTCCTGCCCACTGAGACCGGCGCGCCCCCGACCACGCGGCCCCCGTTCCCCCTACCCCAGTTCCGGCACGCTCCGTTCCCACCCATCTCCCCGCCTTCCCCGTCCCACCGCCCGCCCGCTTTTGCCCCCCTCCTGCCGTCCCAGCTTCCCCCGATGTTGCGATCCCGCCCCGTTCCGCCGTCCCCGCGGTTACGGGCCCCGCCGCCGCTGTCCCCGCGGCCCCGCCTTCCCCCGCCGACACCGTGGTTCCCGGCTCCGCCGCCCCGCCCATCCTCGGCATCGCGGTTCCCGCAGCTCAGCTCCCCTACACCCCCTCCGTGCCGCCCGCGCCGCCTTGCCGCCCTACAGGCTCGGCTTTCCCGGCACCCGTGGGGCCGCCGGCCCCGCCGCCGCCGCCGTCCAGCGACACCATTGTGAGCGGTGCGGGCCGGGCCGATCCGAAATCCCCGCTGCCCTACACCACTCCCCCATGCTGCCCTGCGGCGCTGACGTCATCCACGCATGCGCAATCACAGCTTCTATCGCCGATGCTGCTGCCGCCGGCCCCGCGCCCCCCCCGTGCCTCCCTCCCCGTGCCAGCCTGTCAAACCGCGGAGGGGGAGAGCAATGCTCGCTTCTAAAACATCAGAACAAGTCCAAAAATACCAGCGTAACGCAGTTTCAAATCACCGAGTTGAAAATTTCCAAAGGAATCCAATGGCAAAATACCAGAATACGGGGTTCCAAAATACCAAAATAATTCCGTTTCAAAATAGTAAACTAGTGAGTTCCAAAATATGAAAAGCACCCAATTTCAAAATATCAAATTGCAAAATACCAGTTCTCAGATGTCTTACACCGGCAGGATTCCCAAACCCAAATGAATGCCATTATTGTCAAAACGGGATCTGCGCTACCAAAACGACTATTTTCTTCCCTGAAAAGCTTTCCCTGGTGATCATCAATACACGTAGTTATTTTGATCATTTAGCCGGGCGTAATAGAAATTTTACTTTAAAACCCAACATTTGTAGCGGTCCTCAGCTCGCGTCCATGACCCCCAGCATCCGGGCGGGACCGCCGGGGCCGGGATCGAAGCAGAGCGAGCCCGGTTCCCGCGGCCGCGCGGGGAAAGACCGAGCGGCGAGCAAAGGGAGCATTTATAAACCATATCGATATTTCACTGAGATTCAGGGCAGAGCAGCGACGGGGGCGCTCGGGTTCGGCCAGGATTAGCCCTAAAGGAGCCGGGCAAACCCCCGACCGCTCAAGGGAAGCGGAAGTCAGTAACCGGTAATCGCCTAGGACCCCGTGAGGAATTTCCTCGGTAATCACAAACCCAGCACGCAGGGGATTTACGCGGCAGAATCCCAATTTCGGCCACGGCACCCGGAGGAGGAGACCGGTTCTCTATCGCGGAAATGAAAGCCCAGCACCCCGGCGTTTCGGGGACGGACAGCGGGACACGTAAGGGAGGGAACGATCGGCAGGACGTTTCTCCCCCTCACCCCCAGCCCCACTCCAAGGTGCAGCAGCCTCAGGCGTAACCGGTGAGGATGAGAAGGGAGCAGCTCCTTGCAGAGGCAGTTTTGAGAGGGTTACCCGGGCAAGGCTCCGGCAGGGAGCCGCCGGAGGGGCCAGCGGGGGCATCCCGGGAGTTCCTCCGGGAACGAGGGTCACGGCACCCAGCACGGACCGGGGGATCAGCCGGTTCCACCCGGGCGGGGAGCGTCACTTTAGGACAAAGGCAAGGGAAAAGCCCGTCCTGCCGAGCAGGGTCACCCGAGCGGGGGGGGGGGGGGGGGCGGCGGCAGTTTTCAGCTTTCCTCTTCTACCTCACCACTCCATCTCCACAGCCCCAAAGAAGGGATGGGTTATCAGGAAAAAAGGCGTTTAATCTGAGGGAAAAAGCTTCCTTTTCCCTAATCGCCTGTGTTTGAATTGAAGAGAAATCCACTTCCCCTGCAATTTTGATAGTCTCAATTGCCTTTTCTGTGCTGTTAGAGATATTAATTGATAGAGAATGCCCATTTTCTATTTTTTTCCACTTTAAGTGGAAAGGGAAAGCATGGATGATGCCTTTTTATGGATCTGAATTAAGGGAAAAATGCCCCCTTTTCAATCACCAGAGAGATTTAAAGTGAGGAAAACCACTCTTTTCCCCAATATTTGAGGGGTTTAAATTAAAGGGGAGAAGCCATTTATTTACCACTGTATCTGTTTAAGTGGAGGTAGCTGCCCCATTTGCTCATTTTAAGTGTTGCCTTTTCCCGCATGTCCTGGCATCACTTTATGATACTGGTCTGGTTTATGTTAAATATTAAGTTCTGCACCTTTAAGACCGGCTCTGAAAGCGAGAGCGGGGGGAAGAAGAAGCGTGCCGTTTGCGTTAAGGAACATCCCACACATCCCACTCCTGGACTGTGGCGTCTGCAGCACGGACAGACAGCGGGACAGAGCTTCTCTCTGGCTTTTAGTTAGTTCTAGCTAGCTGAGGCAGGGGAGTTCCCTGGACCTTTGCGTTTTTTTCCTTTTTTTTCCCTCGGATCTGTGCAAACGTGCTCTGGACCGATGAACACCCAGCGAAAGCCCGGGAGGTCACGCCTTTGGCCTACCGGGGCCCAGGCCTCAGCACCTCTCAGCGCCGGCAGGACCGATAAGAACCTGAGCGAGTTGAGCTACACCACATGAAAAGGACTTTTCTTCCTAGACTTGCCATCTCATTGAACAGCAAGAGATTTTATTATTTAATAGTATTCCATTTCTGTTAAATAAAAAGCTTTTTCCACTTCTCTTCAAGGAATTTTTTTTCCTTTTCCTGGACCGGTTGGTAGGGAGGGGTCATTTCCCTGGGGAAACTCCCATTCGGAGTTTTCCTCCCTAATTTGCCCCAAACTAGGACACAGCATTTCAAGGGTTTAAAGCTGCATTTCAGGGCAGTTCTACCCCCGCGCCGGCACCAACTATTTCCAACGGGAGCGAGCCCAGCAGGCATGTCATGCTAATGCCACCTGGGCGTCTATTCTTTTTCTTATTTTCATTTATAATGTAGAGAGCCTTGATTAGAGGTCCCTATGAGACACCATTCATAGCTATACTATTCTTCTCCACCCTAACTAATCACAGGTGGAGTGCTACTAAGTAATCACTAAAAAATAATTATGCAAGTCCATAAATTATCCAACTTAGCTGGCAACGCTGCCGAAACACAAAGTTTTGCTTCTTACCTTTTTTTTTCCTTTGCTCTATTGCTCTGAGTAATTGTAGTAAAAAAAGAAAACACAGTTTTTTCCAAAAGAGTTTTCTTCTACGTGGAGCTCTTTACCTCGAATTTAACTCAGAGGAGCCAAACAGCTACGGTCCCTCTGAGGGCTTTTATACCCGGTGGGATTTGCCGCCTCCCTTTTCCCAGGCATCGTGGGAAAAAGAGGCGGGCTCAATTAGGGGTATATTAACCCCAGGCTGGGCTAAGGGGCATTATTCCCTCCTAGGGAATCAGCTGGGGTAAAGAGCTTGTCTCTCATTTCAGCGAAGAAGCTCTTTCAATTTACTTCAGCCTGCTCTTAGCAGGTATCTTTTGGGCATTTGAAGCAGCAGAGGTTTTGAAAACACCTTGAAGAAAAGAATATTGAACACAGGGAGTGTTTAAGTTCATGATTTTGGCTTGGGAGTTCAGGGGTGATAAGATGCTTTTATAATGATTCTTCTGTTTGGTTTTTTTTAGGAGGATTGCAATTTCCTGAAGTTCTAGGTCATGTCAAGTGCGATACTTCAGATGGTCTCAGCAGATTCATCGTGACACAAAAGGGAACCGCCGCGGCAGCTTTCCTTAGCGGCAGATCGGTCTCTCCAACGGATTCGCTTTGGAGAGATAAGTTGAGGGCCGTGGTCACAGAGGGGATCGAAGCAGGGCGGTGGGTTAGGATTCACACCGGTTAGGGTTTTGAGTCAGCTACGGGGAGGGGGAGGTTTGAGAACTGGCTTCTGGGGCCACAGTGAGGGAAAGGCTCACTTTGGCTACCAATGGTGAGGTGGGCAGGGCAGAGCAGTCCTAGGGTGTGTTGTCACTTGTCTCTTGTGCTTTCTGTGTCTTCTGTTCATCTCATGTAACATGTCTCTTGCCTTAGTCCTCCCAGGAGCTTATGAGAAACCCCAGGTCCTTCCGGTCATCTCCCATCTTTGCGTTCCTCGGCCCGGGGCCGACACCGGCAAAGTTTTGATTCGGGAGCTCGGACAGGCATCAGAATCGCATCTCTCTTCATCAGCATCAGATCGGATGTCTTTTTAGGTCTTGTTCTCAGCTGTGTTGACAGCTGTATGCAGTCATCTTTCTTTACAGTGGATAAGGACTTGTGCCGATTCAAAGGCAGGCAGAGGCTTCCAGCCACAGGATTCTCCGGCATCCGTCTCCGCGGTTCTCGGAATAAGTCGTTCCCTTAGCATCTTTTTCCTCCAGGGTCATCCGAGCCCGGCGGGCTCGCCTTCGGTCCCCCCTCGGTCATCTCGTTCAGCATTCTCTCGGTCCTCGTGAGGACTTTCTTGTCTCAGAGAGTTTTCTCTCCCTGTCGTGTCCCCTCGTCTCACGGGTGTCTGGGGGTGTCCGGTCCGGAACTGCTCTGCCCTGCCGCCCAGCCCAGTTGCAGGTGTTGAAGGACAAGTCCCGGGCCCTTGTAATTGGAGACTTGTAATACGGGCTGTAGTTGGAGTCTAGGTAGTATTCTTATGTTGGCAGAAGGTGTCTGGAGCTGTGAAGTTACGCTGCAGCACTTTGACTTTTTTCCTAACTTTCTTTCAGATGCGGATGGATCGACCTCCTGGCTGAGCGCCCCATCCCAGATGAGGGGATCCCCCTGAGAAGGTCGGTCATGGTTTTTCTTTGCAGCGGGGCTAGAACCGGTCACCGTGTTACAGCTCTGCTCTTTGTCTTTATTTTTAGGAAGTAAAGCTGGATAGCAGCAGTGAAGGTGAAGCAGGTAGAAGGTGAGCCTTGGTTGGTGAAGAGAAGCAGTTTTTCTTGCTGGGGTCTCTGTTTCTGGTGCAACTCCAAGCATTCCTGCTTGTTTGTGTGTTTTAGGCTGCCTCGTGATGTTGTGCTGAGGCCCTCTCACTGACCTGCCAAGAGACCCGGTTTGCTTCTCCGGTGAGCCCCAGCAAATATTACCGGAGTCCGTGACGAAGCCTCGACCTCGTCCACGTGAAGGTGCGGTCCGGGTAGCCTTTAGCCACGGCCGAGGAGTCGCGGCGAGTCGGGGGCGTCGGGAGGAGCGGCGAGGGCGCGCTCAACTTCTAGCGACGCTACATCGCCTCCTGTCCGTTTATTCTAGGCGTGCCCCACGACGACGGCGTCCGCCTCGGAGCGTGGCCGAAGCGTGCGGCCCGAGGACCTGGGCGTTCCTAAGAGATGGTGAGTAGGAGCATAGTTGGGTTTTGATGAGTGTGCCACTAAGATTCTGCACTTATATTTGGTTTTCTTTATCATAGGTGATGATACTTGTCTGAGACAACAGCCCGGCGAGAGAAGAACTTTCCAGACAGCGAGGTGGCTTTGTTTGGCCCCTGACCGGCCTCTCGCCGTGACTCACGTCTTCAGCCATCCGAGAGATAAGTGGAGCCCGCAGAGGGGATCAAAGCAGGGCGGCGGGTCGGGACTCGGATCGGTTTGGGTTTTTGAGTGAGCTTTGGGGATGGGGAGGCTCTAGAAATGACCCCATAGGCCCCATTGAGGGAAAGCCTCACTTTGGCTCGCAGTGCTGAGGTGGGCAGGGCAGAGCAGTCCCAGGGTGTGTCGTCACATGTCTCTCGTGCCTTCTGTGTCTTCTGCGCATCTCGCGTAACATGTCTCTTGCCTTAGCCCTCCCAGGGGCTTTTGAGAAGCCCCGGGGTCCTTCCGGTCATCTCACATCTTTGCGTTCCTCGTCCCGGGGCCGACACCGGCGAAGCTTCGATTCGGGAGCTCGGACAGGCGTCAGAATCGCATCTCTCTTCAGCAGCATCAGATTGGATGTCTTTTTAGGTCTTGTTCTCAGCTGTGTTGGCAGCTGTATGCAGTCATCTTTCTTTACAGTGGATAAGGACTTGTGCCGATTCAAAGGCAGGCAGAGGCTTCCAGCCACAGGATTCTCCGGCATCCGTCTCCGCGGTTCTCGGAATAAGTCGTTCCCTTAGCATCTTTTTCCTCCAGGGTCATCCGAGCCCGGCGGGCTCGCCTTCGGTCCCCCCTCGGTCATCTCGTTCAGCATTCTCTCGGTCCTCGTGAGGACTTTCTTGTCTCAGAGAGTTTTCTCTCCCTGTCGTGTCCCCTTGTCTCACGTGTCACGGGTGTCTGGGGGTGTTGGGTCTGGAGCTGCTCTGCCCTGCCGCCCAGCCCCTTTGCAGGTGTTCAAGGATAAGTCCCGGGCCCTTGTAATTGGAGACTTGTAATACGGGCTGTAGTTGGAGTCTAGGTGGTATTCTTATGTTGGCAGAAGGTGTCTGGAGCTGTGAAGTTACGCTGCAGCACTTTGACTTTTTTCCTAACTTTCTTTCAGATGCGGATGGATCGACCTCCTGGCTGAGCGCCCCATCCCAGATGAGGGGAATCCCCCCGAGAAGGTCGGTCACGGTTTTTCTTTGCAGCGGGGCTGGAACCGGTCACCGTGTTACAGCTCTGCTCTTTGTCTTTATTTTTAGGAAGTAAAGCCGGATAGCAGCAGTGAAGGCGAAGCAGGTAGAAGGTGAGCCTCGGTTGGTGGAGAGAAGCAGTTGTTCTTGCTGGGGTGTCAGTTTCTGCTATAACTTTAATCCCTTGTTTTTTTATTTTAGGTGGTCTACTTGCAAGATATCCCAGCCCAGGATGCCGGAGGACAGGTGGGTGCAAGCTCTAAGTGTTTTGGTGTTTAAGTCCCTGGTTTGCTGATAATCTTTAGTTCTCTAAGATAGAATGAAAGAACCACATCACGAATCCCACCTTGTGGATCCTGACACGAATCGGTGTCACGGACAGGATTCTGAGAGACAGAAGGGGTTGCAGATTTGTTGTGCACTCAGTATCAGGGGAAAGACGTTTTGCCTCAGCTGCCCCTAGCCTGCCACGCCAGTGAGCAGTGTCTATAAAACAAGGGAGGCGATTCGAATTTCTCAAAAACTGCACATGCCTCGATGCAAAGCACCCCACACTCATTTGAGGGCTCTGTCTTCAGAATTTTACAAGGGATATTTGAATACAAGAGTTTGGACTGACTTACTTTTCTGTTTAAAGTACTTGTTTGCTGATAATCTTTAGTTCTCTAAGATAGAATGAAAGAACCACATCTCAAATCCCACCTTGTGGATCCTGACACGAATCGGTGTCACGGACAGGATTCTGAGAGACAGAAGGGGTTGCAGATTTGTTGTGCACTCAGTTTCGGGACAAGACGTTTCGCCTCAGCCGCCCCTAGCCTGCCACGCCGGTGAGCAGTGTCTAGAAAGCAAGGGAGGCGATTCGAATTTCTCAAAAACTGCACATGCCTCGATGCAAAGCACCCCACACTCGTTTGAGGGTTCTGTCTTTAGAATTTTACAAGGGATCTTTGAGTACAAGAGTTTGGACTGACTGATTTTTCTGTTTAAAGTACCTGGTTTGCTGATAATGTTTAGTTCTCTAAGATAGAATGAAAGAACCATATCACAAATCCCACCTTGTAGATCCTGACACGAATCGGTGTCACGGACAGGATTCTGAGAGACAGAAGGGGTTGCAGATTTGTTGTGCACTCGGTCTCGGGCCAAGACGTTTCGCCTCAGCCGCCCCTAGCCTGCCACGCCGGTGAGCAGTGTCTAGAAAGCAAGGGAGGCGATTCGAATTTTTTAAGAACTGCACATGCCTCGATGCAAAGCACCCCACACTCGTTTGAGGGCTCTGTCTTCAGAACTTTACAGGGGATCTTTGAGTACGAGAGGTGGGACTGAGTGGTTTTTCTTCTGTTTAAGTCCCTGGTTGGCTGACAAGCTTTTGTAGTCCAAGATGGAATAAAGGAACCGCATCAGGAATTCCACCTTGCGGATGGTGCCAGTCATATTTTCTGTTTTGTTCTCTTAGGTTCTGTGCAGAGAGGCAGAGCCGAAGTTTGCGATCGGCCGCACCGAAGCCGGCGCGGCGGTCGTCTCGGTGTACGCATCCTATCGAGGATGGGTTGTGTCCTATCATGTTACAAAAGGTAAGCGCCACAGGTGGAAGTTGGGATCAGGGGAAAAGCATTTATAATCAGTAGACCCACTCTGAAGTTAAGGTACAGGACAGGGCTGTAGTGGGATGGGCCTCTCTGAAGCCAAGGGAGAGGGTTTCTTCTCAAGCTCCCCAGAGCTTTTGCCGGGCAGGGCAGTTCCAATCCATCTTCTCGCTCTCTCGCGTTTCACGTCGTCAGCCATCTCAGCCTCTCGACGTCGTCGTGGATTTTTTCGTCCGAGGAACCGGCCTTCGCGTCCCCGCAGCTATCGCCACGTTCACCCGGCAGACATCGCCTGCGCTCGCCTCTGTAAAATGCCTTGTGCTGTGGTCGCCTCTGTAAAATGCCTTGTGCTGTGGTCGCCTCTGTAAAATGCCTTGTGCTGTGGTCGCCTCTGTAAAATGCCTTGTGCTGTGGTCGCCTCTGTAAAATGCCTTGTGCTGTGGTCGCCTCTGTAAAATGCCTTGTGCTGTGGTCGCCTCTGTAAAATGCCTTGTGCTGTGGTCGCCTCTGTAAAATGCCTTGTGCTGTGGTCGCCTCTGTAAAATGCCTTGTGCTGTGGTCGCCTCTGTAAAATGCCTTGTGCTGTGGTCGCCTCTGTAAAATGCCTTGTGCTGTGGCCGCCTCTGTAAAATGCCTTGTGCTGTGGCCGCCTCTGTAAAATGCCTTGTGCTGTGGCCGCCTCTGTAAAATGCCTTGTGCTGTGGCCGCCTCTGTAAAATGCCTTGTGCTGTGGCCGCCTCTGTAAAATGCCTTGTGCTGTGGCCGCCTCTGTAAAATGCCTTGTGCTGTGGCCGCCTCTGTAAAATGCCTTGTGCTGTGGCCGCCTCTGTAAAATGCCTTGTGCTGTGCTCGCCTCTGTAAAATGCCTTGTGCTGTGCTCGCCTCTGTAAAATGCCTTGTGCTGTGCTCGCCTCTGTAAAATGCCTTGTGCTGTGCTCGCCTCTGTAAAATGCCTTGTGCTGTGCTCGCCTCTGTAAAATGCCTTGTGCTGTGCTCGCCTCTGTAACTGCATTGGCTTGGAGCTTCCCTGCCCTGGCACGTAGTTAGAGTTAGGTAGAACAGGTATGAAAGGTTATAGTTCCTCTTTTCTATGAGGTTTTTGTGTATAAAATGTGTGGGCCTAGAGGGGGGCTGAGTCCTAGCTCTCATAAAATCCCTCACTGACCACCTTGTGTTGTCTTGCAGGTCTCGGATGCCTATTTTCTGAGGATCTACCATTTGATGTTGAGAAGCAGCAGCGAGAAGATGTCTCGGGGCATTTTGTTCAGCACAGTGTTTCAAATAAGGGTTGTGGTCACTGTGTGAGTTAGAGTCCCCTGCTGGGTGTCAGAGCGTGTCTGTCTGTGAGAGTCGGTGGGTCTGGGTGTGCTTGTGTGTGTGCGTGTTGAATGGTTCTAACCTTGTGTGTATTGCTTTTGCTTTTCAGGACTTTAAATTCACTTTTAAATTTAGAATAAAAAATCCCCAGCTGGGGGGGTTTTTTTTTTTTCCCTCCCAGCTGGGGTTTTTTTTCCTCGGTCCCGGCCGGTCTGCGAGGCGACAGTCATCGCCTAAGTTTGGGCCTGGACCGGCCCTGGACCGGGGTTTTCGTCAGGCAGGCCAGTTTTTGAGGCCCCCGGGAACCGTGTTCCCGTGGGGTAGGAGGGGGGTGTGTGTGTGTGTGTGTGTGTGTGTGTGTGTTGAATGGTTCTAACCTTGTGTGTATTGCTTTTGCTTTTCAGGACTTTAAATTCACTTTTAAATTTAGAATAAAAAATCCCCAGCTGGGGGGGTTTTTTTTTTTTCCCTCCCAGCTGGGGTTTTTTTTCCTCGGTCCCGGCCGGTCTGCGAGGCGACAGTCATCGCCTAAGTTTGGGCCTGGACCGGCCCTGGACCGGGGTTTTCGTCAGGCAGGCCAGTTTTTGAGGCCCCCGGGAACCGTGTTCCCGTGGGGTAGGAGGGGGGTGTGTGTGTGTGTGTGTGTGTGTGTGTGTGTTGAATGGTTCTAACCTTGTGTGTATTGCTTTTGCTTTTCAGGACTTTAAATTCACTTTTAAATTTAGAATAAAAAATCCCCAGCTGGGGGGGTTTTTTTTTTTTCCCTCCCAGCTGGGGTTTTTTTTCCTCGGTCCCGGCCGGTCTGCGAGGCGACAGTCATCGCCTAAGTTTGGGCCCGGACCGGCCCTGGACCGGGGTTTTCGTCAGGCAGGCTGATTTTCGAGGCCCCCGGGAACCGAGTTCCCGTGGGGTAGGAGGGGTGGGTGTTGTGTGCTTCTAACCTTGTGTGTATTGCTTTTGCTTTTCAGGACTTTAAATTCACTTTTAAATTTAGAATAAAAAATCCCCAGCTGGGGGGGTTTTTTTTTTTTCCCTCCCAGCTGGGGTTTTTTTTCCTCGGTCCCGGCCGGTCTGCGAGGCGACAGTCATCGCCTAAGTTTGGACCCGGACCGGCCCTGGACCGGGGTTTTCGTCAGGCAGGCCGATTTTCGAGGCCCCCGGGAACCGAGTTCCCGTGGGGTAGGAGGGGTGGGTGTTGTGTGGTTCTAACCTTGTGTGTATTGCTTTTGCTTTTCAGGACTTTAAATTCACTTTTAAATTTAGAATAAAAAATCCCCAGCTGGGGGGGTTTTTTTTTTTTCCCTCCCAGCTGGGGTTTTTTTTCCTCGGTCCCGGCCGGTCTGCGAGGCGACAGTCATCGCCTAAGTTTGGGCCCGGACCGGCCCCGGACCGGGGTTTTCGTCAGGCAGGCTGATTTTTGAGGCTCCCGGGAACCACGTTCCCGAGGACCACCGATAGAAGGGTTATAACGGGGTGGTTGAGAGGAGAGCAAAGGTGAGTGTGTGTGCAAGCTGAAGCCGGCTTCTGTGGTGCATGAGTATTGTGTTTTCTGTGTGCTCCTTGTGGTTTGGGAGAGCAGTAATAATGAAACAGCATGTATTGTCCTTTTCAGAAATGGTTATATTATGTTAATATGTATTCGCCTTGTATTGTTCTGTACTTGCTGCTGTGTTTCTCTGTATTACTCTGTATGTGAATTAGGAGTTTTTCAGTGTGTACAGCAATTGTATTGTATTGTAATGCATTTGTATCCAGTTTCTATGTGTTTTTCTGTACTGTATATAAATTCATTCAATAAAGTTGCCTCACCCCTAATAAAGATGATCCCCCCCACCCCCTCCTCCCCAACCCCTGTGGCTTTGGTGTGGTGTAGTCATTATTTTCGTTCTATTTCTTGCTTTTCTGTCTCTTTCTAACCTTATTTCTGTCTGTCACTTTCTCTGTGTCACTGTCGCTCCCTCTATTTTTCTGTTTCTTTGCTCTCTGACTGTAACCCTTTCTTTTCCCTCCAACTCTGTTTCCTTTCCTTCTAGCTCCGAGTTAGACAGACAGCAAATGGAGTCGATTCCTTTCCACTGTAACTCAGTTCCAGTGAACAGGAATCGTCTCTGTTTCCTTTCTCTCTACCTCTGAGTTAGACCGAAAAGAAATAGAGTCGGTTTCTCTCCACTCTCCCTCTGTCTCTTTTCTCTCCAACTCTGTTTCTTTTCCCTCTAGCTCCGAGTTGGACAGACAGCAAACGGAGTTGATTCCTTTCCCCTGTAACTCTGAGTTACAGGGACCAGGCCTCGTCTCCGTTTCCTTTCTCTCCACCTCTGAGTTAGACAGAAAAGAAATAGAGTCGGTTTCTCTCCACCCTTCCTCTGTTTCTTTTCCCTCTCACTCCGAGTTAGACAGACAGCAAACGGAGTCGATTCCTTT